>JAAGEH010000426.1:18023688-18292226 GCA_011751065.1 Lasiurus cinereus
GCCCATCAGCAGATGAGTGGATTAGAATACTGTGGTACATCTATACAATGGAATACTACACTGCGGTAAAACATAAGGAATTCTTACCATTTGCAACAGCATGGATGGATCCGGAGAACATATGCTAAGCCAGTGGTTGGCAAACTGGCTCACAAGCCATGCTGAGGGACCCCTGAGCTGCTCTGTTGGCTAATGAGTTTGCTGACCACTGTGCTAAGCAAAATAAGTCAGTTGAAGAAAGATAAATATCACATGACCTCACTCATTTGTAGAATATAATGAACAATATAAACTGATGAACAAAAATAGATCCAGAGACAGAGAAGCATTGAACAGACTGTCAAACTTCAGAGTGAAGGCAGGGATAAGAGGCTGGAGTGATAAGGGGGAGAGATCAACCAAAGCACTTGTATGCATGCATATAAGCCTAACTAATAGGCACAGACACTAGGGGGATGAGGGCATGTGCTGGGGGTTGGTGGTGGCCTAGGAGAGATTGATGGGGGCAAAAAGAGACATCCTATCTAATAAGAGTAATATGCAGATTGACCATCACTCCAACACACAAGATGGCTGCTCCCATGTGGTCAAAGATCCTGCCCCCATGTGGACACAAGATGCCACCACAAGATGGCCAGCAGGGGAGGGCAGTTGGGAAGGATCAGGCCTGCAGGGGAGAGCAGTTGGGTGTGATCAGGCCTACAGGGGAAGGTAGTTAGGGGCAAACAGGTTGGCAGGGGAGCAGTTAGGCGTCAATCAGGCTGGCAGGGGAGTGATTACGGGGTGATCAGGCTGGCAGGCAGAAGTGGTTAGGGGCAATCAGGAAGGCAGGCAGGCAAGCAGTTGGGAGCCAGTAGTCCTGGATTGTGAGAGGGATGTCTGACTGCCCGTTTAGGCCTGATTCCACCAAGAGGATTGGGCCTAAACAGGCAGTTGGACATCCCTGGAGGGGTCCTAGATTGGAGAGGGTGCAGGCTGGGCTGAAGGACACCCCCACACACACGAAATTCGTGCACCAGCCCTCTAGTATGTAATATACTTCAAACAATAAAGCGTTAAAAAAAAGATTACTCCTACTTAGTGGAGCAGTAATTGTTCCTATTAAAAAAATTATTTTGTTTTTGCCTATGTGAGGTACCTCATGGTTTTACCTGTATGTTCCTGACTACTAATAGAAAATTTTAAATGTCTACGTAGTTATATTTTAAATGGCTTTTTAGCTCTTTCTTAATGCAGTTATGTAATGTTCTAAAATGCCTTATTTTTATTGTATTTTTTTTTCATTTAGATCTTCAATCCATCTGGGATTTATTTTTAGTGTGAGGTAGGACTCTATATTTATATGTTTCCATATTAATAAGCAGTTTTGCTCATACCATTTTTCTAGTGCACGAAGAATGGATGCTAGGTCCCTTATTTTTTTTTACACTCTCTTTATGGTCGTTACAGAGTTATAAAATTTGATTCATTCGCACCAGGTGTCTATTGTGTTGGCTGTGGTCCCTTTGTAATTTGACAATCTACGGGTGCCCGACTAGTTTTGCATGTTTACAAATGCAACCGGGTTGCTACAAGCGATGGGGAAAGGGGGCGACTAAGGAGAGCAGCAGGGGAGAGGGGAGCCCCAGAGGAGCTGTCAGCGGCGCGAGCAGGCCGGGTGCCTCGGCCTCCCCTCCAATCGCCGGCAGCGCCGACCGCGCCCGCTTCCTCCGCCATCGCCCCCGGGGCCTCCGCGTCCCGCTTCCGCTAAATCGGGAGCCGGCGCGCAGGAGCGGACCCCGGCACCGCGAGGCCGAACTCGCGCAGCCCCGCCGCAGCGACTCCGGGGCGGGCGGAGAGAAGTTGAGAAAGGGGCGAAGGGGGCTGCGCCGCGCCGCCACGTGACCCACGTCCTGTGGTCCCGCTCGCGGGGGTGGCGGGAGGCGGGGGCGGCGCGGCGCGGGTCACGTGACGGGGTTTAAATCTCCCGCAGCCGGAGCCGCGGGGGCGCCAGTGCCGCGAGTGCGAGCGGGAGCGGAGCAGGCGAGGCGGCGGCCAGAGAGGCAGTTTGAAGATGGCGGACGAGGCGGCGCTCGCCCTTCAGCCCGGCGGCTCCCCTTCCGCAGCGGCGGCCGAGCGGGAGGCCTCTCCGCCGCCCCCCGGGGAGCCGCTCCGCAAGCGGCCGCGGAGGGACGGCTCGGGCCTCGGGCGGAGCCCCGGCGAACCCGATGGGGCGGCCTCGGAGCGAGAGGCGCCGGCGGCGGCCGGGGGCGGCCCGGCGGCGGCCGGCGGGGAGTGGGAGGCCCAGGCGGCGGCGGCGGCGGGCGGAGGAGGAGACAATGGGCCCGGCCTGCAGGGCCCCTCCTGGGACCCGCCGCCGGACGACGACTTCGATGACGACGACGACGAAGAGGACGAGGAGGAGGAAGAGGCGGCGGCGGCGGCGGCGGGGATTGGGTACCGAGGTGCGCGGGGCGCGGGCGGCCGGGACTGCGCATCCTCCTCCCTCCCTCCCTCCCTCCCTCACCCGGCCCCCCCCGGCCCCCCCCCGCCCCCTCCCGGCCCCTCCCGGCCCCTCCGGGCTGGGTGCGGGTGTCGGGCGGGGCGGGCCGGCTCGGGGCTCGGGGCGGGCTCGGCGGCGTCCCCTACCCACCGCCGGCCTCTGCGCGCCCCGGGGCGGCCGCCGGCTGCGGCCCGCGCTCCCTGCCCCGCTCGGCCGGCTGCCCCTCCCGCTGCCGCCGGGGCGCCCGGGCGCGGGGCGGCCGCCGGGCCGGGGAACGCGCGGCTGGTTTTACAAGAAGCTCCTTTCGCTTCCCACCCTCTCCGTGTGGTCCCCTTTACTTAAACCTGACAGCGCCCCCACTCCCCCCCCCGCCCCCCTCGTACGCTGAACCTGCAACTTTTGCCTACCTTTTTATAAGGCAGTTGGCTTTGCAAACGGATTCCTGTGCAGTTCGTGACCTTTGGGGGAAGGATCTTAATTTGTACACTTGTTTTAAGTTTTAAAGGGCAAAGCGAAATTCTAAATCCATGACCCTCCGTTTCCAAGAGCACGGCTGTTTGTCTCAAGACCGTTCTGGGGTGCAGTTAGTAGTGGGCAGAGGAGAGCACTAGCACTCTTAGAGTACTTGACGTGAATAGTATTTCTTTAATGTTGGAATTGTTTTCAGTTTAGTTCTAATCCTTTACTGTGTGTAAATAGAACCCCGAAACACGAATTGGCATTTTTCTGGCGTGCCGAGTTAGATGTGTGAGGTGTGTTTGGCCTGTCACCTTGAAGTTTCATTGCATCAGTAATTCTAATCGGTGGACTTACTGGGCTGTATATAAAGATAACATGTGCATTAGGGGCTGGATTAGTCAAAAGACTTCATTTCAGGAAAGTTTAATAGGGGAAACGAATTAAGGCAAAACTATATATGTTTAGAGAAGTTGCAAATGGCTATAGCTTCATTTGAACTTTTTTCGGTAAATTTTTAGTTGACAAATTTTATGAGCTCTCCATTGTTTGTAATTGGTAAATTCAATCTAGCTAGATTACTACTTCTGTGTTTGGATTTAGTAGACTTGATTTATATGTAGATTTGTGATGAACTAAGATTTTTAGATTGAGGTTAGGATCTCTTAAGGAGAAAATACTATTCTTAGGAACCAACCAGGCAAGATGATCCAGCAGGCATTCTTTTAAATACGTTTTCATTGACTTTGTTTAGAGAGGGAGGGAGAGAGACATTGATGGGTTGCCTCCTGGGGACTGAACCTGAAACCTGGGTGTATGCATTGACTGGGAATTGGACGTGTCTTAGTCAGTGAAAATCATTACATCATAACCATTACAGATCTTCATACTATTTTATTTTTATTAATCCTCACCCTAGGATATTTTTCCCATTGACTTTTTTTCCCTCCTAGAGATGGAAGGAGGGAGGAGAGATATCTATATGAGACATACCAATTACTGCCTCCAGCACAAGCCTGAGGATCGGAACCTGCATCCCAGGCACATGTCCCTGACCAGAACTTAAGCCTGAAACCTGTTATATGGGCTGATGTTCTAATCACTGAGACACCAGCCAGGGCTATTTAAAAAAAAATTGTTTTGAGAGAGGGAAAAGTGGGTTAAGAGAAACATCGATTTGTTGTTCCACTTCAGTTATACATTCATTGGTTGATTCATATATGCTCCCTGACTGGGGATTGAACCCACAACCTTGGCATATGTAACCAACTTGAGCTACCTGGCCAGGCCCAGATCTTCATACATTTTAGATGCAGATTGTTCAGCAGACTTGAGTTGCTTTTGGTTTCTTTTGCAGATAACCTTCTGTTTGGTGATGAAATAATTACCAATGGTTTTCATTCTTGTGAAAGTGATGAGGATGATAGAGCCTCACATGCAAGCTCTAGTGACTGGACTCCAAGGCCACGGATAGGTATGGTTTCACAGCTTTAGAGAGTAAATGTTGTCTTTTTCTTTGTATTTTTGTTTTATGCTAATTAAAAAGATATATTATCTGCCTCCTTATATGCTGGTGATAGGTTCTTTAGGTGCTTGCTAAGATTTATGTTTCTAGGGAAACTAGTGCTTCTGTTTTTGTTTTTAAACAGCTTGTGCCCATGGAAGCTGGCCTCTAGTATTTTTCAAACAGCCCCGTCCTTCGGTCCTTTTCACATGTTTCCTCTGTGTAATGCTCTTTCTTCCTATTGTTCTTCTTTTTCTTTTAATGTATCACTTTTTAAAAAAAGATGTTTTTGTTGATTTTAGAGAGACATAGAGATATCAGTCTGCTTTCTCCTGCACCTCCCACACTGGGGAGTGAGCCTGCAACTGGGGCATGTACCCTGACTGGGAATCGAACTGTGATCTGGTTCATGGTTGACACACAACAACTGAGCCACGCAGGCTGAGCTGAATCTTAACTTTTTAATTGTGTTTCTTTTTTTTTCTTTCTTTTTTATATATATTGATTTTTTACAGAGAGGAAGGGAGAGAGATAGAGAGTTAGAAATAACGATGAGAGAGAGACATCGATTAACCGTCTCCTGCTCGCCCCCCACTGGCCGCAACCAAGTACATGCCCTGGACCAGAATCAAACTTGGGACCCTTCAGTCTGCAGGACGATGCTCTATCTACTGAGCCAAATCGGTTTCGGCTATTGTGTTTCTTATACTAGAATATAAGCCCTATTGGAGAGAAGGATTTTTTTTTAAAAACTAATTTGTGTGCTATTTTGTCAGTTCCTAGAAACCCTGGCACATAATTTGTGCTCAGTAAGTCTTTATGTTGATGAAATAGGAAAGTACAGGGGTGGGCAAAAGTAGCTTTATAGTTGTGATATAAGTAAATAATACAATAAGTAGTAATAATATAAGAATAAACTGCTTCGAGTATTCACAACTGGAAACCTCCTTTAGGAGTAGAGAACACTATTGGGTATTTATACTAAAGTTATAACATAAACATCTCAAAAATGATCTTTTTTCTTAATGTGCCTTTATTTTTGATTATTTAAATGCATTGATGGTTAGTTCCTTGGTGACCATATATTACTGTATTTTTTTGTTTTCTCAGGTTAGGAAACTGATTTAAGAAATGTCAGGGTAAAAAAAATTAGTGCTTAAAACATATCAGCATTATATGTATCATTTAACTTTATTAATTTTAGAGAGAAGAAGGTGGAGAGAGAGCGAGAAGCATCAGCTTGTTGTTCCACTTATTTATGCATTAATAGATTAATTCTTATATATGCCCTCACCGGGGATCAAACCTACAACCTTGGTGTGTTGGGATGATGCTCTAACTAAATTGAGTTACCTGGCCAAGGCTTTCCCTTATGTTTTTAATGATAAATAGTATGGGCTTTTGGGATTGGTAGAATCTTTCTTATGTTGATTGGTAGAACCCTTTTGTACATACATGCTCCTGTTACTAATTATGGTATGTATTTCTAGATTTTAACCATCAAAATTTAACTCTGGTAATTAACTTGACTCTTTTTTAAAAAAATATATTTTATTGATTTTTTACAGAGAGGAAGGAAGAAGAATAGAGAGTTAGAAACTTTGATGAGAGAGAAACACCAATCAGCTGCCTCCTGCATACCTCCTACTGGGGATGTACTTGCAACCAAGGTACATGCCCTTGACTGGAATTGAGCCTGGGACCTTTAGTCCACAGGTGGATGCTCTATTCACTGAGCCAAACTGGTTAGGGCTTAACTCTTAAAATATTTTGTATTTTATGGTTCAAGGGGTAGACCCAAACTCTTCTGCCCCTAATTGGGATATAGCATTAGTTCTGAGGATGCTGTGAAAATGAAATATTTTTATATTGCATTTTATTACTTTATAAAAAAACATAAAATTGTTAATTTATTATTTACAATATTAATGTAAATATTTCAGAAAATATTTTAAATTAATTTGGTGTGTATTTGATGTAACTCTTTGTCTTCTTAATATAGGTCCATATGCTTTTGTTCAGCAACATCTCATGATTGGCACAGATCCTCGAACAATTCTAAAAGATTTACTACCAGAAACAATTCCTCCACCTGAATGGGATGATATGACACTGTGGCAGATTGTTATTAATATCCTTTCAGAACCACCAAAAAGGAAAAAAAGAAAAGATATTAATACAATAGAAGATGCTGTGAAATTACTGCAGGAATGCAAAAAAATAATAGTTCTAACTGGAGCTGGGGTATGTAACATGTTTAAAACATGAGTAAAAAAGGAGGAGGAGATAAATATTTTATCTTGTGCCTTTCCTATTAACGTTTTTCTGGTGTAGAAGAATTTATCCTTCCATAATAATGGGCAATTATTTGTGTTTGGAAACTGCTAAAAATTGAGCATAGTAACAGGCTAAATTGGTTATTTTTAAAAGACTCTCCAGCAACCATAAAAAAGATTTGTTTCTGTTTATTAGTACAATAGGTAAGTGGAATTAAGGCAAGATTTTTACTTACATTATACCACAACTCCTAAAGGAGAGAATTCTGCTTACATTAAAGTGTGTTACGGTGTGATGGAGAAATGGGGTTTTTGTTTAATCTTCATGGGGAAACCAGGAACCTAATTGATATAAGTAAAGAACTTAGTGTTAGGAAGGTAACATTCCTACCTCTCACCGATTTAAATTAAGGTGATGTGATTGAGGTGGTTTGACAGTTTTCAATTGCCTCCCCTATAGGGTCACAGGTAACTAGCTATGTAAGGGTATTGTGTTTTCTGTGTTGAGTGCAGAATATGTTTGTTAGTGACTAGAGCAATGCTGTAGTAAAATTCAGTTCTGCTTTCTGCCATTTTGAGTTAAGAGAGTGTCACTTAATCCTTTTTTTTCCTAAATATATGTTTGATTTCAGAGAGGAAGGGAGAGAGAGAAACATCAGTGATGAGAGAATCATTGAGTAACTGCCTCCTGCACAGCCCCCACTGCAGATCAAGCCCAGAGGCATGTGCCCTGACTTGGTCATAGGTTGATGCCCAACCATTGAGTGAAGCAGTTGGGCCACTTAATCTTAAATGATCAAGAATAGTAATTCTTTGCTCCCTGACATGATTTAGATAAGTTTGATTTAACTCTGAGGTCAAAGTGGAATCACTTTGGTAAAATTGTGAAACAAAAAGGTAACACTCAAATCTATTTGAAAGCATGGTGTCTAAATCTGTGTATATATATATTTTAATCTATTCTCTTTTTTTAGTATATTTTATTGATTTTAGAGGGAGGGGGAGAGAGAGAGAGAGAAACATCAATGATGAGAATCATTGATCAGCTGCCTCGTGCACGCCCCCTACTGGGGATCGAGCCTGCAACCTGGGTATGTACTCTTGGCCGGAATTGAACCCGAGACCCTTCATTCCGCAGGCTGACACTCTATCCATTGAGCCAGACCAGCTAGGGCTCTAAATTTATTCTTAAGAATTGAAACATTGTAGCCCAGCCAGCCTGTCTCAGTGGTGGTTAAATGTGGACATACGAAACAGGAGATCATGGTTGATTCCTGGTCAGGGCACATGCCCAGGTTGTGGACTCGATCCCCAGGAGAGGGCATGCAGGATCAATGATTCTCTCTCATGATTAAAGTTTCTATTTCTCCCTCTCCCTTCCTCTCTGAAATCCATAAAAATAATCAAAACATTGTACAATAGTATTTTAAAGAAAATATAGAAATTTAGTTTTTGTTGGTTAATTCTTACCAGTGGATATTTTTTCATTGATTTTTGGAGAGAGTGGATGGGACGGGGAGAGACAGAGAGAAACACTGATTGATTGCCTCCATGGTAGAGCCTGCAACTGAGGTATGTGCTCTTGACTGGAATGGAACTGGGGACCACAGGCTGATGTTCTATCCACTGAGCCAAACCAGCTAGGGCTAGAAATGTAGTAGTAGTCTTTTTTTTTTTTTTAAATACATTTTATTGATTTTTCACAGAGAGGAAAGGAAAGGGATAGAAAGTCAGAAACATCGATAAGAGAGAGAGATCTATCAGCCGCCTCCTGCACGCCCCCTATTGGGGATGTGCCCGCATCCAATGTATATGCCCTTGACCGGAATCGAACCTGGGACCTTTCGGTCCCCAGGCCGACGCTCTATCCACTGAGCCAAACCGGTTTCGGCAAAATGTGGTATTCTTGAAATAATAGGTCCCTGACCAGATGAGAGATTTCTTTGGAAACATTTGACTGTAATACAAGTTGTTCCTGCTTTCTGGCTAGAATAATTTGAAATGATTTACTTCTCAAATTTCTATTGCTTTAATTTGTTGATTAAATGATTTAAGGTTCAAAATTTGCTTGACTTAAAATTCCTTACCCCATTATGAGTGTAATGTGATGGATTTTGTAATACTTGTTTAGGGGGTGTTTTATTTCTATTTTAAATTGGAATAGAGTGGTATTTCTGTTCTCTAAAAGAAGCTTAAAAGTAAATTATTTTTCAACTTTTTCCTAAGTGTATAAGAGCAATTAGAAACCTAGAGGTAAAAGATTTAATAGTATAAATTATGCCATGTATTTTGCAGGTTTCTGTTTCTTGTGGAATACCTGACTTCAGGTCAAGAGATGGTATTTATGCTCGTCTTGCAGTAGACTTCCCAGACCTTCCAGATCCTCAAGCAATGTTTGATATTGAGTATTTCAGAAAAGATCCAAGACCATTCTTCAAGTTCGCAAAGGTACTATGAACCCTGCTAGTTGTTCCATTGACCACCTCTCATGACAAAGTATTTGTTCACATTAAGGCTTCTTAAGCTTAACATTCATTGTCTAGTAAATTGGGTGCTAATACTGCAGTGTGGAGTTACATCATTAAAACAGTCAATTTAGTAAGAATTTCTTTCTAGAAGGGATTGTTATTTTTCTTCATTTAGGATTGTCTTTTCAAAGAAGAGTTTATTTTCTATTTTTCAGATTTCACTGCATTAATGGCCTTTACATTGTCCATGCTTGCTTGCTTGCTTATTTATTTATTTATTTATTTTTAATATGCTGTTTTTAAAAAATATTTTTTTGATTTCAGGAAGGAAGAGGGAGAGAGAGAAACATCAATGATGAGAGAGACTTAATTGATCGGCTGCCTACTGCACACCCCCAACTGGGGTTTGAACCTGCACCCCGGGCATGTGCCCTTGCCTGGGAATTGAACCCAAGACCCTTCAGTCTGCAGGCCAATGCTCTATCCACTGAGCCAAACCAGCAAGTGCTTAATATGTTTTTATTGATTTCAGAGAATAAGGGAGAGGGAGATAGATATATCAAAGATGAGAGAATCATTGATCACTGCCTCCTTCCTACATGCCCATATTAGGGATCGAGCCCACAACCCAGGCATGTGCCTTGACTGGAATCAAACTATGACCTCCTGGTTCCTAGGTTGATGCTCAACCACTAAAACACCAAAAAGGAAGATTTTTAATATTTCTTATGGGTTATGAAGAATTTAACGTATACTTTGGTATGCTTTGTATTAACCAGGTCTTAACACATATGTAATGTGCCTGAACATTTATGATTAGGGGTGGAGAAGATTCTAAGATTGCATTTTAGTCAATAGTGCTCTATTCTGCTCTAGTCTCTAGAGTTGCACAGTCCAGTTCAGAACACTAGCCACATAGGCATTTGAGCACTTTAGTATATTGAAATGTGATGTGTGAAAGTCCACCAGATTTTAGAAACATAGTATGGGGGGAAATTATATAAATAAATATCAACTACATGTAGGAATAATGATACTTTTGATACTGAGTTGTAAATTATGAAAATTCCATGATTTTAATGTAATTACTAGAAAATTTAAAAGTACATACATGGCTCATATTTTTATTGGGCAGCTCTATTCTGGAGTACAAAGCTTGATAATACATTATGCCAACAATTTTTAACTGGTGTAGTTCTGTGGTTAGAGAATCAGCTTTATTCCTGCCTTCACTCCCCCCGCTCCCCTCAGGGCACCAAAGGGTTCCCAAGTTTGATTGCCTGTCAAGGGCACATACCTGGATGCAGATTTGATCTTGACCTATCCTGGCCCTGTTGGGGCACATGTGGGAGGCAACCAAATCAATGTGTCTTTCAAATCCCTCCCCTCTCCGCCTACCTCCCTACACACACACATTCTTATTCATTCCCTCTCCCTCTCCCTCTCCCTCCTCTTTCTTTCTTTCTTTCTTTCTTTCTTTCTTTCTTTCTTTCTTTCTTTCTTTCTTTCTTTCTCTCTTTCTCTCTTTCTCTCTTTCTCTCTTTCTCTCTTTCTCTCTTTCTCTCTTTCTCTCTTTCTCTCTTTCTCTCTCTCCCCCTCTCTTTCTCTCTCTCTCTCTCTCTCTCTCTCTTTCTGGAAAAATATCCTCAGATGGGGAAAAACCAAGAATACCTGACTATTTAGTCCATGGGCACTGACTCTTTCCCCTTATATTGTCAAACAAAAAAATGACAACAGCCAACATAGCAATAGCCATTCAGTGTGAATGAATCACACTGATACCTCTTTCCTTTTTTTTTTTAAAAATATATTTTATTGATTATTATTATTATTATTTTTTTTTTTACAGAAAGGAAGGGAGAGGGATAGAGAGCTAGAAACATCAATCTGCTGCCTCTTATACACCTCCTACTGGGAATGTGCCTGCAACCAAGGTACATGCCCTTGACCGGACCAAACCTGGGACCCTTCAGCCCACAGGCTGACTATCCACTGAGCCAAACCAGTTTTGGCTGATACCTATTTTCTTTTGTCAGATCGGCAAAAATACATTTTTGATGTGCCACAGAATTTTAGTAATGAGTTTATGAGTGCCATGTAATGAAAAAGGTTGCTAATTGCTGCATTATACCAAGCTCAAGATATTTAATCAGAAAATTTTATTTATTTTTCCTACACAGTATAGTCTTATGGGAAGAAATTGTAAAATTGCTATTGCTAAGTTTCAGTATTTTGAATGGGTCTTTTGTGTTAGTAACTATTTTTAGTGAATCTAGAAGTTAAAGGAACCTACATTTTAATTAAAGGGGTAATCTCAGTTACTTTTAAAACCATATTGTCTATTTATATAACTATAGGAAAAGCTCTGCTAATTTAAATGGAGTTTAAATTGGCTGACTTGTTTTTAAAGAAATAGTCTTTTGTTTCATTCAACTTCGGCTATAAATAATTAGAGGAAAATGTGGAAGTTATATTTAAGTTTCTTGAATATGACTTAATTGCTAAAACTCAAAACTGAATTTGAGAAGTTTTCAGGCTAAGAGAATTTTTAATTTTTCTAACTATCAGCTTGTAACTTGTGAAAATTTTGAACTTTTTACTTTGTGTCAGCATAAAGTAATGATGGACATTTATATGTATCCTTAAGAACTGACACCTGGTTTACACTGAATTACATAAAGTTAGTTTTTTTACATTATTCTTTTTTCTTAATTATAAGATTATGAATTGGTGAAGACTTACTGTTTCACTGGTGCTAGTAGTACTAATGCATGATTTTGCAGGCCAATGAAATGTCACTTAGTTACAGGTTTCTTGAATTGAACCTAAGGTACTAGCATTATATAACAGTTCTAGTTAGCAGAAATGAACACTTATAGAAGGCCAGCAGGTAACTAGAAATTACTTTGATCTTATTTCTCATTATTAAAGCTTGATTCAGTAGCCCATTTATTATATAATGCTTGTAAGACTTGCTGTAATTTGTGTTCTGAGAGGAAAGGAAACATATTGCCCAAACTAACTTGTCAAAACACGCACCCCCCACCCCATCACTTCCGTATGTACTTAGTAAAGTTGCTTTAGTAAAGTAGTAACCTGACACTTGGGAAAATGTGATAACTGAGAATAGAAATAGCAAGGTGAGAAAGATTGTAACCCTAGTGGTCTAATATACAAACTGGGTATTCATTGGTAGCTTAACTTAGCTTTGACATGTAAAAATTGATAGGAACAATTCAGAATTATAATGATAAATACAAAAGCATAAGAAATTTAAAAAGTGTACTTAATAGACAGTACGTAAGAGAAAATAATGTGTTACAGTGTTCTTAACTTTAATCATTGTGTATAGGTTAAATACCATCTGAGAGAAGAAAGGGTTGGAGGGATGGTATTTTTCACTTTTCTATAGAAGTTTTTTTTAAGATTTTATGAATTTTTATTAATAAAATAAAAAATTAAGTTCATCTATAAAGTTTTATTCATATAAACTTAATTTGCTTATTTTTTGTGAGCTTTCATTTAAGTTTTGTTAAAAGCTAAATAACCCTAATAACTGCTATTCATATAGAATTGTTGAACTTTAATTCTCCCATTATGAACTGCCTAAAAGAAAGCTTCCAGTTGCTGAAGCAGCACTTAAAGTAGTAATAGGTAGAAGAGGCTGAGTTAATATTGGGTCTAAAAATAAATAATTGGGGGAAAGGTTAAGGAGAAATAAGTAAGAACAGGGAACAAAGTATAGTATCCAAAAAGAGAATGGAGAGGATATACAAATATTGTTAGATTTTACTAGATTCATGAAATATGTGAATAAAACACTAATAATCTAAATTTTTCTACCAGTTGCTATAGTAAGCAGAAAGTTTGTTAAATGGTTTATGGTTTTTGCTAGTTGTGAGAGAAAATGAATGTAATATGAAGTTATGTTATTGAATTTTTGGAAGGGAAGAATTTCCTTAATGCATCAAGCCATTGATTATATATAATTATTGAGAAGAAACTTAGATTTCATTTAGACTTGAAATTCCAAGTAATGGAGAGGTGTTTAAAGAAGTTACTGGCACATTAAAGCAGATTTTTTTTTAAAAATATATTTTATTGATTTTTCACAGAGAGGAAGGGAGAGGGATAGAAAGTCAGAAACATCGATGAGAGAGAGACACCGATCAGCCGCCTCCTGCACGTCCCCTACTGGAGATGTGCCCGCAAGCAAGGTACATGCCCCTGACCGGAATCGAACCTGGGACCTTTTAGTCCACAGGCCGACACTCTATCCACTGAGCGAAACCGGTCTCGGCTAAAGCAGATTCTTAATCCATTGACATTTTGGGATGGGTAATTCTTTGCTGTGAGGAGATGCCCTATGAATTATGGGTTATATAGCAGCATCCCTCTTCCTACTAAATGCCATTAATGCCCCCCACTCCCAGTCTTGACATTCAGAAATGTCTCCATACATTGCCAAGTATTCCCTGCAAAATCGTTCCGTTTGAGCACCATTGTGATACAGTGTGCCTAGCTGTGTTACCACTTTGAAATTCTCAAGAACAATGAAGTCTGACATAAAGCTATATAGCCATGTCCTAAACCATTATCGTTTTGCATAATAAGGGCTCCCGGGAGTCTAGAATAATTAAACTGATGGTGATAAAATTGAGTGGTTTAGTCAGTAAAGGTAAAACTGAACATGGATAAATTAACTTTTTAAAGTCTGTCCAAAGAGTGGAGTTGCTAACCTGTATAGAATTCAGTGAATGTTTTTTTCCATTAAAGTGATTACAACTCAAGAAGTAGGAGATGGAAATATGAAAATGTGAACTGTAAAGCCGGTTTGACTCAGTGGATAGAGTGTCGGCCTGCGGACTGAAAGGTCCCAGATTTGATTCCTGACAAGGGCACGTAACTTGGATTGGGGACACATCCCCCGTGGGGGGCGTGCAGGGGACAGCTGATCGATGTTTCTAGCTCTCTGTCACTCTTCCTTCCTCTCTGTGGAAAATCAATAAAATATATTTTAAAAAAAGTGAACTGAATTTGTCAATTCTAAAAAATGTATCTTTATATTTATTCAATAAATTCTCACTTTATTGATAATGTTCTGACATACCAGATTATGTAGTTATAAAAGTTAGACTCCTAAAACTACTTTATTATCTAAAAATAAAAAAAATGCCTGCAAAAAGAATAGCCTCAGTCCCATTTATCTGAAAACAATATATTAATACTTATGTGTACGTGGATTACAGATATATAAATATAGGCGTAAAGTATTATAGTTACGTATAATAAATTTTTAAAAATATATTTTATTGATTTTTTACAGAGAGGAAGGGAGAGGGATAGAGAGTTAGAAACATCAATGAGAGAGAAACATTGATTAGCTGCCTCGTGGGGATGTGCCCCAACCAAGGTACATGTCCTTGACCTGAGTCGAACTCGGGACCCCTCAGTCCGCAGACTGACGTTCTATCCGCTGAGCCAAACCAGTCAGGCTACATATATATTAATTTTTATTATAAAAGTAGGTTCTTTTTCATACTGATTTGTATTTGTAGTATTTCCTGCTTAATAAATTTTTGTGTCAGACAGTTGAATACTTTATAGTCATCATAATGTTCATCAAGTAGTATACTGTAATGAACTAATCCTGCAAGTGTATGTTTGGATGTTCTTTTCCTGTTATCACAAGTAGGGTTGCTTTGATTATCCTTTTTGTTGAGTTTCCAAAGTTCTTAGGATACACTCCTAAAAAAGGAAATTGCCAAGCGTCCTGCTACATTTTACTGTATTGCTATCTGTGAAGGTGTAATAAAACACATTCGCATTAGAAGAAGTGCATGAGAATGCTGATTTAACATGCCCCTGCCCACTCCCTCAAATTCTCTGCAGTACATTAGTGTTTAAAATGCTTTTTTAAATAAAGTGTGTGTGTATGCGTGTATGTGTGGTGAATGTGATTTACAAAGAAATCTGAATGTACGGTATGTAAATATTAGTTGGCCTCCCTTTAGTTCCCCTATCTTGAATCTCTTTCCTCAAAGATTAGTGTGTTTTCTTGGGCCTTCCAAAAGTAAAAGAAATAAGTAAATGTGTTTGGAGGTGTGTGTGTATATGGAAGGAGGAATATTATAAGCTTCTAGTAATACTTTGAAAATGATTACTAACAGAATTATACACCTATTTCTCTAACCTTGCTCCCCCTCCCCCCCAATAATACTCTTGGAAATAGTTTCATAATGGCACTTAACAGAAATAACTTATTTTTAAGAAAAGGCCTGTAGAGTATTTTATATTTGTTCCACAATATATTTAATCAACCTTCTAATAATGTACATCTCAACTTTTTCAGGAAGTTAAAACTATTAGTTTAATAGAAAAAAGTGTGAATGATTGCTCTCTATTACTAGCCATGTGTATATCCTTGAATCATCTGATTGTTCTTAGATATTTTTTCCCAATGGGATGTTTTTCTTTTACTGATTTGTGGGAACATTATGTATTTAAAAAAATATATTTTATTGATTTTTTTTTTAGAGTGGAAGGGAGTGGGAGAGAAAAACATCGATCAGCTGCCTTCTGCACACCCCCTACTGGGGATGTGCCGACAACCAAGGTACATGCTCTTGACTGGAATCGAACCTGGGACCCTTTAGTGCACAGGCCAACGGTCTATCCACTGAGCCAAATCGGTTAGGGCAACATTATGTATTTTTGAAGAATGTTTTTATGTTAGAAGGTGATTGGAATTCCAGCCTTCAGTAATCCTATGAAGATGTGCAAAATTAAGTGTACTTACTAGACTGATCTTAGAGATATTAGACTAGTTGAGCAGTACCTAACAGAAATGATGCTTAGCCTAAAAGGAGAGTATGAAACTTGAGGTACAGGGATCAAACATTGAAAAGGTATTATTAGACATGTAATACTTTCAACAATAAAGAATTTAAATAAAAAAAGAAAAGTTATTGCATAGTGGTTAAGAGCCACATTTTGGTATAAAAACTGGATTTGAATGACAGCTCTGCTACTTACTCGTTCTTGTGACTTTTGGCAAGTGACTTCTGTGCTTTGGTTTTTCATCTGCAAAATGGGGGGATATATACCCTACATTTTGGTCAGCACATCTTTATAGGGTCAGGTAATAAATGTGGTCTGCTTTGTGGACAACATAGGAGCTTCATTATATGTTCTTTGTTTTTCTGTACAACCTTTTAAAATGTAAAAACTCAGTCCTCAACCTAGTTTATAGCATTATAATAAATTGCTCGTTATGTCTAGTGCAGTGGTCGTTAGCCACAGTCTGCCGCTCTGTTGACTAATGAGTTTGCTGACCACTGGTCTAGTGCATACTAAAACTTCATTAAATGGTAACTAATAGCTCAACTAACTGAAATTCTCTTGTGTTAGGTTAGTACAGGAATTGGCAAACTATAGCCTCAGTCCAAATGTAGCCCATTGTCTGTTTTTATAGAGCCATTGAGCTAAGAGTTTTTAAATGGGAGGGGGAAAATGAAAAGAATAGTTTTTCATGGCATATGAACATATGAAAATTGTAATGTTGGTGACCGTAAATAAATTTCTATTGGAATACAGCTGTGCTCATTCATTTGCATATTGTCTAAGGTGCTTTTGCACTTCATTGGGAGATTGGTTGAACAGGACCATATGGAAGCCTTAAATATTTACTAATTGTTTTCCTTGTTTGGAAAAAGTTAGTGCTGAGTCTTGAGTTCCTTGGGGAACTAGATTAAAAAAAGAAAAGGCAGTTGAATTTGTCAGGTGACTAATAATTTGTAAGGGCTGATGAGGTAAGATATTGAGTAGACTATTCAAGTGTGGTTTTGTGGAATGAATAAAACAAAGGATCATGAGGATTTTTCTAACCAGGATCCATGTGTGTGTTTTGTGTGTGTGTGTGTGTGTGTGTGTGTGTGTGTGTTTTCCAGCAATAAAGATTTTAGGTTCTAATTTATTACGAGCTCTACTTATCTCCCTTTGCTCTGTAGGAGGAGGTGGATATCAAACTTTTATGCGGTCTTTTATTTTTGAGGGGTTCCAATTAACACTCCTGCCTTTGTCTGGGGGGCAGGGAGTGGGTAAAGGGGGGGTCTCACGCATATTGTTAGAAAATTATACATGAAACCAAGTAGAGAGCATTTTTGGAAAGCCATTATTTCTGCAATATGGCAGGTAGTTCTAAGCTTTAATTTGGACCCTGTTGGTTGCCTTTGAACAATTACTGAAGTGTTTGCATAGTTCTAAACACAGTTGTATATAAGCAATAGGTCTTTTTAAAAAAGTGCTTTGAGCCTTTGGTCCCAGCTCTGCTTTGGCCCAGTCCATGATTGGTTTCTTGATAGGACTTGAAGATGTTCAGACATGGTCCACTACATATTTGAAAGAAAATAGACAAAAATTAAGATTCAAATCGTAGCATGTAAAATTCAATCTTATAAAAAAAGAGTTCCATAAATGATTCCCAACTATAGGAATTGAATTTTTAAGGACTAAACTACTTTGAACTGTTAAGGTATGGACATAAAGGGATATTGGAGTATAGAGCTGAAGCTAGTGTCTGCATATCTTTGTGCTTCTAACCCTTCCCTTTAAAGGAGGGGTTTGGAGATAAGGCACATAAGAGTTCATTTCAGGAGTCTTGGAGTCTTGGCACTCTTACTCCCTGACCCTGCTCTCTGGAGGTCATTTATTCTTGTTTTGTTTGGCATGCTGTTATCACTTTTCTTCCTACTTTAGACGTTATTTTATTTGTTGCCTAGCATATTCTAATGTTTGTTAAAACAGCTATTTACAGAGGGAACTTCATTTTTTTTTAAATTTATTGATTTTTTTTACAGAGAGGAAGGAAGAGGGAGAGAGAGTTAGAGTTAGAAACATCGATGAGAGAAAAAACATCGATCAGCTGCTTACTGCACACTCCCTACTGAGTATGTGCCCACAAGAAAGGTACATGCCCTTGATTGAAATCAACCTGGGACCCTAGAGTATGCAGGCCGATGCTTTATCCACTGAGCCAGACTGATTAGGGCCAGAGGGAGCTTTAATAAAATACAATAATGTTTAAGCTTCTACATGTAAATATGAATGTACTAGATACAAAGCATCTTGTAGCTAAAACAATGGTTAGGATAGTACAACCCAGTGTTCTAGAACACAATGTAGCTTTAAGTTTTTATAAACATTAGCTTTATTAAGCTCTTGTTACTTCTTTCTATATGTGCATTGTCAAATTTGTAAATTGCAAAGTCCATGAAATTCATGACAAAAATTTGAGGCAAATTTTTGGATTTTTATATACCATTTTTAGCAGCATATGGATGTTTACGTGAAAGTTATAAAGAGATTTACTTACTAATTTTACCTAAAAGGTATATCTGTAGATATTTTTTTAAATTGAAATATTAAATAGGTTAAAAGTAGTCATCTATAATCTTATTTGTTTTTATATAATATCAGAAGTGAAAGTCCCCCATCTGTTTATAGCTTGTTTGAATCCTTCCTGACTTGATGTTTTTATGAACATATCTATATGCATGTGCATATTTTCATTTTTGCTTAATAACAAAACAATAAAAAACAAAACACACCAATGACTAACTTTCTTTTTTCATGTATGTCATGAACCATCTTTCAGGTCAGTGCATCTAAACCTCCTATTAATTTTAATGGCTGCATATTACACTATTATGGATGGTACCACATATCAACAACCAGTCCCCTATTGATGGACATATGGTTGTGTCTAGTTTTTTTTTGCTAGCATTGTAGTAGGTGAGAGGCTGTAATGAATGGTAAGGAAGTAGAAGGTAGCACTACTACTTTAATGAAGAAACTTCCTTTGCCATAGTCACTTACTAAATGAAATATAAACACTGTCAAAAGTTGAGAGGACCAAAATTGATAATTTTTCTCTGATCTTTTTGCCATGTGTATATCTGAATTCTTTGTTTTTAAAGAAGAAACAGCATTGAAGCATTATTTGGGGGGAAAAACACACACACAAAATCCAGCAACTCAGCATTCATGAGCAACTCTATACTATACCAGTATGTGCCTGTGCAGTGGAAGGAAAACAATTTTGGTAAGGAATTAAAACTTTAGCTTTAAACTTCCAACAGGTTGATATTTATAATGAATGATGAATAAGAAAATTTTAATATTCTTATGTTTTTAAAAAAGAAGTCACCATACCTTTGATATCTTTAATTTCAACTTAAACTATTCCCCCTTTTGCTTTAAAAAAACAACTGAATTTGCAGCCAACAAAAGTTAGATATATTCTAAGGTGTATTTCTCCTGACTTTTATTAAAATATCTGTTAACATTTATTAGAGATGTTTATGGGTCATCTTTATCCTTTTCAAGGGGCCAAGTTCACTAATTGCTGAGTTTTATACATATAACAGCAACAATCCTTTTGTAGGTGTGTGTTGTACCCATCTAGATGCTTTGAGATGCTCAGTAGTTTTTAAATTATACATGGGGCATTAACATTGGTAGTTTTTTGTTGTTGTTGTTAAGCCTAAATATATGATATCTGTTATACTTAATTCTTAAATGTAATCTTTTTTTTCTGCCTTTTGCCTTATATAGGAAATATATCCTGGACAATTCCAGCCATCTCTCTGTCACAGATTCATAGCGTTGTCGGATAAGGAAGGAAAACTACTTCGCAACTATACTCAGAACATAGATACACTGGAACAGGTTGCAGGAATCCAAAGGATAATTCAGTGTCATGGTTAGTAAACTTCAGAGTTGATTTCTGTTATTTACTAGTAGTTTTGTTAATCCTAGGAAAAATTAGGATTAGAAAGTAGGCTACCATCTAGAAATGAATTGAGTTTTATTACTGACTCATGCTATCTGACCAGTTGTAGATAAAACAAGAAAAGTAGAATGCAAAAAAACAAACAAACCATGAAACTGGAAGGATTGGCCTTTACACACAAGACATGAGAAATCAATATACTTTTGGATTTCAGAAGATAAAGTAGTTGCATTTCATTACATTCTTTTAAGTAACCTTTTTAAAATTTCAAATGTAATATAGCTATGTATGAAAAGACAGCTTTAGATTATGGAACCAAAGGAACTGGGTAATTCTGATGAACAGTAGTTTGAAATTTCCATCTAGTACAGTAAGTATGAACAGAACATTATGTATCTGAATTGTTTTTAAAACAACTGTTTATTTAGGCTAGAGTAATACTATACAGTGTAATCTTCTAACTCAGTAGCATTTTAGCCCTGAAAGGGTTGGTTTACTGTATTGAAAATAGTAGCTTAGGGGAATCATCATTGTATCAACATATCAGCAGTTGAGGATTGGATTCTCTCCTTACTTATATATGAAATTCGTGCAGGGTGTATGTGTGTGTGTCCCTTACCCCAGCCTGCACCCTCCAATCTGGGATCCCACTCACAATCCAGGATGGATGGCTCCCAACGGTTCTCCTGCTTGCCTGACTGCCCCTAACTGCTTCTGCCTGCCAGACTGGTCACCCCTATCTGCCCTCCCCTATAGACCTTGTGTGTTGGAGTGATGATCAATTTGCATATTATTCTTTTTATTAGATAGGCATTTATTTATTTATTTATTGATTGATTGATTGATTGATTGATTTTTAATATATTTTATTTTCTACAGAGAGGAAGGGAGAGGGACAGAGAACCAGAAACATCGATGAGAGAGAGAGACATCAATCAGCTGCCTCCTGCACGCCCCCCCACAATGGGGATATTCCCGCAACCAAAGTACATACATGCCCCTGACCGGAATCGAACCTGGGACCTCCCAGTCCGCAGACTGACGCTCTATCCACTGAGTCAAACCAGCTCCGGCTTAGATAGGCTTTTAATTACTCATATTCTAGAATCTCCTTCGGAGTCTTTTAAAATTATAATATTTGATATTAACCTTTGTAGTAGGTTTAATGAGTGGAAACATTTCATTAATAAAACACATACATGTTGGTTTTTTTTAGGTTCATTTGCAACAGCATCTTGCCTGATTTGTAAATACAAAGTTGACTGTGAAGCTGTACGAGGAGATATTTTTAATCAGGTAATTTATCACCCATATTTTAGGAATTGTGCATGTCTCTGATTTTCTCTTTTAAATATATTTTTATTGATTTCAGAGAGAAATGGAGAGAGATAGAAACATCAATGATTAAAGTATTATTGATAGTCTGCCTCCTGCATGCCCCCTACTGGGGTTCAAGCCCACAACCCAGGCATGTGCCCTGACACTCAACCATTGAGACACACTGGGCTAATCTGGTCCTTCTTTTACCTCCCCAACCATTTTTGTTTTGTTTTCCTGAAAGTATTTGTGTGGTACAGAAAGATCTAGGAAGAGTGTTATCATTGGGAATTCTGGTGAAATACACAAGAACCATTCAGTACCTTAAGTTGAAAACATTGGTCCATGATGTCTAAAGTGATAAAATTGGCTCCTTAATATTGAAGATGAAAATAAAAGTCCAGATCATAAGTGAGGTGTTGCTATATTAGTTTTTCTTACTTTCCCTTTGTTGTGCCTGTCAGACTCAGAATTTTAAGTTAAGGTGGTAATTCTTTAAACATTAAAAAACTTATTGTAAAAGGTATTTTGTATATGCTCACTGCCAAAGTACTACAAGAAAATATGGCAAAGAATAAAAACTATCTGGAAATAAATTCTGTTCATTTACCTGCATATATAAGCATATATACTTAGGAGGATAGTATATTAAAATGGAATCATTATATCTTTATATATTTTAAATGGTACCCTAGCTAATAAAAGTAATATGCAATTTGACCGTCACTCCAACACACAAGATGGCTGCCACAAGATGACCAGCAGGGGAGGGCAGTGGGATGGACCAGGCCTACAAGGGAAGGCAGTTGGGGTCAATCAATCCTGCAGGGAGGGTGTTGGGGGGTGACCAGGTGGTAGAGGAGGGAAGTTGGGGGCGACTGGGCCTTCAGGGAAGGGCAATTTGGGGGGACTTTCAGGGGAGAGCAGTTGAGGGGTGACCAGGCCTGCAGGGAAGGGCAATTAGGGGCATTCAGGCTGGCAGGGCAGTGATTAGAGGATGATCAGGCCGGTAGGCAGAAACGGTTAAGGGCAATCAGGCAGGCAGGGCAATCAAGAAACCAGCTGTCCTGGATTGAGAGAGGGATGTCCGACTGCCCGTTTAGGCCCGATCTCAGTAAGATCGGGCCTAAACGGGCAGTCGGACATCCCTCCAGGGGTTCCAGATTGGAGTGAGTGCAGGCTGGGCTGGGGACACACACTTCCCCCTCCCCCACACCCCTCCTGTGCACAAATTTCATGCACTGGGCTTCTAGTTTAAATATATTTTTATTGATTCTAGAGAGGAAAAAAGAGACAGAAACATCATCTATGAGAGGGAGTCATTGATTGGCTGCCTCCTACAGGCCCCCCCACTGGGGATTGAGCCCACAACCTGAGCATGTGTCCTTAACAGAATTGAACCCGGGACCCTTCAGTCCATAGGCCAACACTCTATCCACTGAGCCAAACCAGCTAGAGCTGTATCTTTATTACTTACTGATTTTGAGAGAAAAATTGATTTGTTGTTTCACTTACTTATATATTCACTAGTGGCCTACTGCACGAAATTCATGCTTATTAAAAGGGAATTAATTACAGGAAATATTTTATTGCTATTTACTCTTTATAATACAAGTGTCAGAGATGAAAGAAAATTAGTAACATGTATGTGAAAATCTCTCTCCTGTCAGAATCTGGGGTGCGCCGTGGGACCTAGAGTCAAGTCCCCACCCACCTACAGCATGTGCTTTGAAAACACAGGAGACCTATAACCGGCCGGTCCCCCCCCCCCCCGTCAAATCCCTCCAGGTGGGGTGTGCAGCCTCAGGTCTCTCAGCCCAGCGCCAGTTGTGGGGGTATAGTCTCAGGTCCCTGGCCCAGCACCAGGGTGGGGGGCATGGCCTGAGGTCCCTCGCCCCCACCAGGCAACATGCAGCCTCAGGCCCCTGATGTTTAGCCATGATGTGTTAGGGCATCCTGGCTAATTTGCATACTCCTCTATTGTATAGATAGATTGGTTCATTCTTGTACATGCCCTTACTGGGGATTGAACTTGTAACCTAGGCTTATCAGAGGGGCTCTAACCAACTCAGCTACGTGGTCAGGGCAGAATCATTGTATCCTACAAACTAACTCTTGTTTTATTTTGTTTTTGTTTATTGATTTCAGAGAAGGGGGAGGGAGGGAGAGAAACATTAATGATAAGAGCGCATCATTGATTGGCTGCCTTCTGCATGCCCCATACTGGGGATTGATCCTGCAACCCAGGCATATGACCTGACCAGGAATCAAACTGTGACCTCCTGATTCATAGGTTAACGCTCAATCACTGAGACAGGATGGTCGGACGAAACTTACTTTTTAAAAGGATTAAGTCTGTGTGTGTAGATTGTGTATATGTGTGTATATGCATATATACACATGCTGGTTTTTTCTTTTACTATACAATAAACCCATGAATATCAACTGTATGTTTATACAGAAGTACAATAGCATACACAGATAATATGAATTCTTAGCAACAGTGGAAATATTGAAATGAATTCTTAGCAACAATAGAAATATTGACTGTTTCTAACATGGGCTTTCCCTTTTCTTTCCCACCTCAACCAAAAATCTGAAACATGCAGGTGGTTCCTCGATGTCCTAGGTGCCCAGCTGATGAGCCACTTGCTATTATGAAACCAGAGATTGTCTTTTTTGGTGAAAATTTACCAGAACAATTTCATAGAGCCATGAAGTATGACAAAGATGAAGTTGATCTCCTCATTGTTATTGGGTCTTCCCTGAAAGTAAGACCAGTAGCACTAATTCCAAGTAAGTTGGTAATGATTTTTTAGAGACTATTTCCTTAAATATTGTCATGGGTTATGAATCTGTATAGTACAATAGATTCCAGTGATCTTACTCTGTTTCTGGTTAAAGAGTGATAACCAAACTTTTTAGTTGACATTCTGTTCATGTTAATTTGACTTATTGGTAGGGTGAGCAGGGAGATGAGATGTATGTCAAAACAGAAGTAATATCTGATTCTAATGTACATGAAAAATCTAGACAAAGGGTAACTGTTCAAATTAAATTAAAATTTCTAGCTTAATAGAAGTATACTGTGTTATGTAAGATAAAATTTGGGGAGTCAAAAGAATTGGCTTGTTTTTGTATGAATAATAATCATGCCTTGTCATAATCATATTTGGATTTACTTTATCCATAAGGGAGTTTTGTATGTATAAAAATGCTCAAATACATTTGATGACCCTATTATTGTCAGGAACACATGCTCTTATACTATCCTTTTCTCCCTCTCGTGAGGAAACAAGGGAGAAGGGGAAGATAGAAGGATACTAACTCAATAGCATCAGTATGCCCTAAAAAATGAAGGAAGGAAGGGAGAGGAGAGAATATCAAACCTTGATCAGGATTAAATTAGATCCCTATACCAGCAATCAAATAGGTAACCAGCATAAACAGTTGGAAGAATCAAGGATTTACACTCCCTAATTCTACATCTTTTTCCTACCCTATATATAGTTGCTTTTAGCAGTATAATTGTCTTCCCTGAATAACTCAGAAGTCCTATTGTTAGAATATAGGACAATTTTGTAATTAAATAAAACATGACAATTTAATGTATAAGCTCCTTTACTCAAAGGCAAGGCAGAGATTTTTCTTTTTTTTTAAATTGACTTTAGCCAAAACCATTTTGGCTCAGTGGATATAGCGTCGGCTTGCGGACTGAAGGGTCCCAGGATCGATTCCGGTCAGGGTTATGTATCTTGGTTGCGGACACATCACCATTGGGGGGTGTGCTGGAGGCAGCTGATCAATGTTCTCATCGATGTTTCTAGCTTTATCCCTCTCCTTTCCTTTCTGTAAAAAACCAATATTTAAAAAAATTCACTTGAGAGAAACATTGATTAGTTGTTCCACTTATTTATGCATTCGTTGGTTGACTTTTAAAACAATACAGTTATATGTTTTTATTGATTTCAAAGTGGAAAGAAAGGGAGATAGGAAACATCAATGTTGAGAATCATTGACTGACTGCCCCCTGCATGCCCCACATAGGGGATCTAGCCCACAATCTGGGCATGTGTCCTTGATCAGAATCAAACCTGGCCTATGCTCTATCCACTGAGCCAAACTGGTTAGGACTGTCCCTGGCATTTTTCAAGCTGGTGCCTGTGCTGGAGCTTAGAGCATGGGTCCTTTAAGGCGGCAGTTGCCAACTGGTGTCCATAGTCGGTATAGTGGATAGTCCGG
Source organism: Lasiurus cinereus (assembly GCA_011751065.1). Classification (NCBI taxonomy): domain Eukaryota; kingdom Metazoa; phylum Chordata; class Mammalia; order Chiroptera; family Vespertilionidae; genus Lasiurus; species Lasiurus cinereus. The sequence continues at coordinate 18,049,226 of JAAGEH010000426.1, forward strand.
TCTGGTCTGAAAAGTTGGTGACCACTGTTTTAAGAGCAGTACCTTTGTCTCTGAAAAACTTTTGTGATTCTCATATCCCTGCTGGTTTTCACAGCCAGATGTTAATGAGGACTCCTCTTTGGACACTCGTGCCATGGGCTGTGGAGCCTGATCTGGGGCTGGGTTCCCTGCCTTCTCAAAGGGGAGGTCAGCAGCCAAGATATCCCTTCTGTGGTCACAGGATCTTCCTGTTCTATGTCTGCCCCTCCTTCGGTCTGTGTGACTTCTTTATATCCTTAGCTATAGGAATTTTGTTAAGCTAGTCTTCAGTGATAGTGCTCAGTAATTTAGTTGTAAATTTGATGTGATTATGGGAAGAGGAAAGCTCATCTTCACCAGAAATCCTCATACTTTATATTAGGAGCTACATCACTAAAAATACTGATCACTTGCTATGTGCCAAGAACTTTTCTATGCGCTTGAAATATATCAACTCATTCAATCTCATTGCAACTTTGTGGAAAAGTAGTGTTGTTATTCCCATTATATAGACAAGAAAATTGATGTACAGAGTAAAAAAATACAAGAAAATTGCTAAGAGGTAACTAGATGACATAAATAGAACCTGAAATTTTATGGAAGATGCTTAATTACTCATCTGTTTCCATGATAGCCTGATGAAATGTCAATGGCTTGGTTAAGTGGCCGCTTGTGTGTTTTTTTTTTGGTATTGGGAGCATGTTATATTTTTGCAATAGTGCATTTGTTGTGGCTTTATTAGCTTTATCTCCTTTCCTTTTTCCAAATCTTAATATTTTGCCCTGCTTTTAGGTTCCATACCCCATGAAGTGCCTCAGATATTAATTAATAGGGAACCTTTGCCTCATCTGCATTTTGACGTGGAGCTTCTTGGAGACTGTGATGTCATCATTAATGAATTGTGTCACAGGTTAGGTGGTGAATATGCCAAACTTTGCTGCAATCCTATAAAGCTTTCAGAAATTACTGAAAAACCTCCACGAACACAAAAAGAGCTGGCTCATTTGTCAGAATTGCCACCCACACCTCTTAATATTTCAGAAGGCTCCAGTTCACCAGAAAGAACTTCACCACCAGATTCTTCAGTGATTGTCACACTTTCAGACCATGCAGCAAAGAGTAATATTGATGATCCAGATGTGTCTCAATCAAAAGATTGTATGGAAGAAAAATCACAAGCAATACAGACTTCTAGGAGCATTGAAAGTGTTACCGAACAGTTGGAGAGTTCAGATTTGAAGAACATTAGCTCCAATTCTGGGGAGAAAAATGAAAGAACTTCAGTAGCTGAAACAGTGAGAAAGTACTGGCCAGCCAAGATCGCAAAGGAGCAGATTAGTAAACGACTTGATGGTAAGAAGCTATTTTGGAAGAAATAATTATTGCAACAAAACATTTGCAAGAAATGAGCAACTTTGGCAGGTTTATTGATAGGGTAGCTTTATGCAGCTAAATGTAACATTGCAAAGTTGAGTAGTCAAGCTAGAGAAAGATAAACATTGATATCTTAATATAGGGAAGAAATAGTGTTTGAAGAATGCTTAGTACTTGTGTTACTCTAGGGAATAAGGTAAGCATTAAATTGAGAAATTGGGAAATAGTGTTCTGCTATGTCAGGTCAGATTTAGTTGGTAGAAATGACTGAGATTCAGTGCTTATTGTGGATTAGTTGCTTTATACACAGTATCTGACTTCAATCTCATGAGGTAGGAACTATTATGACATCTGTTACAGTGGGAAATTTTGACTATAGAGGTTAAATACCCCATGCAGGGTAACAACGAGGATTTGGAAGATCCAAGATTGTATTCCAGGCATATCCCCAAAGCCTGCCCTTTAATCACTATGCTGTGTTTGTCAGATCTAGAAAGCATCTGATTCTTCTCCACTAATTACTAGAGGCCCAGTGCATGAATTCATGCGCCTTGAAAGGAACTGAGAGCCACGAGGCTGTGATGGGCACAGGAGTGGGTCTTAGCCCATCCTCTGCACTCTGCCCAAGCCCTCCTGCCACTCCCATGCGCTGACAGCAGGTGTGACCAGCAGCTCTGGTGCTGGCAGTGGGCGCCAGTGCTGGGCAGGGACCATGCACGTGGGAGCAAAGAATTTTCAGTAAACACCAGAGGCTTGCCCCAATGACAGTGGCCAGTGCCCCGCCTTGGTCTGGTGCCTCGGCTTACCTGCTCCACCATCCTGCTGTGGCTGAAACCTGCCAAGTTCTGTGCTCCTCCCACCTGCTGCCACAGCCCGCCATGTCCCCGTGTGCCCCCTGGTGGTCAGCACACATCATAGCAACCGGTTCCACCACTCAGTCTATTTGCATATTAGGGTTTTATATAGTTAGAAGGTAAAGAATAGCATCTCTCCTTTTGCCACATGGAAAATTACAAATAGTATTAACATAGGTAAAGTCACTTTTTACTTTTTGGAAATAAATGTTTAAATCCAAGAAAATCTGGTGAAAAATGCTTTTAAGAAGCTAAACCTAAACTAAATTTGATGAAGCTGGGACATTTAGCCTTATTATTATTCATAGGTGCAAATTAATGCTTCTAAGATTAGAACATCTTAGAGGAGGTGCTTTTGACCTGGGGTCCATGGCGTAGGCGGAGAAGAGGGAACTCTCTTTACCATAGGTCAAATCTCATACTGTTGATGCAAATTTGGGAGGAGTTGAGGAAGAAAGGTTAAAATCCATTGATAGATCAGTGCTTCTCACACTTCAGTGTGTGTGAGGACTCTTTATATAAAGATTTTGATTCAGTAGGTGGGAAGTATTGGGCCTGAAAATTTGTAACAAACTCAGGTGATACCAGTGTCTGCAGACTACTATGAATAGGTGGGGAAGCCATATTAACAAACTAAATGGAAATGTTTAATAAAGATGCTTTGAGCCCTAACTGGTTTGGCTCAGTGGATAGAGTGTCGGCCTGTGGACTCAAAGGCTCCCAGGTTCGATTCTGGTCAAGGGCAAGTACCTTGGTTGCAGGCACATCCCCAGTAGGGCATGTACAGGAGGCTGCTGATTGATGTTTCTCTCTCATATTTTTCTAACCCTTTCTCCCTCTCCCTTCCTCTCTGTAAAAAAGTCAATAAAATATATTTTTTATAAAAATGCTTTAAAAGCATATGTGCTTTAGAGAAGTTGTATTCAATGAACATGAAATAGGTATTTAATGTAGACCAGGCTGTGTACTCTTGTTTCATCTCATCAGGTCTATTCAAGTTAGTTAAGTAATCTTTATTGAACACAGTTCTCTACATCCTATATAAGACCCAAATATGCAAATCAACCAAATGGTGCAATGACCAGTTGCTGTGATGTGCACTGACCACCCAGGGCAGATGTTTAATGCAGGAGCTGCTCCCTGATGGTCAGTGCACTCCCACAGGGGAGTGCTGCTCAGCTTGCAGCTGGTGAGCACAAAGTGGTGGCAGGAGCCTCTCCTGCCTCTGCTGCAGGTGGGTGGTAAGAAGTGAGGGGTACCAGACTGCAAGAGGGACTTCTGACTATTGGCTTAAACCTTATCCCCAAGGATGGTGCTGGCTGGGCTGAGGGGAACTCCAGGTCCAGTGCACAAATCCGTGCACTAGGCCTCTAGTTTTTTCATAATTTACTTAATAGGGTTGTTAAAATTATTTTTTTCAGATGAAATTGAGGCAGTGAAATAACTGGTCAAATTTACAAAGCTCTGGTTGAGTAGCAGAACTGTGTTTTGCCCCCAGTACTGAGTCTAGCTTGTTTTTTAAAATTACTAGGGTAATAACAGCTTCTACTAGTGATACGTAGTTAAAAGGCAGAGCTGGGACCTATACACTTACTCCAGACTGCCCAATGAGACCGAAATAACTTATTTCTCTTTTATTACTGTGTTTCAGGTAATCAATACCTATTTTTACCACCAAATCGTTACATTTTTCATGGTGCTGAAGTATATTCAGACTCTGAAGATGATGTTTTACCCTCTAGTTCTTGTGGCAGTAATAGTGATAGTGGAACCTGCCAGAGCCCAAGTTTAGAAGAGCCTTTGGAGGATGAAAGTGAGATTGAGGAATTTTACAATGGTTTGGAAGATGATCCTGATATTAATGAGAGAGCTGGAGGAACTGAATTTGGAGCTGATGAAGGTGATCAAGAGGAAGTCAATGAAGCTATATCTATGAAACAGGAAGCAACAGACATTAATTATCCATCGAACAAATCATAATGTAATAAGTTTCCAGGTACAGGAATTGTTCCACCAGCATTAGGAACCTTTAGCATGTCAAAATGAATGTTTACTTGTGAACATGATAGAACAAAGGAAACCAGAAAGATTTAATATTTATAGACTGGTAAAATAGATTTTTTTTTTCATGGATAATTTTTAGCTTCCTTATTTCTGTACTTGTACATTTAACACTAATTTTTTTTTTTTTTTTTAAAGAAAGGTACTAAGTATCTGTAACCTGCTCTTGGTCAAGACTTTTAAAGGTTCATTTGTATGATACATCCATATGTATATATAATTTTTGTTTATACATTTTGCTTAGTGAGTTTCAACATTTTAAAGTTTTCAAAAAGCCATTGGAATGTTAACATAAAAGGGAACAGCTTACCTAGACCAAAGAACGGTATTTTCATTTTTATTTACTATTTCTTTGTAATGTTGAATAGTTTGAGATCCTTAAATCTCTGTTCTGCTAAACTTTTGATTCTTTATTAGCACAATTACCTATTTTTAAACACTGGCATTTTCCCAAACGTGGCAGCTAACTTAAAAATCTCATAACATGCAATGTGAGTAGAAGGAAGTCAACAATATATGGGAGAGCACTCAGTTTTCTTTGCTTTTAAAAGTAAGACTTGGTGCTAAAAGTTTCAGGAATGTTGTATTGTTCAAATGAAGATGGCTTTTGTACTTCTGTGGACATGTAGAAATGTCATTATTGGCTTATAAAAATAATCTGTAAAACAAATAAATGCTTTGGAAATGTTTCAGTTGCTGTAGAAACAATAGTGCCTGCCTGGGCCCCCTTAGTGTTGAGAGTATTTCCCATTGTTGTTTCAATACCTATCACTGTGGTAGAGCTTACATTGATTCTTTTCCACAAATATTAAACTGCCAAGATGTGAATATGCAAAAGTCTTTATTAACAATAGTAATGGTAACTTTTGGGAGAGTGTAATATTATGAACTGTTGCTTTCCCACATATGAGGAGAGTGACAGGTTTCCTGATTATGGTTCCAAAGTAATAAAATATTAATTATACATAACTCAGCCAGTAAGTACATGTTTCCTGTTGGGAGTATTTGGTATAATAAACACCAAACTGCTAGCCTAGTACTATGGAGATGAACATGATGTAACTTGTAATAGCAGAATAGTGAATGAAATTAATTACTATTGTGTCTTTATTTAAAAGCTTAGCCTGCCTTAAAACTAGAGATCTTTCTCAGCTGCAAAAGCTTCTAGCCTTTCAAAAAAGTTCATACTTTATAAACTTGCACACTCAACAATTTTTCAGACTTTTCCCAACATTACACCCAAATTATAAAGTATTCCTATTTTGCTTTGGTATTTATTACAGTTTTTAAAAAGGGTTTGAAATATAGCTGTTCTTTAAGCATAAAATACCCAGCTAGGACCATTACTGCTAGAGAAAAAAATTTTATTGAATGGCCACTTGCCTATCTAAAAAGGTGTCTCATTCTGAATTTATTTGGCTACACTAAAGAATGCAGTATATTTAGTTTTTCATTTGCATGATGTGTTTGTGCTATAGATGATATTTTAAATTGAAAATTTTGTTTTAAATTATTTTTACAGTGAAGACTGTTTTCAGCTCTTTTTATATTGTACATAGTCTTTTATGTAATCTACTGGCATATGTTTTGTAGACTGTTTAATGACTGGATACCTTCCAACTTTTGAAAAATACAAAACCAGTGTTTTATACTTGTACACTGTTTTCAAGTCTATTAAAATTGTCATTTGACCTTTTCCCCGTTAACTTACATTGTTCAAGTTATAAAACTTTAAAATCTTGCAGTTTTGTACAGCTTTCAGGCCTATGTTAGATGTTCTTTTCATAGTAAATGTCTTCATTCAATTTATAACCACCTAACAAGAACAATATTTAAGCAAACACTGATAGTACTGACTGTAGCAATTAGTGCATCACCGAAAGTTTCAGTATGATTTCAGCCATTCTAGGACAGGGGCCTTAGAAGGTAAGATGTAGGGGAAAGGCAGGGCCTAAGAAAACTTGACATACAAAGACTAGGGGAGCGGGAGGTGCAGTAAGGAATGGTGCAAATGGGAGTGAATTCAAGAGCCCATGTTAGAAAAGCTAGGTTTTCTGTGAAAGAGCAAACCACACTGGGATGTATTTTTTGGAAAACCTATTTAGTCCATTCAAGTCCTTGAGGGACAAAGTGAGACTGCTTAGGAGGCCAGGAATACACACACCTGACTAGTTTTCTCTCAGGTCTGCTTTTCTCCCCAGCAAACTTTTGAAGTGAATAATATTAAGTACTCTGCCCTGGTCTATCCTCTACTTGCACACGGAAAATTACCTGCCAAATTCCACCCTTAGATGTTATAACTGGAGGCCCTTGGCCTTGCCTGCGGGATTGGGCCAAAACCAGCTCTCCAAAATCCTGTGAGGGGTCCAGGATTGCAAGAGGGCATAGTATAGGCCAAGTCTCCCCTCCTTCCCTGCAAGATTGGGGCCAGTGGGAGAGGTGGGAGGTTGGTCAAATGAGTTGGGACTGTGGGAGACCCTCTCTCTCTCAGTCCTTATTGGCCAGACCCAGCAGCAAGCTAACCTATTGGTTGGAGCATCTACCCCCTGGTGGTTAGTACACATAGTGAGCAGTTGAGTGGTCTTAGCATGTCCTTAGCATATTATGCTTTGGTTGTTGAAGACCAGACATAGCATATTAGGCTTTTATTATATAGGTCTAGAAGCCTGATGCACAAAATTTATGCAAGGGGCTCAGCTCTCACAGTCCCAGCTGCTTCCAGAAAGTTGTCCCCTGGGTCATTCTGTTTGGTCTAATTAGCATATTAGCTCTTTATGATAAAGGATGGTGTATGTGCCTTCAGTCAATGGTGCTTTACATCATCCACCAATTAAATATATGGTTATTTGAAACAAATCTCAACTCCTTCACCTGTAATCTAAATCTTGGTAAACATATCAAGAATTCTCCCCTCAGACATGAACCAAGTCTGAGCATTAAACTCAAGCTAGATGTTAACAAATATGGAGAAAGGGTCTATTTCCTCTGTTTTGAGTGGCTCTCAACTGGAAACTACTCAGCAGCATTTCTTAGAGAGAAGATTTAATTGGCATAAGGTGCGGGTTGTGTACAGTATTAAAAAGTACATCCAAATGATTGAAAAATATAGCAAGGGTTGAGAAAGGGAAAGAATACTCCCTCCGTAGGGGATGGTCTGATAGGGAAGGCCAATTTTTTTAAAAAAATAAATCTTTATTCAGATTTTTACATTTCTCTTTTTTTCCCCTCCACCTGGCTCCCACTCTTCCCTCTACCCTTACCTCCCTCCTGTTGACCTCATCCATAGGTGTATGATTTTTGTCCAGTCTCTCCCTGTACACCCCTTTCCCCCTGAGAATTAGTCCACTCCCTTTCTGTGCTCCTGATCCTATTATATTCACCAGTTTATCATGTTTATCAGATTAATTCACTTAATTTTTAGATTCACTTGTTGATAGATATGTATTTGTTGTTCATAATTTTTTGTCTTTTACCTTTTTCTTCTTCCTCTTCTAAAAGAGTACCTTTCAGCATTTCATATAATACTGGTTTGGAGTTGATGAACTCCTTTAGCTTTTTCTTATCTGTGAAGCTCTTTATCTGCCCTTCAATTCTGAATGAGCTTTGCTGGGTAGATTATTCTTGGTTGTAGATTCTTGCTATTCATCACGTTGAATATTTCTTGCCACTCCCGCCTGGCCTGCATCATTTCTGTTGAGAAATCAGCTGACAGTAGTATGGGTGCTCCCTTGTAGGTAATGAACTGTTTTTCTCTTGCTGCTTTTAATATTCTCTGTCTTTTGCTCTTGGTATTTTAATTATGATGTGTCTTGGTGTAGTCCTCTTTGGATTCCTTTTATATGGGGTTCAGTGTGCTTCCTGGACTTGTAAGTCTATTTCTTTTACCAGATGTGGGAAGTTTTCAGTCATTATTTCTTTAAATAGGTTTTCAGTATCTTGCTCTCTCTTCCTCTGGTACCCCCACAATTCTGATGTTGGTACGCTTGAAGCTGTCCCAGAGGCTCCTTACATTATCTTCATATTTTTGCATTCTTTTCTCTTGCTTTCCAGTTGAGTGTTTTCTGATTTATATTTCAAATTTTTGACTTGATTCCTGCCTTCCTCTAGTCTGCTGTTAGGTCTCTGTATAATATTTTTTATTTCAGTCAGTGTATGTTTAATTTCTAGTTGGTTCTTTTTCATCTTTAGTTTTTTTTTTTTCATCTCTAGTTGGTTCTTTTTCATCTCCTCTTGGGTCTTGCTAACTTTATCCAACTTTTCTAGGATATTCTTGAAAAACCTTATAAGCGTGTTCTTGAAATTTATATCCAGTCGTTTGTTTTCCTCCCTTTCTTTTGTGGTCCCTTCCTTTATCTTGGCATTTTCACTATGCTAGATTGGATTCAGCCTTATGATACCAGACTTGCAAAACTGCAAAAGCCTCTCTGTTGAGCTTGGGATGGGTGGAGTCTCAAGGCTTAAGGGACCGCCTTGCCTTCTAGTCGGCCCTGCCCTCCATGGCCCGAGTCTCACGTGATTGGGTAATCCCTGGAGCAGTCCCTGTGCTTGTGCACTCTCTTGCAGTCCCTCACCATATGAGTCTGGGTCCCCAGGGTTTCGCTGGAAACCAGGGTTTAGTGGAGTTAGAAGTGACGCAGTTGGGTCTGTCTCCTGCCCACTTGTGAAAGCCAGCGGCACAATCAGCAGTTGGTTCTCTGCATGCAGTGCTGGGTGCACCACCAGACTTCTGATCTTTTGCAACTCCCCTAAATTTCCATGCACTTCTCCCTTTTCACAGTCCAAACTTCCCCCATATGAGTTTCAGCTGGATTTGGGATTTAGTGTCGTAGGATATGGGGTTCAATGCTGTTGAGAGTCTCCGTCTCCCTCCAGCCAGAGAAAGCCAGCCAGGTACTCTGGCACCCGCTCTCTCCACGCACGCGTTTCCGTACCTCAGCTTTTTGCAGCTCCTCTGGGTCTCTGTGAGCCCCCCTCTTTTCTTCTAGTTGTAGAACTTTCACTCAGCCAGCTTTCCTGTGGTTCTGGATGATGTCCGTTCTGTCTTTTAGTTGTAGTTTTGAAATTGTTGTGCGAGGCAGCAGTGTAGGTGTTTACCTATGCCACCATCTTGGATTCTCTCAGGGAAGGCCAATTTAATAACAGGCACACTTCCCAGTTTATCTCTAGAAATAGTTCAGTTGTCACTAACAAGGATGTGGAGCCAAGTAAATAAGAATGACTTCTTTAGCCAAAGGAGAAAACTAGCATGAGTTTGGCGAAAATTCGAGACTGCGGGGTGGAAAGAGGCTAAGAACAAGAATGTGTCTGTCCCCATTGCCTCTTCAGAGGAAGATTGCCCTGCACATATAATTTGATTTAGGATCTTAAACTAAATAAATGCAGGGAAACATTCAGAAAGGTGAAAAATCTATTAAGAGAAATGAACCTCAATGAATGGTCTTCATGAGTGAACCTTTGAGAAGGTTGGGACTTTTGATTTAGGTCTCAGTTTAACAATCTCCATTCTGGTTTTATTTCATGCCAATTTAAAGGGGTATCTTGGTTTTACTGACAGTCTGAACAATAGCTATTGGTTAAAATTAATAAAGTTAGGAGCTACTAATATTTTAAAGTTTAGTCAACTCTATAATTATGGGTCTGAAAATTTAGTGAACTCAGTATCTGCCTCCTTCCTACTAGAGTTTAGAAGGCTCAAAGTATTTTTTTAGTTTTAAAATGTAAATTTGTAAAACTGTCAGTGATATTTTAATTTTCTACCACGAATATCCATGTCAATGTTACTGTATTTCTGCAAAAACTGAGGAAAATTAAGCCTTATAGAGTTGTGTTCCTAGATAAGATGCCAGGTATCCTTGTTAAAATATTTGTTCAAGCCCTAGCTGGTTTGGCTCAATGAAGAGAGTGCCGGCCTGTGGACTGAAGGGTCTTTCTTGGGTTCAGTTCCAGTCAAGGGCACATACCCAGGTTGCAGGCTCCATCCCCAGTGTGGGGTGTGCAGGAGGCAACTGGTCAGTGATTCTCTCTCATCCCATTGGTGTTTCTCTCTCCTACCCTCTCCCTTCCTAAGATCAATAAAGATATACTTTAAAAGCCTATATAATAAAACCCTAATATGCAAATTGACCAACAGAAATTATTGGTCGCTAATGATATGCACTGACTATCAGGGGGCAGATGTTCAACGCAGGAGCTGTCCTCTGGTAGTCAGTGTGCTTTCACAGGGGGAGTGCCACTAACGCAAAAGCTGACTCACAGGAGGGTAGAGGTGGTGACGCGAGCCTCTCCCACCTCCATGGCAGTGCTAAGGAGCAGTGAGCCAGAGCAGTGAGCAGGTGGGTGGTAAGGAGCGAGAAGGCACGGGCTAAGCTGAGGGACTCACAATCCCCAGTGGGCGCATATATATATATATGAATAATTACTTCCCTGAGAAATGGATGCACAGGGAAACTGTATAACACCAGGTACATGGAATGGTTTTCATAGGGAAGAATGCTATTTTAAGGAACATTATCTTAGGTGAAAAATAATTGTTTTTCAAGGCTTCTATCTACATAAAAAGACACCTATAACCATGAGAAGTTTTTATGTTACACTACTAAAAAGTATAAGTCCACAAATCTCCAAAAATCCTGGGCTCATTTACATTTTGGAATTATGAAAGTTTACGATTTTTTAAAAGTACATACAGGGGTTGAAGGCAGCATGTAAATAAAACAATAATACTGCCACAATGAAATGTACAAAAAGTCCCATTTAAAATTGCCAATTCAGAATGGGTTTTGCTGCAAAATGAGGTAAGTTTTTTCAGAGTTGTTTTAGATTTTGGAATTAGAAATATAAAACTTGGGGACCTCTGTAAGATAGGTCAAATTTGGTAGAAATGGAAACAATCTAAAATTTAAGAGACCTTCCCTGAGATATTACTTTTCTTGAAGAATTTTGAATCTTATAGAACCATTGAACATTTAAATATTAAACCAATAAATCTTTATTATTTCAACAGTTTTCATGGCATATTTTTATAAATTTAAAAAATAAATATTTGCATTATAGCAGAAAGTCACATGTGTTGCATCAACTGTTACAATTTAATGACAATTAAGCATCAGCACCATAAAACTAAGATTTTGATTCTTAAAAATTCAAGGAAAGAGTTCTAAAGCACTGAAAATTCTGACTATATACCAGCCTGCAGCATCCATAGTTTTGGAAACTATAACTCAGTGATTGGTTCTCATAGTAGCCAAGGTTTCTATTTCCAGCAACTGTAGTACAAAGTTCTTCCATTACTAAATAGTAAGGTTTCCGATAACTCCATTTATCAGTAGCATCTCAAGATTCACAGAAGGAAAGAACTACAAGTTATTTATTCCTACCCATAATTTAGGTTTGTACAAGAACATTTATTCTAGCAAAAAAAACAAAACAAAAAAACATTGTGTTTTCACCATGCTAATTTTTGCTTTTTAATTCAGAATAGGATTTAAATCTTAATTTTTAATCTTTAAAGGTCATCTCAGTTCAATTACAACCATAGAAACTGTACTGGTATCAGAACATAACTATTTTATTACAAAACTTAACATTATTTACAAAATGAAAAAATAATCAAATGACTATTACAGGCTGAAGTTAAAGGTTTTTACCCAGTGATTGAAGAAAATTCAAGCAACATTTCCATGCACTCACACACCAGATCATTTGTGAAATATGCAACCTCTTAAAATTCATGTTAGTAAAACTACAATGTATTCACAATACGTGTATGTTTATTGGAAGATTGCCAAAAAAATCCACAGTTCTGTACATTAAGTTCAGTATTAACAGTTTGTATTTTGCCTTTAATATTTGTTGGCTTTTATAAATACTAATAGCATTGAACATTTTGCAAGAATTATTATAGTAAGTCCATCTGTCACCTTGCTGAATTCATCACCACAAGAAAAACACCATTAGTTTAATGCTTTTGCAGTAAACAGAAGTTATATTAAACTGAAACCTTCATTGTGGTCAATAGCTTGGATCAGTTTAGAGCGTAGAGTTTCTTTTTCTGTATATTTTGGAAGATCTAGAAGATTAAAACAGGTATGGGAAACTGGGAGATACTCCTCACCACCTCCTGTTGACTGGATGACTAATTTTAGACTCTTCATACCAAGAATAGGAATCCGATCACTACCTGTCAAAAATACTGGGAAGAAAAAAATCATTCAGCCAACCACTTTTATCAAAACCAATATAGGTTATCAAGTCATTTTCTATAGGCACTATAGAAAACCTTTATATTAATGTTTGCTCAAATGTGGAAGTCCATCTCCAGAATATGTGTGAGCATGACTTTTGAGACATAAGATAATTACAAATCAACATAATATGCTTTCTTTGAAAGTATAATCTTAGTTGTTAGCATAAGTTTAATAAATGTTTGATGAATGAATGATTATTGTTCTTGACAAAGACATTTGGGAGACCTTTTTGGGAATAGCCATTTAGGACTAGTTTCTAAATTAAATATGAAATGCAATTTTGATTATGATTTTTTTCACAATTTGTTTTGACAAATCATTTTTAAACCAAAATTTATAAGCAGCAGCCAAAACTCAAATCACTTAATGAATTCATATCCTTATGGCACTGCAAACTAATTTAACCAAGATTCTCATTTTAATGATCAAAATAAGTTTGACAAAACATTTCTGGCAATAGCAGGACTATCAAAGGGCGTGTCACTGACTTATATATATAAGTTCAGGACAACTTGAAAAGCAATAATATTTCATTAGTATACAGATTTTAACAGATGAAACACAGATTAAAGTATAAATATGAGAACTATATCCTGGAAAAGTACTATTTTCTACAGAAATTCCCAACGTTTTGGGGCAAAAGCAAAGAGAAAAAGAAAGACTCAACAAAGACGAGACCTTTTTTCTTTCTAAAACAAATTACAATCCTAGTTTACAATAATCAGTATTATAGTTGTTTTCATTTGAAAGAACCAATTCTATTTTGGAGACAAATTAAATATAACTTTCAAAATAAGAAAATATATGTAATAAATAGGACCTTGGAATATACTATAAAAAAAATAACCGTATCCATCAAAGTGAAGCAATCTCCTATTCAATAAGTTTAATTAGATTAAATTCTCATAAAATATAGAACAAGTTAGAAATACTTAAATACTTACACAGAAATTGTTTTTTCTTTTCCAATGGTAATTCATGAAATACTTCCCAAAATATTTTTATTGTAGGATGTTCTGCCCAATACTCCCCTTTGTATTCTGTATTCTAAAAAACAAACAAAAAAATCCTATTAATATGGAGGGATATTAGCTTTTTCTTGAATCTGAAAAATTGCCTTCACTTTCTTAGCACATAAAGGTTATTCAGGAGTTTGAAAATCATGTGTTTCAGTTGATTACCTTTATTTCCTGGGCACTTTGTAATTTGGAACTATTAATTCCAGGGGAAAGAAAACATGTACGAATTGACAGAAATGTTGATTCCACCACTTCAAATAGCCATGATAGGAATGTAATATCGCCAAAGATAAATATCTAAAGGATAAACTAAAATTGCTAAAATGTTAACAAATTATTAAAATTCAACATGGAATTTTACCTGCGATAAATATAAAATTTTCTGTATCGATGAACACAAATCTAATTAATTTATTTCTATGGCTCTTCCCTGTAAAAAATGGTACTAAAACCACACTAATAATTTTGTTTAGTCAGTTTCCAAGATAACCTCCCCCCATCTCTGCTACCTGCACTTGTGCAGTGCTTCCCCTCCCCCACAATGTATAGGCCTGACCTCTGTAATCATTAGGATATTGCAGCTATGAGAAATGCATAACTTCCGAGACTAGATTATGAAAAATTATCACTTCAGCCTTGCCTGTTTGATCACCCACTTTGGGAGAGCCAGTTGCCATTTCATAAGGACAATCAAATAGTACTATGGAGAGGTTCATGGTAAGACACTGGGCTTTTGGCCAACAGCCATATAACTGAGCTATCTTGAAAGGGAAACTCTATCCTTAAGCCAGCACCAGTTAATATCTTGACTACAACTCACGAGAGACCTCTGAGCTAAAGCCATCCAGGTAAGCTATCCCTAAATTCCTGAACCACAGAAACTTTATGAGATAATAAAAATTCACTCTGATTTTTAAAAAATATGTTTTATTGATTTTTCACAGAGAGGAAGGGAGAGGGACAGAGAGCCAGAAACATCAAGAGAGAAACATTGTCAACTGCCTCCTGCACACCCTCCACTGGGGACATATCCGCAACCAAGGTACATCATGCCCTTGACTGGAATCGAACCTGGGACTCCTCAGTCTACTAACTGAGGTTATTCCCAGTTTTTGAGTTGTTTGAAGATTTTTAAAAACATGTTAAAAAAAACATTGTGGTAAAATACATAAAACATAAAACTTATTATCTTTACCCCTCACAGATCAGCAGTATTAAGTACTTTCATACTTTTGCACAACCATCACCACCATCCATCTCCAAATCTATTTTCATCTTGCAAAACTGAAATTCTGTACCCATTAAACAATAACGCCCGCCTTATTCCCCCCTTGTTTATAGATTTTTGTGTAAACAAAAACCCTAGGAATGGAACTGCTCGGTCATGTCGCTAGTGTGTATTTTAACTTTATAAGGAAATGCCAAACTGTTCCCAAAGTGGCTATATCATTTGCACTCCCACCAGCAATGTATGTGAGTTTTCAATGCTCTGTATCCTTGTTGTCTTAGTACTATATTTTTTTAATGCTAGCTATCTAAATGGTTTTAGCTCTACCCAGCCTATCAAATGACATTTTTCTATTGAACACTACCAATACCACTAACATAAAAATGCTACCTAATTCATACACAATTAAAACCTATTTATTGTACAGTAAGTGTTTTCCTATAAAAGTGACAGTAACAGTGTAAAACTGAAAACAATGAGAGGACAAGATTTCCATCAATAAGCCATGTTCTTTTTGCCTATTAAACAATATTATAGATGTGTTTTCCCCTACCTTTTCTAGTTCCTTCCAATCATAATTTGTATTTCCAATAACCATTGCTTGTAGTTCATTAGGTTGGAAGAGCTGAAGGACTTTTCCTCCACATACTTTATGAAAGCCCGCATGAAAAGCATCAAATAAGGAAGCTACTGATTTATTGAAAATGTAATCCACATAAGCATCAACAAACTCCTGCCTAGAAATGAAAAAGAAAATTACACATGCAAATATAAAAATTTTTTTAAAATGGAGTATATTGTAGTCTTATTAAAATGTTGAGTGCTCCTATACTTTTGCTACTTATCAAACATGTCATTTTCTAATAGGAAGAATGAAGATGCAAATGGCTATCAAAATACATTTTAAAATAGTAACAAATTACTTATAATATATATGCATCATCCCACATATATTCCTAAAAAGAGTGATTTGTTAAATATATTAGATAATAAAAAAAGCAAGCTTTAGGATTCAGACTTATTTGGTAAGATCATTGTTTTTCCTTGGGTTATAATAAATCTGGAACAAAACTTATTTTAAAAATTAAATTCTAAGAGGGGTAATTAAGCAATCTTTTAGGACAATCATTTAAGATGCAAGTATAGTTTCTTTTCAAAGGTACATATGTGTATATATACATGCATGCACGTACACACACACAACCTTGATGCTTTTTTGCTTGTTATGTTACAAAAGGAAACTGTAAAAAAGGAAGCTCCTTTATCCAGTAATTAGAATTACAATTATTTTATTTGTTCTGTTTAGCCACAAACACTTTTAGGCAGCTACTACCTGGTCAAATAAATAGCAAGAATGGGTACTAAAGGATTTCAATATTTTATACTCTTCCAAATTAGAAAGGATAATTCTACAACTAGAAATACTGATAAATTTAGTCATCTACAGATAATTTTCTTAGAAAATTATAATTCCAAACTGAATTTACAAAGAGAAAAAAAGGTTAAAGGAGGCTATTGTAAAGTATAAAATACTAGAGACCTGGTGCATGAAATTTGTACATGGGGGCTGGGGGAGAGAGGTGTCCCTCAGCCCAGTCTGCACCCTCTCCAATCTGGGACTCCTTGGGGGATACTGACTGCCAATTTAGGCTCTCACAATTCAGGAATGCTGGCTGCCAACTGCTCATCTGCCTGCTAGCCTGTTCACCCTCTAACCACTTCCTTGCCAGCCTGATCGACATCGAACTGCTCCTTTGTCAGCCCGATGGCCCTCAACTGCCCTCCTCTGCTGACATGGTCTTCCCCTAACTGCCCTCCCTTGCTGGACTGGTTGCATCCAACTGCCCTCCTCTGCCGGCCTGATCGTCCACAACTGCCGTCCCCTACCAGCAGTCATCTTGTGGCAGCCATGTTTGACCACATGGGGGCGGCCATCTTGTGGGTGGGCGTTGAGTGTCAATTTGCATATCACCTCTTATTATATAGCATAACATAGGTTCTGATGAGAAGAAAAAATTTTGTAATGCATAATTTTATAATGCACCTAATTAGAAAGCAAATTTATCTATACTAGTTAAGTCTCTTAAAAGTCCCTTGAGCAAAAAAGGCTAAATTGTTTTATGCAGTAATAATATTTTTGTTTCTAACAATTTCATTATGTAAGTAGGGCTGGTAGTACAAGAATAAAAATTTTTTTTTTAAATATATTTTATTTATTTTTTACAGAGAAAAAGGGAGAGGGATAGTTAGAAACATCAATCAGAGAGAGACATCGATCAGCTGCCTCTTGCATGCCCCCCACCGGAGATGTGCCCGCAACCAAGGTACATGCCTTGACTGGAATCGAACCCGGGACCTTCCAGTCCACAGGCCGACGCTCCATCCACTGAGCCAAACTGGTCTCGGCAGGGTTAAAATTTTAAAAATTATTTTTAAAGTCAATAATCTATGTGAAATAATATTTTTTTTGGAAATTTAAAGAATTAGTTCAACAACAGAAACTTTAAAAGCATTAAAAAAAAACTAAGTTTTTCAAAAGATAAAAATATAACATAATGACCTAAGTTTTTTTACAATACGCTTGATACAGCTTCATTGTTGTCAAAGACATACATACAATTTTGTTAAAAATGTCTAACAGTAATAATTGTAATAGCCAACATTTACTGAGCACATACATGTGCTAGGTACCATTTTAATAAGCCTCTTGTAATTGTTGCCTCATTTAATCCTCAAAATAACTCCATGCAGTAGGTACAATTTACAATCCCTTTTTACAGAAAAGGAGACTGAGGCACAAAGACATCAACTAGTTTACCTAAATTTACACAGCTTTAAGGAGCAGAATCAGGATTATAATCATTGGGATGAAGTCACTGGCAATAGCCACTAAGATAATTTATCTAAATAATTGGAACAAAAGAGAATAATGCAGTTCTCTTTCTGACACCTTTCTACTAGAAATTCCTGCCATTTAAAGGCAACTATTTGTTATCGCCTTGCTATTCCTCCTGGTATTAACCTTTATCCTTCAACAAAATAGTTCTTTTATTATTTATTGACTTGTAATTTTAAATATTATCTAAAGAACTGAGTATCTATTGTGAAAGGTAAGGATTTACCTTTTACTACTCTCACTTTGCCTCCCAGGATGTTCCCATTATAACAATTTTGGGTTTAATTTTCATTAACATTTTTTATTTAAATATCATTCATAATTAAGCTGCAGAATATTCTATGGTTACCTTTCTTTTCTTAAAAAGAACTTTTGTTTCCCTTAGTCTGCTACTTCATCCCCACTTGAACAGAATTGTCAACCTCCTTTTTATTTCATTCAAATATATTAGGTAACATCAGTTGTACTTTTCTCCTGAAGCCCTCCATCCTCTTGATCTAACCGGATGGGGTACTCCTTCTGCACAAGGAATCCTCTTTGCCTCTCTCCTATATTGGATTCTATTTTGGGGGATCCTATGTCTTCCTCTTTCTTGGTTTAATTCCTTGCTTTGGTAGAACACATCCTTCAGTAACTTCCTGAGAAAAAGGTATTGGAAGGAAATTGTCTGAGACTCTGCATGTATGAAAATGTTTTTTATACACTCACACACGCTTGATAGTTTCAATATAGAATTCTAAGTTAAAAATAAATTTTCTTCCATAATTTTGATCTTCTAGCTTCAGTATCATTCATTAGAAGTAGATTATTCTGATCCTAGCAAGTTTGGCTCAGTGGATACAGCGTTGGCCTTTGAACGGAAGGGTCCCTGGTTAAAGTCATGTTCCTCTCAATTGTAAGCTTGATCCCTGACCCTAGTACGGGAATCAACCAATAGATGTGTCTCTTTCACATGAATGTTTCTCTCCCTCCCTTCTATTCTTTCTAAAAAATCAATGAAAAAATATCCTAGGATGAGGACTAACAAAGACAACAACAAAAAAGTAGATTATTCTGACTCTTTAATTCTTTGTAGATATATTTTTTTTCCTGGAAGTGTTTTAGACACCCCGCCCCCCTCCATTTCCATGCTTTCAATCTTTTTTTTTTTTTTTTAATATATTTTATTGATTTTTTAAAGAGGAAGGGAGAGGGACAGAGTTAGAAGCATCAATGATCAGCCGCCTCCTGCACGCCCCCTACTGGGGATGTGTCCGCAACCAAGGTACATGCCCTTGACCGGAACTGAATCTCGGACCCTTCAGTCTACAGGCCGACGCTCTATCCACTTAACCAAACCGGTTTTGGCTCCATGCTTTCAATCTTAAAAGGCACTACAGTTCTGGGAAGTTTTTTTAGTACCATTTCTTTGACAAATTCCACTCTTCCCATTTCTTTTAATTTTTATTAGTATCCATATGGATGCTACCCTTATAATTTTGAGGATCCTGACTTCACTTTCTTCATCCTCCACTGTTTCTGTTTCCTTAGAATTATTTTTGACTGTTTTTAGTCTTTCCTTAAATGTGTACTGACCTTTGGCTATGCATTCACATTTAAAAGTTAGGGAGTTTTACCAGAGAAGAATCCTCCAATGTAGTGTCAAATAGGAAGGAGCTGTAAACTTCCAAACTCCGTTTTCAGTTTAGACTCTTGTCTCTGGATGTATCTAACAGTCCTCAAATCCAAAGTACCTTTACTTCAATCTCTCCAGAAGGTAAATTTCCAATCTTCTGCTAAGGCTGGAGAGGGGAAGTTTCCAGGCTACTAGTGTGATAAGCGAAATGCTGCTTTAATAGCCAATCTACCTGTTTC
This sequence comes from Lasiurus cinereus, assembly GCA_011751065.1. Classification (NCBI taxonomy): domain Eukaryota; kingdom Metazoa; phylum Chordata; class Mammalia; order Chiroptera; family Vespertilionidae; genus Lasiurus; species Lasiurus cinereus. The sequence goes on from JAAGEH010000426.1 coordinate 18,068,776, forward strand.
CAGCATTCCCCTAAATCCCTTACACTTTTTAAATTTTTTATTCTCAATTCCAGAGCCTTTATTCTACAAGATGAACTAGCTACCTTCTTGGCTCCACCCAGTCTATCTTATGTTATAGCTTTCACTAGTTGGCTAGTTAGTTATCACTGTTTTCTAGCTTAAAAAAATGTGTCTGCTGTTTTCTGTTATTCCTTCTTTTTGTTCTTGTTGTTTATGATCTTTTTAACCCTTTATTAATATCATGAAGGGATTTGGGGAGCAAAAGGGAAGTTACTTATTCACTGATCATTAAGTTTTTATCCAGGTAAAAACTTAAGGTTGTGTGACATGTTTCTAAATACAGAAAAAGAAAAGTCTACTGAATCTTGTTACTGCCACTGATGCTGCTATAATTCACTTACCGATTTTGTTTGTTAACAGCTGTGTCTGCACCATTTAGAACCAGCTCTTTCACTTCTGTTGCACCAAAGTTTTCAACTGTGATCTATTTAAATTTTTAAAAAAAGTCAATGTCAGACCCAAAATTTATTATTTTAATAACTTATTATTTTCTACCTTTCTCTCATTAAAAATAAGAACTAATAAATTTGAGGTAAAATTCTGCTACCATAAGCTTATTTGATTCTGCATAAAGCCACAACTATAAATTTTCATCTTCTCTAATAAGTTTGAAATCTTACCTTGACTAATTATAAATTACCAAGTGTTTGGTTAGTTAATAATAAATTAAGTATTTATCGTGCATAAAATTTTAGAATGGTAATTACAAGTTACAGTAAAATATTAGAAAGGATGTTTTCTTTGGACAGGAAATAGAATTCAAGTGTCAAAATGCATTCAGTTTAGACCAGCTATGCATTCTTTCCACCTCACATCTGCCTTGCTGCATTCCTAATCATAGGTGTGTCCTTTCAGTTATGTCATTATTTTGAAACTTTTTATTTCTCTTACTAGTCTGCTAACTTTCCTATAAATGTTACCATTCCCACCTTTGCATCTTTTCTCTGATATTCCCCCTTTTTGGAATATTATCCTCTTCTATTAAGACATTTTTTAGTATCTGCTATCTATAAGCACTAGGTGGGAGTGACATGATCAGATAAAAGATAAATAAATTACTGTCCTGGAGTTTACTATCTAGTAAAGAAGAAGAAAGGTGACATGTAAACATATTATATTAAAATAAATGCTGTAATAAAGACATGAACAAAACGCTATCAGTCTACAGAGGAAAGAACTTACTTCTATTTGGAGAAGTATGAAAGACCTTCAGGAAGAAATGTCATTTCAAAACACAAGAATGAGTAGGGCTCTGAAAAATTGGGAGGAGGTTCAATATCTGACTAGCACACAGATTGAACAACAGGACAGAAATAAAAGCAGATATCAATTTCTGAAAAATGTATAGCACTTAAAAAATAAGATGGTAGGGTGGGTGAAAGAAGACTGCAGCATGACAGAATTTGGGTGGTAGAATACAATGAGAGTTAGAAAGCCAAATCACAGATGTCTTTGAAGCTACTCTAAAAGCTCTTAGTCTATAACAGTGGTTCTCAACCTTCCTAATGCCACGACCCTTTAAGACAGCTCCTCATGTGGTGGTGACCTCCAACCATAAAATTATTTCCGTTGCTACTTCATAACTGTAATTTTGCTACTGTTATGAACTGTAAATATCTGATATGCAGAATGTATTTTCATTGTTACAAATTGAACATAGTTAAAGCATAGGGATTAATCACAAAAACAATATGTAATTATATATTGTGAAATATTTATTTCTAATTACAAATAAATGAAATTTTGTCTTGAATTGTGGTGTAGCATGGGCAACAGTCTTCATATAACAACAGTAAACTACATTGCTACATTTTGCTACACCGAGGAGGGGTGTGTTGGTTCCTAAGACCATGGGAAATAGGTGTTTTCCAATAGTCTTAGGCAACCCCTGTGAAAGGATTGTTTGACCCCCAAAGGGGTCGCGACCCATAGGTTGAGAACCACTGGTCTATAAGCAACTAAAAAGCTCTTGGAAAGAAATGGTAGTGGGAATGTTTGAATTACCACAGTTCTTGAATATACCAAGCATTCATAAACTTAGTGACTGAACCGCTGGTCTATAAGCAACTAAAAAGCTCTTGGAAAGAAATGGTAGTGGGAATGTTTGAATTACCACAGTTCTTGAATATACCAAGCATTCATAAACTTAGTGACTGATAAATCAGAAATCGAATTACATGGAACCTAACGTTTAAGTCAATTGAGATGATCAATAAAGATGCGAAGACAAGTGATATGCTTAAAAGTAAAATAACTGAAAAAGGGAATAAAAATGTCATAGTTACAAAAAAAGTCCAAGGATATATTTCCTGATGAAAACAATTATTGAAATAAAATTGACTTCACCATACATTTGCTAATCTGCTTAAAATTGTACCATGAGGCAATTCTTAAAATAATTAAAGAATGGATATATTATTTTATGAGAGGGCACAATTTTGGGGGCAAATTTTGTTGAGCAGAATATGGTATATTTTATCAGCTTTAATCATAAGATCACAAGGAGGACTGTTTGGGAGGAAAACAAATATACAAATAAGGTTTTTAAGAAGAAAAAAACCTAAAGATTTTACCCTTTCCCAAGAGACTAATTTATAATATTCAAATCATTCCCTTCTGAATTGTTTCATCATAATCTTTAGTGATTTTCTCTTCCTTAATTGTCAACTAGTCTAATTTTGCCAGGTCCTCATTTGTCAATGGCTTTTCATGTTACTGGATGAATTACTTAACATCTCTTTCGCTACGTTAACACAATTATGTGTATTTCACATGATTTGCAGTTTTATTTTCCAAGTAACTTTCCAATGTATTTGTATTTCTAGTATGTATGTCAACCAACAGTAAGGACAAAATGGGCAAGGATGAATGTTAGTGTGAAGGAATGTCTTGAGTAGAAATTAACCTTTTACTATAAGTGTTAAGTTCGTTGATAAATATTCTCATGTTATAATAATTTTTGCTTCTCTAAACACTTTTGTAATTGCTAACTCAAAAAGGAGCATTTAAATAAAGAGGATCCCTTGTATTTGAAAAGATCTTTAGCAAAATGATAAAGCACATAGGCTTTGAAATCACAGAGCTGGGTATAAATAGTATCTCTGACATGTAATGGCTATTTTCAGTTTTCTTCATTTGTAAAATAAGGTATTAAAATACCACCAATCTAATAGGATTATTACGAGGATTAAATGAAATAATGCATGTTCTAGGACTAGCATATAGTTAATGCTCAATAAATGTTAGCTAAAGGGTTCTTTAAGAATTTCATCAATCAAAATAAAAAAATACCATAAGGTACATCTGTCAAATAAAAGGGATGATGAATAATCAGCCTACCCTATATTTCTTCATCTTACCGTAAAATTAAGACAAAATGTTTCCTCAACATCATCTTCTGGATAATCCAGTAATTGTTGCATGCTTCTGCAAAACAAAAAACGTCCCTTTTAAGCAGAACATTATTATGTATTTTGACAATTTTGCTTATGAGTAAATACACCATTCTCATTTTTGATATAATCTTCTTAGTGATTTGTACTTTTATATTTGCTTCAAAATGGTAGTTGCACAATATCAAACATAAACATTGTTGAAGAAAAATAATTACTTTTTAATTTTTATTCTTTCCTTGGAATACAAAGGTACTCACCTATTTTCAATATGTGTCCTTATTTATATACATCTTTCATTCCATTTTATGTAATAAATAAAAAGAAACTTTACATATTCTAGCTAGGCATGAAATTGATCAGAAGTAAAAGTCCAAGTAAATCATTTAACTCTACTCTAAGGTAACATCTTCCTAAATTTATTATCTGATATTCACAAAGTATTGTTAAACCAGTAAAAATTTAGCAAATGCCTTTGTGCTTGTAAATTTTGGATCAAAGTAACAGCTTTTATTAAAGCAGCTTTTGTTTATTTTGAAAATTCAACAAGAATAATGAAACACAAATCATTCCTATAAAAGGAAAGCTTTCTATACATTCCCTATTTCCTAAACCCCACCCGTGCCGCTTTTTACAACTAACCTCCCAACATCAGGCATTAGTTCTTTCAAATCATCCAGGGATGGCTTCTTTTTCAGCAATTTCTTATATAAAGCCAAAGGAAAATGTAGGTCCACAATAGTAAAATTATAAATAGCTAATCCACAGATAACACCAATCAAATGGAACAAATCACTGTCTTCAAATGTCTAAAAATAAGGAAAAAAATAAAGACTTGTTCTCCAAGTTAAAAGAGTAATAAATATTTCTGAATATAAAACCAAATACTTAATAGTAGAAAATTGTAAAGATACAGAAAAATGAATTAACAAGAAATAAGTTCATTTTTATTCCTATCTCCCTGGGATAAATGACTGCTCGCATTCTTTTGCTCATTTCCATTCAATATATTTTATAAGACAAAATTAAAATCTAGCTGAGATCATATTACACATATAACTTCTCAACTGGCATTTCCTCTCCCAAATATAAATATTTTCATATTAAATTTTAAATTAATAAATGATGTCAAACTTTTTGGATTTAAAAAATTATACACATTCACAATATATAAAATTAAAAAACCACTAAAACTATTCAGAAGCTATTTAAAAATACTTATGTATTTTCATCTACTGTAAGTTCACAAAAATATTCAGAAAAACATATTTAAGATTTGCTCATTTTTCTAATCACAAGTATTCTTCAAAACATGATTTTTTAAAAAAATATATTTTATTGATTTTTTTACAGAGAGGAAAGGAGAGGGATAGAAAGTCAGAAACATCGATGAGAGAGAGACATCGATCAGTCGCCTCCTGCACGCCCCCTACTGGAGTTGTGCCCACAAGCAAGGTACATGCCCCTGACCAGAATCAAACCCGGGGCCTTTCAGTCCGCAGGCCGACACTCTATCCACTGAGCCAAACCAGTCTCGGCCAGAACATGATTTTTAATGGCAGCACATTACATTATATATAAGTACCATGTTTTGCTAAATTAGCTATTTTATTGTAATTGGACATTTAGATTATTAAAGCACTGAAAACCATGCTTATTCCACTTCTCCCTCAACCTTTGGAGAAATAATATATGGTCACAGAAGTAATACATGGTGAGCATGAGAGTTAAGAGAATTTTAAAAAGTAGATCTGGAGCTCCATATATGGTTCACTTACCATCTAGCCTCAGGAGTTTCAAAGACAAAAATATTGTGAGGGTTCAATGGGATAATGTATATAAAATGCTTTTATTTATTTTTTTCAAGATATTTTATTGATCTAAAATTTTTTTTTTTTACATAGAGGAAGCAAGAGGGATAGAGAGTTAGAAACATCGATAAGAGTGAAACATCGATCAGCTGCCTCCTGCACACCTCTTACTGGGGATGTGCTTGCAACCAAGGTACATGCCCCTGACCAGAATCAAACCTGGGACCTTTCAGCCCGCAGGCCGATGCTCTATCCACTGAATCAAACAGGTTAGGGCTATAAAATGCTTTCAGTGCAGTTCCTAACGCACACAGTAAAGGCTCAATATATGTTAGTTATTCTAACTAGCTAGTAATATTAAAAATATGATAGGCATCTTTTTTGCATATATTTTGGTCCATTGTTTGGAATATTTCCTTAGGAGAAATTTTGTTTTGTAAGAAAAAATTACAAGGTGAAAAGGTAGTTAAGCTTACTGCCAAATGTTTTCTCCACACTTGTTCTAGTTTGTACTGCCATTTGTAGTCCAGGAAACTGCCTATCTTTCTACATTTTCACCTACGTACACACAAACACACATTTCTGTCCGAGTTAAAAATCACTTGTTTTAGTATATATCTTTTAATATTAGTGATACTGAAAATTAGGGACCTTGCTAGAAAGCAGCCATGATAATAAATGAATGAGCATGACTTTATTTACAGAAACATGTGCCGGGAGGAACTTAGCACATAGACTAGAGTTTGCTGAGTAGTTTACCTCTGCCCTAAATGATAAAGGTAGAGAAATCAATGATTCCTAATGATAATTTTTTTCCAGATAAAAAGTTAATCTGGCAATTAGTCAATCCTCAAATATAAATCAGTAGAAAGAATAGCCAACATTTTTCAGACTGACTACTACTTATTTTGCTAATTTGAACTGTGTTGGTAAGCATTAATGTGTGTTGGCCTTTTCAAATGGCAATAAAGCTGATTTCTGGGTCAAATGTTAAGAATCCAGTAATAACTCTTATTACTACTAAGTTAATTTGATACAGATAGGTATACATGCATAGGTATAAATACAGAAGTAACTTAGATGGGTGAGCCTTTTACCTTATCAGAAAACCAAATTAGTCTGGAATCTTCATAATACCTAAACATGCCATATTTAGGATCCAATAATTCCCTCATGATGAGCAAGAAAAATTCTTTGCGTACCCCTCCAGCATCAACAGCATCTTCTCCAACAAATATAACCTAAGATAGCATAATGCAAATACTGAATGTAAATAAATGAATGTATATTCTGGAGACCTTATAACATGTTATCGATTACAAAATATTGCTCAGCAATTAATAGTTTAAAAAATTTTAATATATAATTTTATTAAGTTTCACAGATATATTAAAAACAAATAGGAAAATGTTAAACACATTTTTTGAATTTAAGTCCCAGTTATTACAATGGAAAAAGTCAAATTACCTTGAGTGGCTTTTTGTAGTCTATATTCTTCGTTTTCCTAAGGACTTCCATTGCATCTCCTACGATATTTTCTCTACGTACCACTAGAATTAAACAGGGATTTACAGACTCAATCACTGGGAGAAAAAGAGAGGATACATTCTGTCTGTGGGCCTGGTCAATAGCCATCTAGAAGACAAAAGATTAAAAGTTTAGTAGCAGTGCTACAAAGAAAAATTACTGTGACTAAATAAAGCAACCTCTACCTGTTAGATATCCTATAATTCCTATAATAATTCCTATACTACTGAATTCATATAGCACCTAACACAGTATCTAATATTGTATAGTTTAAGAACTTAATTAACTGTGCTTTGAGCATAAAGATTAGCCTTTTAAGCCTTGGCTGGTTTGGCTCAATGGATAGTGTGTCTGCCTACGGACCGAAAGGTCCCATGTTCAGTTCCTGTCAAGGGCACATATGCCTGGGTTGCAGGCTCGATTCCCAGTAGGGGGCATGCAGGAGGCAGCTGGTCAATGATTACTTTTCATCATTGATGTTTCTATCTCTTTTTCCTTTACCCTTCCTCTCTGAAATCAATAAAAAAAATATAAATATTTTAAAAAGAGTACCCTTTTCAAATTATATTAACGATACTATTAAGTAAACACAGAACTGTAATATGATAAATGTGAACACTATTAGTTCTCAAAAGAGAACTGGAATGTAGAGTGAAGTAAAAAACCAACACACCTCTGGGGTGTGAGGGCATGTATGGAAGTGGGGTGGGGAGGGGCAATTGTATACATTGTAATACATCAATAAAAAAATTAAAAAATGGAAAAAAAAAAGAGTAAGAAATAGCCTGGCTAAGGAGGTATTATAGAAATTCATCTATCAGAGTGATCATCATATGTGCTCACAAAGCAAGCATTTGGCTTTACTATTTAAAGACTTTGTTCTTGCCCTGGCTGGTTTGGATTAGTGGACAGAGCATTGGCCTATGGACTGAAGGGTTCCAGGTTCGATTCCAGTCAAGGGCACATCCCAGGTTATAGGCTCGATCCCCAGTAGAGGGGCCTGCAAGAGGCAACCAATACATGATTCTCTCTCATCATTGATGTCTCTCTCTTTCTCTCCCCGCCCCCCTTCCTCTTTGCAATCAATAAAAATATATTTTAAAAAATAAATAAAAAATAAAGATGTTCGTTTCCTATGCTTTCCCAGTTTCTTGGCCTGGGGGCAGGATGGAGGGGGATTAAAGTGGGGGTAGGGCATATCTATGATACTTTCAATAAAGATACATTTTTAAAAATGGAATATCCTATATTAAATGCACCAAGTGACTTATTATTATTTTTTAACATATTTTATTGATTTTTTTTTACAGAGAGGAAGGGAGAGAGATAGAAAGTCAGAAACATCGATGAGAGAGAGACATCGATCAGCCGCCTCCCACACGCCCCACAGTGGAGTTGTGCCTGCAAGCAAGGTACATGCCCCCGACCAAAATCGAACCTGGGACCTTTCAGTCCGCAAGCCGACGGTCTATCCACTGAGCCAAACCGGTCTCGGCCCAAGTGACTTATTGACTTAGCTACCAAACAAACAAGAAACTGGTTTATGAGCTGTTGGTATAGAACCCTACAAAATATTTTTTCTATTGATGAAAAAAGGAAATAAGCACATCTCTAAAATTTCCCCTAGTATCTATTATTTAAATATCTAGAGGGATTTAGAATACCAAATGCACTAATTTTAAAGGGATGAAAACAGCAATGAACATAGGGGTAAGGGGTTAACTTTTTAAAAACATTTTTAGAATATTAAATGCCCAAGGTTTCTTCTCATTCTTTTCTTAGTCATAGGTCTCTACAGTTAGATATTCTATACCAGAGAGAAAGAAAGCTCAAAACCTTTATTTACAGTTTCAAATGATAAAACAAACCTATTGTAACCCTTCAAAGTCACATGTAAACTAGTTTTAAAAAATCCTCATTATAAATAAAAGAATGCTTAACATAAACATAGGGAGTTGGGGGAGAAAGGACAGAGAGAAGGAGACAACCAAATTTAGAAAAAAAATTTTAAAACAAAACTTTCTTCAAGGAGATTTCTCCTCCTCCTAACAAGTAATCAAATGCATTCTATTTTAACCTCTACTCACCTCTATCTTTTACCAAATATGTAAATAGGGGACACATAATGAAGCAAGACTTGAAGCAAATTAGTTTATTTAGTAAACTAGTAAAATTATTTATAAAGATTGCTTATTTCTGTAATGAAAGAGGATTATACCATTTTTTAGATATATGGTAAAAGACTAAATTATCCTATTTTCATTTAAATATATATATAAGCAGCCCTCATAAGAACATACATGTTACATGCAACAGTGCTCTTTATAGATACCTAAGGCACTCTGCAAAAGATAGAATAGACACAAAATATCCCAAAAAATGATTATAAGCAAGTTTCAAATATTTACTTTTTTAAAATTCCATTAAAATCCAAAACCACTCTGACATCAGATTAGTACATATTATAAGATATTTTACCTGCATCTGTAAGACTGCATCTGTTTGTAGCAGAGTAGTTTTTGCTTGGGCATCAAATACAAATGGATATGTGCAGATTGTTACAGGGATATCTGCCAACTGGAAAAAAAATTATTTCATTAGTACAAATTAGTTTGTGATTATATTTCTTGTAGGTACCATCACTTCTTATAAAGTCGATCACATTCTTGGTTTATTTATTGTGTATTGTCTAGGAATCATAAATAAAACACGTTGCTTATTTCCCAATACAGGCATAATACCTTGGAAATACTGCAGGTTCAGTTCCAGACCACTAAAATAGTCTCACAATAAAGCAAGCCAATCTTTTTGCTGGTGTTGCTTTCAAATTGTAAAAAAACCACAACATCTGTGAAGCACAATAAAATGCAATAAAACGAGGTATGCCAGTATAGAATTTTTAATGATAAACCCAATTCCCAATATTAGGAGGGAATTATTGAGAGTCCACAAAACCATAAATTACAAGTACCTTTTGCTTAACATATTAACTCCAAGTTTCAGTGAAGTAGATTTCAAATTTATTCTAAAATTAGGAACCCTCAAATTAAATACAGCACTTAGTTTACAAAAGCTAGGGCTACTCTAGCAACTGAAGCCAATGATAAAGCAATCTGTTTGTTTACTCATTTAAAAGATATTTTCTGCACGCCATTAGGGTGCCACCATAAACGAACCTAACAATATGTTCTTTCATTTAACATAAAAAGTAAGCGCTGGTATTATTATGCTCTGCCAATCTTTAAAATTGGGAGGACTGATTTAGTCACAGATTCTCGAAGTTGGAGGAGGATGTATTCTTAATACCTACCTAAAAAGCAATGTTTTTATGCCAGCCCTCACTCAGAGCCCCTGTTATAAGGTTTCTAATGAAAACCTAATATACCATGAAACAGCCCAATTCTTTTTAAGTGCTTAGAACGTTCTTTGTTACTCTGAATCTGCACTTCTACACATTACTGTGCATCACTTTGTTTTGTACTTCATTTTGCCTCTGCAGGGAAATACATGTGGTTTAAATATTTCAATTCCTCACCTTCTCCTCCCTATCCTTTTCCCCCCACACAAAATACTACCAGTTTTTTTCAGTCATCAGAGAATCTTCTCCATAACTGCCTTCTTTAAAATTTCAATTTGTCTAATGCTCTCATAACTACAACTAAAATAATCAATAGTACCTAATTAGTATACAATATCAACTCTTTGTTCTCAACATGTAAGACAAAATCTGAATTATATCAACTTCACAGTAAATTACTCACTATTTTTGTTGTTAATCCTCACATGAGGATATTTTTCTCACTGATTTTTAGAGTAGGAAGGAAGTAGGAAGAGAGAAATGTCAATATGAGAGAGACACACTGATTAGTTGCCTCCCATACGGGGATCAAACCTACAACCCAGGTTAAGTACCCTTAATCGAGAATCAAACACAAAGCCCTTCCAGTGATGGGGTGGTGCTCTGACCACTGGTCAAGGCGTCACTATTTTTATAAGACAATTTTCACTTATTTCCTGTAAATTTATCACTATTAATGGTGGAAAGTCATTTTACTACTTTGAAACTCCAGAGGACTGAGATTTTTTTTTTAAAGTACTTTGATTTTTTTTTAAGGAGAGGAACGGAGAGGAATAGAAAATTGGAAACATTGATGAGAGAAAAACATCCATCAGCTGCTTCCTGCATACTCGCTACTGGAGATGTGCCGGCAACCAAGGTACATGCCCTTGACCGGAATCGAACCTGGGACCCTTGAGTCTGCAGGCCAATGCTCTGTCTACTGAGCCAAACCGGTTAGGGCCTGAGATGATTTCTAAAATCCTCTCTCTTTGATTTTACAACTTTAATTTGATAATTTAAATTATGTGCTACTTCTATTTAAGAATAAGGATGCCAAAATGTTAGGCCTATAACTTAAAGCTAACTCTAAATGCTTCATTGGTTTAAGGTTTAAGTAGGAAAAAAGCAAAGCAAAACAAAACAAAACCTAGCTTATAACAAAAATATAAAGGAAGTTCTGTAACATTTCCAAGTGTTAAAAAGGTAGGTTTAGGATTGCTGATTATGGAAGATGATCATACCGGAAGTTTATTTAATTTTATGACCATTTCTAGCATCAATTATTAGTTTAAAAATTGAAAATCATTTTACTTCTCTAATATAAAATATTTTTTACTTATTGTGTAGGCATGTCAAATTTTAAAAGTTTTGCTTTTTTATATTCTGAGGACATTACATTTTATGCTGGAAGACTTTAAGGGGATAGGATTCAATCTTAAGCAAATATTGGTGAAAGGCTAAATTGAAAATAGGGTTTAATTTTCTTCATAAAATGCCTCTGAAATTCTAGACAGGATAATTTCTAAACATTCATTTTTATAAATGTACATATATATTTTAAAGTCACACACAGGAGAAACCTTTGGCTCTCCTATCACTTAAGACAAAGCAGAGTCTATTTTACTTTGAACAGATACTATTACACCAAACTTACCTCAGTTAATCCATGGTTGACATCCTAAGACAGCCGTGCAGAATGTAACAATGAGGAAAGAGCAATGTTAGTGTCCAAATTTAACTATTTCTATTCAAAGTAGCATTTCATATATTTTGCTACAGGAAGAATATTGAATTAATGTAGACCAAAATACATCTACAACAAAACTTACCCTTTCCAAATGTACCTTATATATTATAAATGTAACACCTTTGTTTCAGGTTTCTTTGATCATAAAATTATTGAGGCTTGAATATAATAAAATTTGGTTTCAGCAACTAAGCAGAATTTTTATTTGCAGAATTTAGGTAGAGTAGAGAAACTAATCCTAGCCTAACTTGGTCTTAAAGAAATAATTTTAGGGCTCAGTTTCTCTACCTGGCAAAATGTAAGTTTGATTGTGAAGAGAGATGTGAACTGGAAAGAATATGAAAAATGAGACAAGTAGAAAACTTGAGAAAAGAAAAAATATTAGATATCAAGCAAAATGGTTTATCTGATAGGCACTGAAGGACAACCAGATTAAAATCATTACTAGAAATTTCAATTACTAGTATAGTACCTTAGATAAAAGTTCAAACATTAAAAATATTTAATGTTTAAAAAGTAAGGATGGCCTTGGTCAGTGTTGTCAAAGGTTAGAGCATCAGCCCTTGCACTGAATAGTCACAGGTTCCATTCATATACTTGGGTTGCAGGTTCAATCACAGGCTCTGGTGGGGGCTTGTGCAAGAGACAACCAGTTGATGTCTCTCTTTCTCATATCATGTTTCTCTCTCCCTTCCTGTCTTAAAACATCAATAAAAAAAACCATATCCTTGGGGGAGGATAAAAGTAAAAAAAACTTCATGAAACATGTAAAGAGAAAAAGGATGGGAAGATGGAAGGAGATGAGGTGCAGATAGGGGTCTCATCAGTACAAAAGCATATTTCAAGGAAAGCAAAGAATTTCACAGAATTAGGTTTTAATAGTTAGGAATTAGGGAAGTGTATACCTGATAGATTATGGCATAAAGACAAATATAATAAAGGTAAAATAATTTCCCAGCAATGTTTAGAACAAGGTAAAGTGATGTGTATGTATAAACAAAATTTATACACATACATTTCTTATAATTCACTAGAGGCGCGATGCATGAAAAATCGTGCAAGAGCAGGCCTTCCTTCCCTGGGCTGCCAGCACCGACCCAAGCAGGCTTCTCTCAGGCCTCAGCTTCATCATGAAGGACATCCAGAAAACATCCAGTTTAATTAGCATATTACCCTTTTATTATTATAAATAGTAATTACATTTTACCAAAGAATATTTTAAACTTTCAGTGAAGCAATTATTTTAAGATCATCCATGTGCAATGGCACACATGTATGTATGCATGTATACACACACACACATATATACACATGTATAATATATGTGTACCTGAATACACATATGAACACAATTGTATCATCACAAAATAGCATGTATGTACCCTTAGGATAGATTCTTTAAAACTTTATTTATAATATCACATAATGCTCGACTGAGTATTAAGACTCATGATGCAAGAGTATAAATTTTATTAAAAAGCCCCAGGAAAAAGTCTTGAGTAATGTGTAAATGTGAAAGTGTTTTGAACTCTAAAAGAAAAATGCTCTGTGAGGTTAAATGTCATAATATATAACTTAATGAACTATTTAAGACCTTAAATGTAAACTGTCAGCCTTCTATTCCCAGAGATAGATTAGAAGAACTCAAATCAGGATTTCGGTTCTGGATTCTGATTTGTAAGATATATTAAACTCACTAAGCAAATTAAATAAGGAACAAGTGGAAACTGCTACAACCACCTATTCAATATCACTATTATAAAAAAAGGAAAAGCATGTGGCTGAAAGAACAGAGTAATAGAGGGCAATTCTGAAGTATAGCAACTATATTAACAGTCTGAAGAGAATGAAGCAAAGAAGAAAAGTATGGTTATAATCGTAATCATTGCAACTCTTAATAAGAAGGTGGTCCTCTTACTGCCTTCCTTTACCAGAAAATAGTTGCACTGAAATAGCTCCCAAGAAATTAAATTTGTTATCACCTCAACTGTATACTAAGAGGAATTTAGATACAGGTCTGCCAACTTAGAAGCACACAATCAAACCATAGCTGTTCCATTTAGCACAAGATTATTGCTAACTAAAAACCAAAAACAACCAAACACCTACTAGACTAGCATTTCTCTTAACTTGTTAAGAATACAAGTAGTTTATGACCTATATACTAGATGTAAGTCCAGATGTCAAAGGACATCTGATCTAATTCACAAGGATCCAGGAGAATATGACTCTCTTGGATGTTTCTAAAACTGGGCTTGTAGATTCCTGAGGGACATATCCTCAGTGTTATATGAGTACTCCAGGAGGAGGATTTTTAATTTTAGGTTTTCATAGCAGTAATTTTTTTAAAAACTGATTAAAAATCTAAAATTAGGATAATCCATTTATAATGCCAGTATTACCATGAGACTCTAAGAGTTGCAATGATTATGATTATAACCACACTAGCACCAAACAGGATCTCTATGTATAGCACTCTACACATAAATGGTGTGCTTGATGAGTGAATGCCAAATGATTATCAGATTTAATTCTAAAAGCAAATGTTTTATTGTAGTTCATATAGAGAAAGGCAGGAAGAGAACAGTTATCAGATACCTCAAAATAGATGCTACTGCCAAACTTAAAATGTGTGTCAAAACAGTCAATACTAATAACCACCCGTCTACCAAGACTTAACTATGACCCAGGAACTGCCCTAAGCACTTTAAATAGATCATATCAATAAATCTTCTCAGTAACATAAAAGGTAGGTACTATTATCCCTACTTTGCAGAAAAGAATTATCATTTCTCCCAAGAATATAAATAATATTTATATTTAATATAAATAACAAATGCTGAGATAGAATTTGAACCTGGGTACACTTATGTTACACTGCTTCTTTGTATTTTGGTGTAAGCTGAGATTCCTGATCAGAACATAATCATCCTCCATGCTAAATAATAACTTTATTTTAAAATTTGTAGTGTTATACATAATTTATAAATTTGTTACTTTTATTTCTCTTAAAAGCTAAGCAGCAGCCCTAGCCGGTTTGGCTCAGTGGATAGAGCATCAACCTGCGAACTGAAAGGTCCCAGGTTCGATTCTGGTCAAGGGCACATGCCAGGTGGTAGACAATCCATGATTCTCTCTCATCATGGATGTTTCTCTCTCTCTCTTCCTCTCTGAAATCAACACACACACACACACACACACACACACACACACACACACACATAAATAAAAAACTAAGCAGAAGTTTAGAACTAGTTTAGGACTTGTATATATTTAAGTAAATAAAAAAATCTCTCTACATAAAAGCCTAAGTGACCATTATGATGGAACACCCGGTCAACCAATCGCTATGATGAGCACTGACTACCAGGGCAGGCGGCACAACCATGGTCTTTACTGGTGAGCATCATGAAGGTATGGTCAATTAGCATGTTTCTTTTTTATTAATATAAATTCTTTTAGATATTTTTTCATACAAACAACTATAAACCTATTTTAGTCCACTCCTGTACTATGTCCAAAATGAGTGTTCATTCAAATTTAATATGAGACTTCTAAGCAGTCTCACCAGGGGAACATTAACCTCAAGAAATAGTGTTTTTTTTCCCCCCTCTGCTGTGGAGAAAGAATTTGAAGAGCTTTGCCTAGGTGAGAGATTTAATTTAAATAGGGGAAGGAAAAGGAAATATTTATTCAGAACTTCTTGAAAGTTTGGCCTATGGTTGTTGTTCTCTATTCCTCACCTCCAAATTTCCCTTAAGCATGCGGCAACCTAGATTAGCATTAGCCAGATTGCCAATAACCTTCATATAACCAAAATTCACTGCTCAATTTGATGATTTTATCCTATTTCTCAGCATTCAACACAGCCTCTCTCTCCACTTAATTTTGGTTTCTACAACCCCTTCAGTTTTCCTCTTGCCTTACCTCACTCCTTAATCTCTGTTGATTTCTCTCCTTTCCTCATTTCACCTCCAATCCATCAGCAATTCTTGTCCCTTTTATCTCTGAGAGGTATTTCAAGTCCACTTCCTTCTTCCATCTAAACTACCAACAACCTAGTCAAACCAATCATTTTATCTACCCTAATCTACTGAAAGTCTTCTAACTAGTCTTCTTCTCTTCATTTTTGCTTTATTCTCCTCACTCCATTCTCCATAGAGCCAAAAGAATAATGATTTAAAAATATAAGTCATATTGTAATTCCCCTCTGCTTACCATAACACTTCATATAAAACCCAAGTTTCTGATCCTAATTTATAAAATCTCCATGATCTGGCCACCTGTCCATTTCTCTGACCCTTTCCCAGAACCCTTCCGACTCCCACATTTTAGCCATACTGGCCTCTTTCTATCCTTCAGACAAGTCGAGCTTGTTCTCACCATGGTCTTTACTGATATACATTTTCCCTGAAATTCTCTCTACTCTGATCTTACACAGCTGTTTCTTAACATTTAGATTACAGCTCATACTTCATTAGACAAGACTTTTCTGATTATCCAATTGTATGAAACCATAGTCTTTATTGCATTTTCTATTTTAATTCTTTATATAAATGCATATTATTAACCAATATTTTTTCCCTTTGATTACTGTTCATCTTGTCCACTAGATTATAAATTCCATGAGGATAAGACCCTTAACTATCTGGTTGTTACTATACTAGTATTTCCTATTACCTAGGGTATTCCCAATAAATATTTGTTGAATGAGCAAATGAATAGACCTAAATCTATAGAATAACTGTAAATTTGACCTAGATTCCTAGTGATTTTGAGGGGTGGACTGGAAGGGGGGAGGAGAGATTAACAAATCTCTTCCAATCCACACCCAAGTACCTAGAAGTATCCTAATACCTATAGATGAGATTATACTAAAAATAGCATGCACAGACTGACCACATTGTCATTCAAAAACTACAATTCTTTTTTAGTGCTGACTAGACACATATTACAGACACTATTAGAGGTGTTGGTGAATAAACTGACAAAGGCACCTATCCACAAGGAATTTACACATGATGCTCAGCAAGCAACGAAAGGTTCCTTACCCTTCTACAACTTCTATATACATAATGCTTAAGTTCTCTGCTTCAGGGTGGAAAAAAGTGGCTCAAGTACTCTATAAAGGTTAGCAAATAAGAGTATTAACCTGTTTTATATCTAGCTGCTTACCCATTTCCATATTAAAATTTTACATGCCAAATTCAAGTTTTGTAAGACTATGCTATTATTTTAATGGGGATATTAAGTGGTAGCTATTAGAAACTAAGCAACATAGAAAAAAGTATATACACATGTGGATGTACACAAAGAAATCTGAAATAAACACATAAAAGGGTAAATAATAAAAAATAGAATCAACGGTCCTATGGCTCTAATCTCACAACAGTAATAATATCCTGTATAATAAAAAGCTAATATGCTAATTAGACTGAACAGCCCAATGACCTTCTGGAAAAAGCCAAGGCTGTGAGGGCTGAGCCCCTTGCATGAATTGTGTGCATCAAGCCTCTAGTATTCTTAGGATTTGAGTCTTAGGAACTCTTAATATTTTCAGCATTAGAAAATTAAGAGGCAATCACCTGGAAAATAAATGAAGGTTATAAATCCATGTCAAATTTGCATTGTTCTTTAGAAAAGTATGATCTATCACTTTGATTTGGTTTTGGTGTAAGAATGGAATATTTAAGAATGGAATATTTATTATAAATAAATATGCATAACATGCAATTGCTCTTTTGCAATGTGTTTTTATTTCCATCGTAAAATCTGGAAAGAAGCTCTGAAAAAACTTTGGTGTTTCTAAAACAAGAAATTGCTTTCATATTAGGACAAATGATACATAGAAATCATAAAATAGGAAACATACCATTCCATAGGCCTGCTGTTGAACCCAGTTGATATAATCATTCCTTATGTCTATCAATTCTTGTACTTCATGTATATAAAATTTATCATACTGTATAATCTGCCCCGCTTTCTCATTTACCTACAAAAAAAGTGTAAATAGCATTAACTACTACCTGAGATTGAAAAATGTTTTAATAGAAGGCCTGAGATTTCTTAGCTAATTTCCTGTTCCTATAAAAAATAATCTACTGAGTGCCTACTATATGCACATATAAAGTGTATGTGAAACATATTTTTAAGATCTAATATATGCATTCAGTACCTGAAAATATAGTAAAAATGAAATTTATATACTCACCATCCAGTATGAGAAATATGCCATTAAAATACATATAATATATATAAACTAGAGATTATAAGGACTTCTGGTTGGGGATGGGACTCACAGCTAATGCTTTCAAAAGGTGTCAGTGGGCAGAATGGGAAAAATAAAGAGAATGTAAATTACAACCTTAGAAATTACTTAATAATTGCCAAGGGAAAAACAAATCTTTACAGTGGAGAGAACCACCTTAACTGAGTGATGAAACTAATAATCATCACCAATACTGGAATAATCAAACATTATCCAGCTTATGTAATGCATGAGGAAATACAGACATTATCTCTGAAGCAAAAAAGAGGTTTACCATGAATCTAATCAAGTCTTTTGATCTAACTTCCAGTTTATAGGAAATACAAAAGATAGAGGAACAAGTCAAACATCACCTTAAGCAAACAATCAGACAAACGTCCTGACTGTAGGAGTTCTATAAGAAGACTGGCAGACTGGCCAGGATTCTACAAAAAGTCAAAGTAATGGGATTAAAAAATGGGCTTTCCAGATTTTTCCTGTGGGAGTGCCTTCAAACCAACGTGAGAGTCAGAAGAGTTCAAGCAGAAAGCAGCAGTTTTATCAGACAGAGGAGTCACAGATCAGAGACTGAGACTGCCAATGTGGCAGACAGCAAGAAAAAAACAACAAACTTAGAAAGAATCGTAGAAGGTTGAAGCCACAAAATCTGTATGCAAATTCTCTCTACATCTTTCAATAACTCTAGAAGTGTTCAAGGTGAGACTTGGGGAGCAGGGGATCACCCCAACAAAAGAAGGCAACTGGGATGCTACTATTAAAATAGATTTCAAGCCTTAACTAGCTTTGGTTCAGTGGATAGAGCATCAGCCTGCACACTCAAGGGTCCCAGGTTCCATTCTGGTCAAGGGCATGTACCTTGGTTGCGGGCACATTCCCAGTCAGGGGTGTGCAAGAGGCAGCTGATTGATGTTTCTCTCTTGTCAATATAAATAAATAGATTTCAAGACAAGCATTTTCAGAGTAAAAATGGCATATTCATAAGACAAGATAATTGATTTATCAAGAAGTCCCAACAATTCAAAAATAAGAGTACTTCAAAATACATGAAGGGGAAAACAGACCCACTTATCACCCCTCTCTCAGTGACCCACTTATCACCCCTCTCTCAGTAACTGATAAAAACACACCTAAGTATAGAAGATTTAAACATTTCCTACCATTATAGAACATTTCACCCAGTAATTATACATGGAACAGACACTAAAATAAACCATAAAAGAAGTCTTAATAAAACATTTAGAGCAGCGGTTCTCAACCTGTGGGTCGCGACCCCTGTGGGGGGGGGGGTGTGTGGAACAACACTTTCACAGGGGTCGCCTAAGACCATTGGAAAATACAAATACGATTCATAACAGTTGCAAAATTACAACTATGAAGTAGCAACAAAAATAATTTTATGGTTAGGGGTCACCACAACCCAAGGAACTGTATTAAAGGGTGGCGGCATTAGAAAGGTTGAGAACCACTGATTTAGAAGAATCCAAAGTATACAAAGTATGTTCTCTGACCATAATGGAATTAAACTAAATGTAACAAAAAGATATTTGGAAAGCCTATAACAATGGCAATTAAACAAAACACTTATAAATTCTCCAAAGTTTTTCTTGAATCCTCCAGGGAGCAAAAGTCATAAGATAACCAAGTAACCTGAATTCCAAGGATGGACAGAAGTTTCTGAAGAGAAACAGGATGCCAGAAATGGGTCACCTGTGGCAGAGCAAGAGGAAGATACTGCTATCATACATGTAGGAAAGAAACCATCTAAAATGATAACTGCTTACATCTGACTATGGGATAAC
This sequence comes from Lasiurus cinereus, assembly GCA_011751065.1. NCBI lineage: Eukaryota > Metazoa > Chordata > Mammalia > Chiroptera > Vespertilionidae > Lasiurus > Lasiurus cinereus. The sequence goes on from JAAGEH010000426.1 coordinate 18,088,720, forward strand.
TTAGAGTATAGAACCCCTGGGAGCTTCAAACAGTTGGCACTGGTTCATACATACTCAATGCTCATGAGGATGACTGAGAATAGTAATCAAGAGCCTCTCTCAGTGGTGCAAGGAATTGGCTTTTACTTTGAGAAAGGAACAAGGCCTGACACCCTGCCCAGATACTTCTCTCATGTAGAAAGAGCAAAAGCTTTCAGCCACTGAGAAAAGGGAAGCAAATGCCATGTCTTATTGCTGGAGGAGAGAAAAACCCTCAATCCCTGGTAGGAAGGGGGGCAGGAAGAGATGTGAACCCACAATCTTTTATCAGTAGAACTAGAGGACCTCTGCTACAGGGGCCAGAGGGGGGGTGTGGAGATGGGCAGAAACTTTGACTTCCTTGAGATCCAGGTGTACATAATCTACCTAACATGGAGGCTATAGCACAACAAAGCACCTTTCTTTTCTCTCTCCTCTACCAATGTTGAAAGCATTAACAAGCAACATCAGTTTACCACTGAGAAGGTGCAAGAGGGAAGAAAGAAACTCCTCTAAGGAGCAGGCACAAATATTGAGAAAAACTTTGACATATCATCTCCACCTTACAAATCAGGCAACATTAGAAGAATTTGAAGCTTCTGGTACAATAAAAAAGGTACTAGAGAAAACTAAAATCTCAATCCCAGTTTAACTCCTGAAGAGATTGATTTAAATCCCCACAACAACAGGCACAGAAGAAGAGATACACCCATTTACAGGTTTTTAATCTATTTACTTCAGCCTCTATTATTTTATAGGCAACCAAAAAAACACACAAAATAAACAAACAAATGAAAATAGTCTTGAGGAAAGCTATCAATCATGAGTCAAGACTCAAAAGATGATTCAGATACTGAAGCAAGAAGATAGGGACTTTAGAAAAAATATTTCAAACTTAATAAAAATACAACAAGTCAAAATTTGTGGGATGTTGGTAAAAAAGAACACAGAAGAAAAGTTAAAGCATTATTTTTTAAAAAATCAATGATCTAAGCCTCTACTTTAAGAAGCATTTTTTTAAATGATCAAATGAAGGTAAAATCAAGTAGAGGGAGGGAAATAGAGAGCAGAAATTGATGAAAGAAAACAGAAAAACATTAGAGGAAAATCAGTGAAGGAAATGTTTCATAAAATTGAGAAGCCTCTAAATAAACTAAATAGAAGAAGCCACAAGTTATCACTGACCAGGAATGAAAGAACATTACCACATAGATAACTTACCAAAATTGACTGAAGAAACAGAAAACATAAATTACACTTTATTTTTAAAATTTAATGTTAAAAATTAAGTTTTCATAAAGGAAACTCCAGACCAAGATGGTTTCACTGGTAAGTTTATTTAACATTTTTCCCCTTCACCCAGGGATATACTTTTTAAAACTGATTTTACAAAGAGGAAAGGGGGTGAAGGTCAATATGAGAGAAAAACTGTTCAGTTGTTGCCTCCCAGAGCACAAACTGGGCATGTGCTCTGACCCATAATAAAACCTGCCACCCTAAGGTGTATGGAATGACATGCCATCCAACTGAGCCACTAGGACCAAGCTCTATCTATTCGGATAGAAAAAAATGCCTCCTTTTCCCTTGTTGTAGCCTTCCACAATTTATGAGCAGCACTTAGTAATTAAACGCCAAGACTGTGAGCTCCTGATTCAAACAACCCCTCTGTTCAAACTGAAGGACAAGATAAGCTACTTTCAAGTTGCATTATTGCACACATCTCCTCCCTGTTTTTACAACTCAGGGATAATTAATAAAAAGTTCCAATCCCTCATCCCCTTCAAAAAGGCCTCTTGTGAACTCTTGCTCTAAGCATGTTTTACAGGCTTGAGAAAAATGTTGATAAGATACCTCCCGAGGATATCTGCTCAAACTGTCTCCTGAAGAACAATTTATAACCCATCCTGATGTCTGCTCAACTTCAGCCCAAGATTCTCCTCCTTTTCTTTTGCTTAACAACAGTGAGGCCTTAAAAGGGGAAGCCAGCATTTGTTTTCTGCCCTTGTATTGTTTAGCAATGCATTGACCTTTTCCTTTTGGGAAAGTGAAATAAACTTCCTTTCTGCAACTATCTCTTCACTTGGTTGTGTATTCTTTCACAGTCTGCGCCATAAGCCAAACACCCTAACACTATCTAACATTTAAGAAAGAAATACCAATCTTAAACCAACTCAGAAAATGTAAAGAGGGATCATTCCTTAATTCATTTTATTAAGCCAGAATAACCTTGATAGTAAAAGCTGATGGCGCCAAGACCGGTTTGGCTCAGTGGATAGAGTGTTGGCCTGCGGACTGAAGGGTCCCAGGTTCGATTCTGGTCAGGGGCATGTACCTTGGTTGCGGGCACATCTCCAGTGTGGGGCGTGCAGGAGGCAGCTGATAGATGTCTCTCTCTCATCGATGTTTCTGACTTTCTATCCCTCTCCCTTCCTCTCTGTAAAAAATCAATAAAATATATTTAAAAAATAAAATAAAAAATAAATAAATAAAAGCTGATGGCAATATGAGAAATAAACGTTATCAGATCAACATCCTTTATGAACATAGATATAAAATCCTCAACAAATATTAGCAAATTAAATCTAACAGTATATATAAAATATAACATGTGATGCCCAAGTGGAGTTTATCCCAGGAATGTAAGACTGATATAATATTCAAATACCAATCCATTTTATTACATTATTGGGGGGAGGGAACGCAAAAAAAAAAAATTGCTCATCTCAATCAACAGTTGCAGAAAAGAACATCTAACAAAATTGAACAACTATTATAAACACTTTCAGCAAATCAGGAACAGATGGAAACTTCTTCAAATAGATAAAGCCTACCTTAAAAATAAAAACTCCACAGACCAGCTGGTATAAGTCAGTGACTGAGCATCAATCCATGAACAGGAGATCAGTTCAATTCCCAGTCAGACCAGGGCTGCAGGCTCAATCCCCTGTGGGGGGCCTGCAGGAGGTTACCTATTAATGATTCTCTCTCCTTACTGATGTTACTATCTCTCTCTCTCCCTCTCCTTTTCTCTCTCTGAAATCAATAAAAAATTAAACACCCACATTCCACAGCTTGAACATCATACTTACTGGTAAATTATCAAATGCTTTCTTTCTAAGATTAGGAACAAGGATATCGACTGTAAGCCTTATATGCAACATTGTACTCAATGTCTTAGTAAAATAAGGCAAGAAAATAACACAATTGTGTACATAAGAAATCCCAATGAATCTATGAGAATTATTGAAACTTAGAAATTATCAAGGTCACACAGTTTAGCCAATACATAAAGTTGAAGTTAATTTCTTCATAGTAGCAACAAATACTTAGAAAAAAATTAAATTATAATACAAAATTATCAAAAACAAAATAATAAAGAATGTAACAAAAGATATGGAAGATCTCTAAAAACTACAAAATACTGCTGAGAGAAAATAAATCTAAATGAGATATATTATATTCATAAATTGGAAAAAGACTAACAGACTCAAAAAACGAGTGTAACTGAACTTGTTTTACAAAAAGTAGTGATGAAAAAACATTTTTGGTACAACAGAGGAAACTGCATGTCTGGATAGATAGATATTATAGAATCATAGTTAATTTCTTTAAGAAAAATAGCAGTATTACTCTTTTAGGAAAATGACTAAGAAAATGAATGCTGAGATATTAAAGGGCAATATCAGGATTTAATTTTAAACAATTTAAGAAAGTATTCAGTACACACATTTATAAAGCGAATGTGATAACATGTTAACAATGGCCGAATCTAAAATGGGAGGGCATATAGGTATCTATTTTGGTTGTATTTCAATGTATCTGTATATAGGACGATACTGAAAATGAAAATTAGAGTGGGATGAGAAGAGGGAAACCAAAGAACATATATTTATATGCAAAGCCTATGTATACAGGCAATAGGGGAGAAAAACCTAGGGGTATGGGTAGTGGCTGGAAAGAGGAGGGTAAAGTGGGAGACATCTATAATACTATCAACAATAAAAAAATGTATTTCTTAAAAAAGAGAAAAAAATTCAAGTGAAGTGAGTGGAAAAAAATTCAAAAAGGTTTGAAAGTTCTAGGCAGAGAGAATAGCATGAACTAAAGGAGACAAAAATTTGTATACACCTGCTCCAGCTAAACTGCTGGTTCAAGAGTGAGAAGCACATGAAGTAGAGCTGGATCCAATATGCAGCTTGGAACTAAGCCCGGCTATAACCTATCTAGATCATCCAAGCTCTACCAACTGTCAGGATGAAGCAGGGCCACTCCAGTAGTAATGAGAATAAATGCTTATTACTGTATACGAATGGCTTTCAGTGTGTTTTGTTGTAGAGCATTACTGTGCCAAGAGCTGATAGTTAGGGATATAAGGTTTTAAGAGTCAATAAGTGTTAGAATCAGTGATATTTTATGCAATTTATTCTGTTGGCAGAGTGAGGTATATGGTCAAGAATGAATACAGAGGCAGTGGTAGGAAACTGAATCAGGATATTAAAATTCAAGGTTTCTAGTCTAGAAAACAAGAAAGAATGTAGAGGTCACGGTAACTAACTGGTTAATAGAAAAATAGGAGAGGAGTCAAAGACAACTCCAAAAACAAATGCTGGCAACATACAGGTCAAATAAAGACAACAATCTTGATAAGGCAAGTATAAGAGCTGGGAAGGATGAGAAATTTGGTAATAAACCTATTTTTAGTTTAAAACAATGGCAAAACTGCCAAGTAACTCAAGAGGAAGGTTTGCCCCAAACACATAATTTAGAACTATTTTCTTTAAAGGGGACAAGTAAAGCTGTGGGTAGAAAGTGAGGGAGAGGTAGAGTGAAGGGCCAAATGCAGACACTTAGAAAAAGAAAATAGACTACTGAAAAAAAAACGAAGAAAGCTGATGTAACATATAAATTAAAGAAAACTAGCTAAATTTCCTAGGGAGAATAACAAAAATAATTGTTTATGATTTTTTTAATCACACACACACACACACACACACACACACACCGAACTAAGTAGTGTTTGAAAAAGGAGTCATCTAATCGAAGTATAAATCTACCAAACAGTGCTTATGTCCAATCAGGTGCTCAATAAACAGGAGATGAGTAGAAGAACAAGTAAAATGAGTAAGAGATACATATATAGTTCTTTGCTTCTAACGGTACTTTAACTTTTCACTGAATTGCAGATTTTACCTTAAAATCCACTCAGATATTATGTTCCAGGAATAAAATAATAGCTATCATTAGGGATCACTTACTAAGTAGATATCATGTACACTGTCTCATTAATCTTTAAACCCTTATGACCTAGATACTATTATCATCATCACATGGATGAATATATACTAAGGCTTAGAGTTCAAGAAACTTAACCAAGGTCATACAGCTAACAGAGAAAGCAATCTAACTTAGGTCTCTTTAACAAACATGCATTCTTCTTTTTTTTAAAAATATCCTTACTGGAGAACATGCTTAGAGAGAAGAAGGAGTGAGGAGAAAAGTGGAAGAGAGACAGAGAGATACTGATCATTTGCCTTCTGCAGGAACCCAGACCAGGAATTGAATCTGCAACCTTTTGGTGCAAGGGATGATGCTCCAACCGAGCCATTCCAGCCAGGCCACATATGCACTCTTAATTCATTATATGACTATCTCATCTATATTTGTACTGTCTGTGTGCAACATATATTTAGAATACTTTGTATTAGCATATGTATGTAAAAATACATGTCTTTTTAACTTTTTTAAAAGTATGTATTATATTGATTTTTTTACAGAAAGGGAGAGGGACAGAGAGCCAGAAACATCAATGAGAGAGAAACATCGATCAGCCGCCTCCCGAACACCCTCCACTGGGGATGCACCAGCAACCAAGGTACATGCCCTTGACTGGAATCGAACCTGGGACCCCTCAGTTGGCAGGCCGACGCTCTATCCACTGAGCCAAACTGGTCTCAACTGTCTTTTTAACTTTTACTAATAAGTTTAAAATTATGTCAACAAGTACCACCAATGCTTGATCCTGTGGCCCACTCTTGAGGATACAAATAACCCAGTATAAGAAGCACATATTAATAGTACTGCTTTCATTTTCAAAGTTGAAACTTTTAATCTCTCTGTTCATTGAAAAAAGCCCTTTGAGCTCATTTGTTCACTGTTTAATTTATATCAGTGGTCAAGGTAACCATTTGTAAGCAACTGAGTGAAATGGCTATTCCTGACATTCAAACAAAACAAAGATACTTAGTTTATATCTGGAAATAAAAATCTTAATCTTAGAGCAGAGATCAACATACTACAGACTGGGGCCAAATCCTGACTAGACTGTTTTGTAAATAAAGTTTTATTAGAAAGCAACCATGCCCATCCATTTACACATACTGTCTGCAGCCAAGCTGGGATTTGAGTAGTAGTAACAGAAACCACTTGGCTCGCAAACTGTAAAGTATTACTAGCTGATCCTTAACAGGAAAAGTTTGCAGTCCCTTGCCCTAGAATCTGTAGTCAAACTCATTTTACCAGATACACAGTAACTACACAAAAAAATACCTTGGCTTTTCTCTATTTTATAAATACATCATGTTGTGCATAAGGATGTTTCCATTAGTGACAGAGTGTATATATAACAGTGGTCCCATAAGACTATAATAAAGCTGAAAAAACACCTATTGCCTAGTGACATGGCGGCTTTCATAGGCGACTAAATGCATTTGTGATGATGCAGGTGGTGTAAACAAACCTACCATGTTACCATTTACACTACAATTACATATAGTGTGAAATACTTGATGATAATAAATGACTATATCACTGATTTTTATGTATTTACTATACTATACTTATCATTATTTTACAGTGTAGTCTTCCTACTATCAAAAATAAAAAATAAAAAAAGTTGGCCGTGTCATAGCAGCAGCAGCCTTATACAACTCAAGCTTACCACATTTCTTGATTGCATCATTTCCACTCACGCTTGATTTAATCTCATGCTGTTTTGTACAATAACATGCTGTACATACAGGCTTAGAGCCTAGGATTAATAGGCTACATACCAACTAGAGTAGGTATATAGTAGGCTATTCCATCTCTGTTTGTTAAGTGCACTCTATGATAGCCACACAATGTCAAAATCACCCAACAATTCATTTAGCAGTGCATGACTATATACACACTAACTTTTTATCACACTGGACTGATTCTTGTAGAAAATGATTCACATTCCACTGACTGCTGATATATATTTTTTATTTGAAATATCTTAAGATTTTAAAATGTAAATTACAGTTTCCTTCAGCAATAACAACCAGTGCTTGTAATCTGTATTTCCTGAAAAGAAATACTATGTTAGAATAAAAAATAAATAATTCAAAGCTAAGTTTGGTCCAGGAACAGACAAATTACAGTCAAACTTAGACTTGGGAGGAAATTATGGCTATTAATCCATTGCTGTGATTTAGTAACTGAAGAAAAAAATCAGTTAACAATGCTGTAAAAATAGGGAAAGTAGACACTAAATAGGAAATTGATCCAAAATACCTGTATACAAATTTATATATAAAAATCAAGTTTTAAAAATATATAAAAATACATTTATATAGTAGATATATTATTTTACCCAGAAAGCTCTTCTTAGAATTCTGAGTTATGTGCCTTCCTCTGTGTTCCGATAGCACCCTTCATTTTCCCTAGTCCAGCACTTATTGTGCTAGGTGACAAATGCTTATTTGCTTGTATGTATAAAGTTTATAATCTAAAAAGGACAGAAATCACATATTTTCCTTATCACCTCATCCCTAACGTCTATATAATGAAAAGCACATAGTAGGCACTCAATAAATATTTGTAAAAAATCAACCTGTACATTCAGTATACTGCCTGAAATGGACAAAATTATGTTTGACCATAACATTTGTATTTCACATTTTAATTACAGTTTAGCATTCTGACTTATAAACCTCTCTTCAAAGGTGGTATATAGTAAATAGAGATGTGTGTCTTATCAGTTTCGTTTATCTTAGGGTTTACTGCAAAAAAAATTTTTTTAAATCACTGATTTTAGAAGATTAGCAAGATACGTACCAACCAGACTAGATAGACCAAGTTAAGTCTTTTCATGAAGAATATCAGTATCTCTATAATGTACTGTGTGAAAACTCAGAAACTACTAAATAACCCAATTATTTGCCAGTAAACTCATTTATCTGGTAATGCATCCATTCCTGACAGCAGATAATAAAACTAACTTTCTTATGCCATTTGGAGTATCAGATATGATTTTTGATTCAAAGGCATTCCAAAGGACATGACATAAGGGAGGAACAAAGTGATTAGGAAACACAGAATTCAGTTCTTTAGTTTCTAATCTTGACCTAGGATTAGGTAAAGAAGGAAATCATTTGAGGAAACTTCTAATTATTAACCATGGAGCAGAAATAATGAATATATACAGTTGTCAGCCTTAAGGTGTTTTTGAAAAAGTTTCTGATAAGCACCTTGATTTTTCACTAAAGATGAAAAACCAAACATCCCCAATAGTTAATTTCTACAAGTATCCATTTATGGGAGATTAGGAACAAGGAAAGTCTTCTCCAAAGTATGGGGTAGAAGAAAGACAAGTGACTACTCTTAAGAACTCCCAGTAAGAGATGCTTAAGAAATTGATAACATTATCATTCTGCTTTTGAGTATGTAATAATTTCGAACAAGGACTTAATTTCCATATAACGCAATGAATCAAGTCAAATGGTGGTATTAGTGATAAGAAAATCACCGCCATATGAAGGTATAAGAATTCTATATGTTGTATGTCTTAAATAATACACCAGTCCTGGGAAACTATTAGTCTAGTATTTTATTTCTTATTTGATAATTCTCAATTTGAATGTGATAAAGGAAAAAACTTGTTCAAAATTATAGAGGACAGGAAGCAGCAGAGAGTTAGAAATATAGTCTTTTAAAAAAATATGTATTTTATTGATTTTTTACAGAGGAAGGGAGAGGGATAGAGACTTAGAAACATTGATGATGAGAGATTACCTGCCTCCTGCACCCCTCCTACTGGAGATGTGCCTGCAACCAAGGTACATGCCCTTGACCAGAATCGAACCTAGGACCTTTCAGTCCAGAGGCCAATGCTCTATCCACTGAGCCAAACCGGTTAGGGCAGAAATATTGTTTTTTAACAATATAATACTATCAGCTATCATGGAAAGATGAACCACTAGATCTAGGGGCATAAAATAAAAGCAAAATTCTTATCCTGGGCATGTGGCTCAGTCAGTTAGAGCATTACCCAGTACACCAAAAGGTCACTAGTTCAATTCCCAGTTGGGGCACATAGCCAAGTTTGTGGCCAGGTTGTGGGTTAGATCCCCAGGTATGTAAAGGAGGCAACCAATCAGTTTTTCTCTCTCAAATCAACAGAAACATACCTCAGGTGAGGATATTAAAAAATAAAGATAAATGCAACCCACCTGTTAAAACATATTACTACTAGAGGCCCAATGCACGAAATTCATGCACAGTGTGTTTGTGTGTGTGTCCCTCAGCCCAACCTGCACCCTCTCCAATCTGGGACTCCTCGAGGGATGTCCAACTGCCCGTTTAGGTAGGACCAGGCCCATACGGGCAGTTGGACATCCCTCTCACAATCCAGGACTGCTGGCTCCCAACTGCCAAGTAAGCTGGGACTACAAAGGCCTGCTCTTGCACAAATTTTGTGCATCGGGCCTCTAGTAGATATATAGAGATATATATGATTGATTTTAGGGAGGGAGGGAGGAAGGGAAGAAAGAAAGAAGGATCAGAGAGAGAGAACATCAATGATGGAGAGAGAAACACTGATTGGCTGCCTCCTGTTTGGAGATCAGAGCATGACCTTCTGGTTCATAGGTCGATGCTCAACCACTGAGCCATGTCAACCAGGTAGAACATCCCAACTGCTCGCCTGCCTGTCTTCCCTGCAGACCCAATCACCCTCAACTTCTGTCCTCTGCCAGCCTGGTCACCCCTAACTGCCCTCCCCTATAGGCCTGATCACCCCCAACTGCTCTCCCTTGCAGGCCTGGTCCCTCCCAACTGTCCTCCCCTGCTGGCCATCTTGCATTCACATGGGGCAATTATTTTGTGTGTGGGAGTGATGGTCAATTTGCATATTACTTTTATTAGCTAGGATAGAGGCCTGGTAAATGGGTAGGGGCTGCTGGTTTGCCCTGAAGGATGTCCCAGATCAGGGTGGAAGTTCCTAAGAGCATGTACCTTGGTTGCGGGCACATTCCCTTGGGGTGTGGGATGGCCTGGGCGAAGGTCCTGTGATGGTTTGCAAGCCGGCCAAGCTCCTCGGTGACCCAAGTAGAGAGACCCTGGTATCTGGGATTTATTTATCTTCTACAATTGAAACTTTGTAGCCTTGAGTGGAGGCCTAGGCAGCCAGGGTGTGCGAGAAGCTTGCTTCCTTTGTTACTGGGGAAACTCAAGCCTCCTGCTCATTCTGTGGCTGCAGCCATCCTGGTTGGGTTAATTTGCATACTGACTCATAATTGGCTTGCAGATGTAGCAGAGTGGTGGTTAATTTGCATATTACTTTTATTATATAGGATATTTGCCAATAGAGAAGTACATTAAAAGAAGCAAAAACTTGGATTTATATTTCAACTCTGCTACTTGCTGGTTTATGACCTTTAACATTCAGAATAAGGGGCAAAATATCAACCAGAGTTTAAAACATTAAATAAGGAATATATATAATGTGCTCACATAAACTAATACACAAATGATACTCTAGCCGAAACTGGTTTGGCTCAGTGGATAGAGCTTCGATCTGTGGACTGAAAGGTCCCAGGTTCAATTCCAGTCAAGGGCATGTACCTTGGTTGCGGGCACATCCCCAGTAGGGAGCGTACAAGAGGCAGCTGATCGATGTCTCTCTCATCAATGTTTCTAAGTCTCTATCCCTCTCCCTTCCTCTGTGTAAAAAATCAATAAAAATATATTTAAAAAAAAATGATATTCTACCTGGTTGACATGGCTCAGTGGTTGAGTATCGACCTATGAACCAGAAGGTCATGCTCTGATCCCCAAACAGGAGGCAGCCAATCAGTGTTTCTCTCTCCATCACTGATGTTCTCTCTCTCTCTGAGCCTTCCTCCTTCCTTCCTTTCCTCCCTCCCTCCCTAAAATCAATTATATATATATATCTCTATTTATCTACTAGAGGCCCGATGCACAAAATTTGTGCAAGAGCAGGCCTTTGTAGTCCCAGCTTCCTTGGCCCTCACAGCCTCAGCTTCATCCGGAAGGTCATCTGGGCGGTCGTTCTACTGTTCAGCTGTTTGGTTGATTTGCATATTATGCTTTATTATTATAGATATCTATATCTATCTGTATATAAGCTTAATATGCAAATCGACTGGACAGCAGACTGACAGGTCGCTATAACGTGCACTGACCACCAGGCGGCAGGTGCTTAAAGCAGGAGCTGCTCCCAGCCTGTAGGCCCCAATCGCCCAATTGAAGCCTTCCAGCCAACCTCTTGGTTCCTCCCCACCGGCCAGCAGGCTCCGATCACCCAATGGGGAACAGAGAACCAGGGGTGGGTAGCAGCGGACGCAGATGGTGCCAGGCCAAGGCAGGTGCAAGAGGATCCCGATTGCCCCACACACAAACAGCAACCAATGGCAGTGGTGGGGGCAGAGGGTGGGGCCAGCTATTAGCAGCTGGGGATGATGGGCCCCAATCGCAGGCCAGGCACAAATTTTGGTCGGTGGCCTCTAGTATTATATACAAAGCATAGTCTAATCCAGGCCATTGTTGGATGAGTTTCTCTCTCATTTTGGCTAGCAAAAAATTAGGATTCTAGTCTCTAGCATGGCTCTAATGAAAGGTCTCTGGAGATAGAATCCTGTAAGATTCTTCTTCAATAGAAACCAGGGCTTCTGAGCTAAGATAATAAGTTATTTGCTCAAATTCAGTCTGTAATTATGAAAGACAAAAGATTCAATTTCTTCCTATTCTCTTCTCCTTCCTTTTACTTGTGGTAAAAAGATACAGCTAAAGTAACCATATCTATATCTATATCTATCTATATCTATATCAAGGGGTAAACAAAGATAAGTATATAAGAAGAAAGGGTAAATATTTGGAAATTAGGTCTGGCTGATAAAAATGGTTCACTGGAGTAGGAAAAGAGAGTCTAGAGGAAAGAAAAAATCTAATCTCTTGAATCCTAAAGAAAAAGCATATAGAAAATAGAGACTCATCCCATGAAGTCAGAGGATCTTCTTAATAGATTAATGCAGAATCCAATTAACTCTAAAGTGCTATAAAGGCTTGTTCTGGGAAGGGTAAACATAAAAATGACTTATTTCCTAGGAAAGAAATGGCCATCATTTCTTTGATTATAAAGTGAAAAGAAATAATTCTCCCCTCCCCCCACTCTGCCCCAGAAATCTTGGACATTCTAAATATAATAGAAAAGAGTAATTTCAAAAAGTTAAGTCATTTGGAAAATACTCAGGAACTTCACTAAAAGAATTTAAAAAAATAGTAATAAATGCTCCATAAGGGTTCTTTCTTACAGAGAACAGAAGGACTATCTTTTTTATTCTCTCGTTATTTACCTCGGTACTCGGTAAGAAGGGTCTGAAAACATTAAAGTTGTTAATGGGAGGAAACTAAAGAGTAAAGGTTTATATAAGATTTTTAGTCACTTGTGAGGCTACAAACTTAAGCTTCTCCGTTAGGTCATGTCTCCCGAAAAGAAAATAGCATCTCAAGATTACCAAATGGCATAATAGATATATACCTACCAGCTATCAAGGATGTCTCAAATCCATCTTTAATGAAACAGTTGAGACTACTTCTTCATATAACTTTGAACTGCTACAAGTATAAAGGGTACTATTTCTCATACTGAGAGAAAAGGCAGGAAAGAATAATAGGTAAATTAATGAAGTATATATGGTTCCAATTTCAAGTTAGTAATTTGTTTCTAATGAAGTTTTAACTGAAGCCATTGGTACTCCACAGTAAAAGAATGAGTTTTGATTCACATAATCACAACTAGGATTCAGTCTCCTTTATACGACAACCACCTATAACAAAAAATATATAATTTAAACTAACAAATTATATTCTTCACAAGAAAATATAGAGAGAATTCTAAATCCCTAATATGCTATTGGTCTGCCCAACTACAGACAAGTTATCCATAACTATCTGTAACAAAATAAGACCAAAGCTCCAAAATACAGATGTATTAAATCTTTTAAAGAAAAAGGTAACTTTTTCAAATTCTATTATGTATCTTCTTTGCTATTCTAAATCTGTAATATATTAATATTAAACTAAACATCATCAATCTGTTAGTAGCAATGGGGAAAGGAAAATAAATAATTGGACATACCCTATGTAATATTTCTAAAACCTTTAATGCAGTATGAAGAAAACTGTTGAAAATTCTTCTTTCAGAAGGGGGAATGCCAATCTTGTAGAGTTTCAAAAGATGTACCACAACTTCCTTAAAAAGTTCTACAATCTTGAGGAATAGTGGAGGTTCAAGTACTGACCACCAGTTTTCTGTTATTGAAAGGTGAACACACAAATAAAATAAACTTAAAGAATCATGATTTTCAAAATAATACCAACCTTTCTTCTAAAGCAGTGGCTCTTTGAAAAATTACAGGAAGTTACACATGACACAGTATTTTATGTAACATTTCGAGGGTTTACTGACCTCACCCTTCACCCTCAAGTTAAAGAATACTGTTCTAAAAGCTCTCAAAAGCAAAAATATTTATGTAGATGATGTGTTGTTGAATCATGCACTTGAAGCCTGTGTAATTTTGTTAACCAGTGTCACCCAATAAAAAGAAAATAAAAGTAAAAATAAAGTTACATTTATGGTTTCCTATTATACCTAATATTAAAACCAGTTATTATTAAAAAATGCTTTGGAAATTAGAATGTTAATTTTTAAATAAAACACTTTACAAATGTCTTGCTCCAATACTTAAGGATCTTTCCAAGCTTTATCTCTCAACACAAAGTTGAAATATTTTGAAACACCACCTTTAAAAGGCAAGATGCTCCAGAAAATCAAATATAGAAATTGAACAATAAAAAATATAATGTCTGTCTTTTCCCACATTCACTATTTGTTGTTATTAACTACATATACACAATCCTAAGAGGCAGACAGAAAGAATACAAAAACTCCTGACAAAGCAAATGATATTCTACTTATAAGTCCTTACTTCACTCTTCTATTAGTAGTTAATTCCCTAGGATTCCAAAATTCTATCCCTTATTTGTTGCTTCCTCTGCTCATCTTCAGCCTATAAATTCTTATACTGGTTTTATTATTTTCATATATTTCAGCTTCACACCCCTAACAAGTATTATTAGGATGGAAAGCATTGGGTTAACTGTAGCAAGAAAATTATAACAGCCTGGAGATACAGAAGAAACCTTTACAATTAGAAAAATTAAGATAAGAAAAAATGGCTGGCCAGTGTTGCTCAGTGGTTGAGCATCAACCCATGAACAAAGAGGTCACTGTTCCATTCCCAGTCAAGGCACACGCCCAGGTTGCAGGGTGGATCCCCAGTAGGGGGTGTGCAGGAGGCATCAGATCAATGATTTTCTCTAAACAATGATGTTTCTATCTCTCTCTTCCTCTATCTGAAATCAATAAAAACACTTAAAAAATTAGAAAAATCTAAGCCAAAAACATAAGCAAAGGGAGAGAAAATTATAAGATCAAATAAGCAGTAGAGTCTCATTTACATGCAGAGAAATAAATCAAACATCAAGAAACTAGCAAGTGAGCCCTGGTTGGTTTGGTTCCGTGGATGGAGCATTGGCCTGCAGACTGCAGGGTCCTGGGTTCGATTCCAGTCAAGGGCACATGCCTGGGTTGCAGGCTTGATCCCCAGTGGGGGATGTGCAGGAGAAAGCCAGCACATCCAGGTGAATCTCATCATTGATGTTTCTATCTCTCTCTCCCTCTCCCTTCCTCTCTGAAATCAATAAAAACATTTAAAAAAACAACAACACTTCATTCTGAAGACATGGAATACCTTTAAAAAAAATAAAAAGAAACTATCAAGTGAGGGAAAGAATGCAAAGGGTTAACAGAGTTCAAGGAGGATTTAATACCATGTTTGTTCAGTTTTAATTGTCCCTTCTCCTTTACTTTTTTTAATAGCAAGATCATTCTGGAGATGGGGGAGGGGAATATGAAAAGTATCTTTCTTGTTACTGTCTCTGGTACTGTGTTTGATCAAAATTTTAATACTTTCAATAGCTAGCATTAAATGACTAGAAAAAACAGGTTTATTTTTCCCTAAGACAATGTCAAATAAGCAGGGTAGAAAATTTTCAAAGAGCAATACAGTAAATAAAAAGTTCAGAGCATTTTCAATTAAAGAGAAAAAGTTATAAAAGAAAAAAAATTTAAATTCTTACCAAGTACTTTCAGTGGTGCCTTTTCTAGGTTCACAAGAGCTGTACCAAAGGGAATTGCTATTGTTGTAAAATTATTGGAATCACTCATCAGGGGACATTCTGGTAGAGTAAGATAAAACCTCAATGCTTCAACATCAGGTAAGGAGCTAGTCAGTTTAGGAATCAGATTCTTTTCCAAACTAGCTGCCACCTATATTTTGACAAAAAGTAAAACCTACTTCATTTAAAATAAATGTACTTTCCAAAAATATAAAAACAAAAAGATAATCTTATACTACAGCAAACATGAAATAGTGAAAGAAAAAAGTCTTGCAATGACTAAGTAAATGTACTTTGGAGCACAATAAAAATTAATGCCAATGCATTGCTAAAAGAATTCTTGTATGCATTTAAATTCTTGTATTCATTTAAATTCTCTTTCTACAATTATATAAAGACTTAAACAACATGGTAATGTTGAGCAATTAAGGGTCTGTGCCAGATGTCTGGAAAGATTTACAGATATTTGACAACTAAATTACAAGTATTTTAATGTGTAATGAATTAATTATTATATTTATATACAGTGGAACCTCGCTTCTTGAACTTATTCACTCTGGAAGGCTGTTCAAAAAATGATTTATTTGAAAATCAAATAATTTCCCCCCCATTAGAAATAATGTAAAATGAATTCATTCCAGATACCCTGTTTTAACTTTTCTTAGATACAGTGTATGTCTAAAGCCCTGGTCAATCTATAAACTTCCTTTTCTTAAATTTACTGAACCAATCTCTACTATCCTTAAAGAAATCACTTTCAGCACTTGTTCCAGGGGTTGTCTTTTAGGAAGTCAGTCTGCCACATCTTTACTTTTTCACATATCATTGCCTCTGAGATTCTGTCCCTGGCTAACTGCTTTCCCTTTATTTAAAGCAGCAACAGTTTTTTACCTATTCAATTGCTGTGATCATTGTTTCTTTCATATTCTTAGCAACACTAGCACTCTTGATGGCCTCTTTATGTTTTAAAATTGTACTAACTATCCATTTCATCAGTGAGAAAAGCAAAAACAAACCAACAACAAAAATAATATTCATAGCACAACTACCTAAAATGTTAACAAGGAGATGGTTAGCTGGTAAACTGACTTGCATGCTCTCCTTTGTAGCCTGAGAGATGCTTTTTGTCAAGAAGGGAAGTGTTGTTCAACAATCAGGACATTTGGAGAACAACTTGGAGAATGAATTGTTCGAGAACAATTTGAGAAACGAGGTTTGACTGTATTTAATAAAACCATACAAAGGGCATCATAATGAAGAGCCTGAAACTATAAAGTTAATTAGGCTATAAATATAAAGCAACATGGAATAAAACACTCAACAGGCTACATAATACAAATATAAGGCAATTGAAAAAAAAAAACAAACCTGCTGAGCTATCTGAGGATAATCAGGTTGTATAAGTTTGTGGAATAAAAGCCTAGCAGCATTCATATCAACTCCTGAAAATCTGGTACCTGTTCTATAGTGATCATCATTGCTATTTAAAAAAAAGAGAGAGAGAGAAAATAATAAAAATTTAAAATTATTTCACTTATTTAATATAATAAACTTTAAAAATCAGTATATCAAAGAATTGCTACTTACCTAACAGCTAAAAAACTTCCATTTAGACAACCAGAAGAAGAAAACGTTCCATCTATTTCACTAAAAAGGAATTTAAAAATCACAAAATGAAAAATCCATTTGCCTTTCTTTTTCAATAAAACTTAAAATAAATGTTTAATCTATTATTTAATTCTATAAACATTCTTCTCAATACTTAATTAGAGTAATCTTGGATTTTATAAAGATTAATTAAATAATTCTTGGTAAAGATATTACTATATATTCTTGAGTTTCTCAAATATTACTTTTATCTGATTCAATGAACACATCTAATGGTCTTCAAAAATTTTTTTAAATGAAAACATGCACATTTAATTTTCTTAATTCTACACTCTGGTAAATCTAACCTGGGATGTTATTATTTTGAAGCCTACCCCAACACAACCTACAATTAGAAAAACTTTATAAGTACTAAATAAATTCATCTATAAGCAAAATATTCAAGAAAGTAATACTCAAATTTTCCTGGGAGTATAAAAGTTAAGACAGTGACCACTAGGAAGCTATGAGAAACATTTTAATCCTAATCCTAAAGTGGTTACATTTAATATTTAAAGACATTTCATATTATCATTATGAATATGAAAGAATTCTAACATAAATCTAAATGAAAGATCTCTTAAGATATCCGTTATTATAAAAGTTCTAGACATTTTATCTTTTGTATACAATTCAGTAAATGATATTTAACAAAATATTTACCTAAGTAAAAACTCCTAAGTACAGTTTTGGTCTACAACAAAGTTGGGAGCTTGTGCTATGTAGGTAAAATGTCTTTCTTACTTGGCTATCTCCACAGGAAATCTTCCAGAAGGGTAGCTCAGCCATTTTTGAATCAGAGCTTCACTCACAGTCCAGATCTGCTTTGAAGGATCAGGACATCTGAAGTCATCTGGTGGTCCACCGTTCTAAATTTTAAAACAAGCAGATTAGTCAAAGGGAAGAGATATTACAAATAATTTAAACTTAGATACGTAATTAAATATTACTATATGTATATTATTTGGCTTCTTAAAAAATATCTACTAAATACCTGAAACAAAAATTTCTTAAATGAATCAGCAAAATTTTGTAAACTTAAGGGAAAAAATGTAAAGCAATAACTTTATAAAATATAAAGAACATTTATTGGTTAAAAAATTTCTTCAAATTTATTGAGTTTAGTAATTATTTACAACTACTATTACCTGGGGAATAGAGTAATGTGAAAAGCTTTGATCGCCACCTGAGAAAATTCTTTTCACACAGAAATATTCTTCAGAGTCTGTGATAAAAATAAAATGTAAAAAAGAAAAAAAAATCAAAATTTATATCACATTTTTCAAAACAACAAATATGCTACTGGATTTTCTCTTAATCATCCTCCCATTCATGGACTCAATGATATAAAATATATGGGAATATTCTAATTGCTATAGAAATTAAACTGACCAAGTACAAACATTAATATCACACAAGCATAAGCAGCATTTAGTAAGTTTAGAAGTCTTTCTTCTGGCCTGCACACAAAAATGGTGTTTTCTAGTCTGTATCTTTTTTTTCTTTTTCTTTTTTTAAGATAGTGGGGTAAAGTGGGATTAGAGAGAAAAACATTGATGTCATATGTAATTAGTTGAGGTCATAGTGGAATAGGGTAGGTCTCTAATACAAGATGACTGGTGTCCTTATAAAGGAAGAAAATTGTGACATATATATATACACACACAGAAAAAATGCTATTTGAATATGAAGACAGAAATCTACTAGGCAAGGACTATCAAAGACTGCCAGCAAACCCCAGAAGCCAGAAGAGACACATGGAACAGATTTTCCATTATAGTCCTCAGAAGGAAGCAATCCTGCCAATACCTTGATCTTGGATTTCTAGCCTCCAGAATGTGAGTCAATACATTTTGTGCTGTTCAAGCCACAGTTTATATTTTGTTATAGCAGCCCTAGCAAACTAATACAGGTGTTCAAACATTACACCTTTGTTCAGCTTTAAGGAAATATCTGGAAGTCCTTGGAATATCTATCAAAAAGTGTTGTTTACCTATGTCCTTAAGGACACACGAGATTAAGTTTATGTTAACAATGTGATTTACACTGGGGCTACAGACTTCACCTCTGGAGAGGTTGAGTTAATTTAATTCACATTTCACTCATGTGTATGCTTCACACCTTTAGTATAGTGCAAAATAATATCAACCATTACACTGGGTGAGGCAAAACTAGGTACACAGTTGTATAAAAAATACAATAATTAATAAATAACAATATAAGAATAAACTGTGGGCTGAATCCAAGATAGCGGCATAGGTAAACACCTACACTGCTGCCTCTCACAACAATTTCAAAACTACAACTAAAAGACAGAACAGACATCATCCAGAACCACAGGAAAGCTGGCTGAGTGGAAGTTCTACAACTAGAAGGAAAGAGGGGCTCACAGAAACCCAGAGGAGCTGCAAAAAGCTGAGAATGTAAATTCCATAAAGCAACAGACGAAAGTATTTCAGTGCTCTGCGCGCAGAAGACAAAGACTGCTGATTGTGCCGCTGGCTTTCACTAGTGGGCGGGAGTCAGAGCCTCGGAATTGTGCCACTTCTAACTCCACTAAAACCCAGTTTCGGGTGAGACCCTGGGGACCCAGACTCATATGGTCCCGGAGCACAGGGGAGCCAGAGGAATAAAAAAATGTGAAGATAGTATAAGGAGCCCCTGGGACAACTTCAAGTGTACCAATATCAGAATTATGGGGGTGCCAGAAGGAGAGAGAGAGCAAGATACTGAAAACCTATTTGAAGAAATAATGACTGAAAACTTCCCAAATCTGGTGAAAGAAATAGACTTAAAAGTCCAGGAAGCACACAGAACCCCAGATAAAAGGAATCCTAAGAGGACCACACCAAGACACATCATAATTAAAATACCAAGAGCAAAAGACAAAGAGAGAAAGCAGCAAGAGAAAAACAATTATCTACAAGGGAGCACCCATACGATTGTCAGCTGACTTCTCAACAGAAACTATGCAGGCCAGATGGGAGGGGCAACAAATATTCAAAGTGCTGAAAAGCAAGAACCTACAACCAAGATTACTCTACCCAGCAAAACTATCATTCAGAATTGAAGGGCCGATAAAGAGCTTCACAGATAAGAAAAAGCTAAAGGAGTTCATCACCACCAAACCAGGATTATATGAAATGCTGAAGGGTATTCTTTAAGAAGAGGAAGAAGAAGGAAAAGATAAAGATAAAAAATTATGAACAAATACATATCTATCAACAACTGAATCTAAAAATTAAGTGAATTAAAAATCTGATGAACAGAATAAGCTGGTGAATATAACAGAATCAGGAGCACAGAAAGGGAGTGGACTGATAATTCTAAGGGGGAAAGGGGTGAGGGGGGTGCAGGGAGAGACTGGACAAAAATCATACACCTATGGATGAGGTTAATGCAGGTAGAGGAAGGGGTAAAAGCCAGGTGGAGGGGAGCTATGGAGGGGAAAAAAAGAGAAACAAATGTAATAATCTGAACAATAAAGATTTAATTTAAAAAATAAATAAATAAAGTATTTCAGTGCTATCACACTGAAACAAAATAGGCACTAGGGGGAAAAAAAAAGAATAAACTGTGTTTGGTGTACTCATAATTGTAAATCTACTTTGCCCACCCTGCATATATATCATGTATATAAATATATAGTGTTGTAAAAGATACATAACAAAATTTACCATTTTAACTATATTATTTTATGTATTTCTTTTTAATATTTTTTTGTTAATCCTCACCAAGGGTATTACTCCTATTGATTTTTAGAGAGTGAAAGGGAGGGAGAAGAGAAACACTGAAGAGGCAACATCTATTGGTTGCCTCCTGCAAGCACCTGCAACCAAGGCATGAGCCCTTGAAGGGAATCAAATCTTGTGATACTTCAGTCCAAGGACCCATTTTAACTATTTTAAAATGTACAAGTCAGCAGCATTAAGCACACTTAAAAATTTTGTATAGCTATCATCATGATTCATCTCCAGAATGTTTTCATTATCCTAGACATTCTGTACCCTTTTAAAAAATAACTCTTCATTCTCCTCCTCCTCTGGTAACCTCTATACTATTTTGTTTCTATAAATTTCACTGTTCTAGGTACCTCATAAACAATGAATAATGATTATTTGTCCTTTTGTATCTTAACATGTTTTCAAGGTTCATGTTGTTGCATGGACCAAAATTCCATTCCTTTTTTATAGCTGACTACTATTTGATTACATGTACATATCACAGTTTTCTCTTTTAAAAAATATATTTTATTGATTTTTTTACAGAGAGGAAGGGAAAAGTATAAAGAGTTAGAAACATCGATAAGAGAGAAACATTGATCAGCTGCTTACTGCACACCCCCTACTGGGGATTTGCCCACAACCAAGATACATGCCCTTGACCGGAATTGAATCTGGGACCTTTCAGTCTGCAGGCTGATGCTCTATCCACTGAGCCAAACCAGTTTTGGCCATATCACAATTTTCATTCATTCTTCTGTAAATGGACACTTGAACTGCTTGCACCTTTTGGCTACTGTAAACCAATAATTTTTTTGATGAAACAAAACTAGCAAAATGACTAATTTTAAAACTCCACCTCCTCATTTTAATGCAAATAATTTCAAGGACTTTAAAATACAAAGTCCTTATTAGTTTATTAGTACCCTTTATGGAAGAAACTGATATGATAAAAAGCCAATATGCTGCTGAGGACACAAGAAAAAGAACACTACTACTAAAATAAATGTGTACTCCAAACCTAAGTAACTGGAAGAAATAAAACCATATTCTATATACAAAAATCAAACAAAAAGCAATAAATGTATCACATCTTGAACTTTGCAAAACAGAAGCATAACAGAGATAGCCTTTTAGTTATCAAAAACAACAAGTAAATAAATAATAATCTTCAAGGTTATTCATAATAAAAAGTTATAGACCTTTTTTCATAGTATGTTGATCTATACTAATAAAAGGTAAGACCAGGTCAACTGAACATCTTCCAGTTGTCCAGTCCTCCTTCTGAGCAAAGCCACGGTGGCAGGAGCTGAGGCAGAGGCGGTTAGGGGTGATCAAGCCAGCAGTGAAGGGCAACTAGGGACTATCAGGCTGGCAAGGGAGGGCAGTTAGGAGTAATCAGGCTGGCAGGGAAGGGTAGGTAGTTAGGAGTGATCAGGCAGGAAGGCAGGTAAGTGGTTAGGAGCCAGCAGTTCCAGATTGCATGAGGGATGTCCAACTGCTGGTTTAGGCCTGATCCCTGTGGTCCTGGATTGAAGAGGGTGCAGGCCAGGCTAAGGGACCCCCCCAAACCCTGGGAACGAATTTCTTGCACTGGGCCTCTAGTAACTAAATAAAGTCTCAACAGATTTGAGTCCCATAACTTGGAGAAAAAGCCCTAAGAAAATCAGAGATAAAATAAGGCAACAATTCTGAAGAATAGTTTATGATGATAAGTAAAAGACAGATATTACTTATATACTAGAGGCCTGGTGCATGACATTCGTGCACTCAGTAGAGGCGCGGTGGGGAAGGGCCCCTCAGCCTGGTCAGTGCCATCTCAGTCTGGGAGCCTTTAGGGGATGTCTGACTGATGGCTTAGGCCTGTTCCTTCCAGGGAGCAGGCCTAAGCCAGCAATCAGACATCCTTAACACTGTTGTGGAGATGAGAGAGGTTCATGCCACCACCGCTGCGCTTGCCAGCCATGAGCTGTGAGCCTGGAGTCTGGCTGACTGATGTTCACCCTGTGGGAGCGCACTAACCACCAGGGGGCAGCTCCTGTGTTGAGATCTGGCCCCTGGTGTTCAGTGTGTGTCATAGAGAATGGATGTTCCACTGTTTGGTTGATTTGCATATTAGTCTTTTATTATATACTAGAGGCCCAGTGTATGAATTCATGCACAGGTGGGGTCTCTCGGCCTAGCAGACAATAGGGGCTGATTGAGGCCAATTGGGGCTGGCTGGCTTGGGAGGAGGGACCATGGGAGGTTGACTAGCCAAGGGAGGTTGACTGTGGGAGCTCACTGACCACCAGGGAACAGCTCCTGCGTTGAACATCTGCCCCCTAGTGGTCAGTGCGTGTCATAGCAACCAGTCATAATGGTCACTTTAGGCTTTTATATATATATAGTGGTACCTCAAGATACGAGTGCCCTAACATACGAGATTTTTGAGATACGAGCCATTGAGCAAGCAATTTTTGCTTTGAAATACAAGCAACATTTGAGATAGGAGTAATCGCGCAGATCAACTGGCTGCACACAACCCACCAATTTACCGCGACTCGAGTGTCTCATAGTTTCCCACGCCTCAAGATTACGGAACAAATTAAACCTGTATCTCGAGGTACAACTGTATATACCAAGGACATTTTGGCTGTAGCATATCGAAGAAATAAATAAGAAAATAGCCCTTAATTTTCAAATTCTTTAAGGAAGCCTATGTAAAAAGGGTAATATGCAAATTGTCCCCTCAACAGGGAGTTCAACTAGGGGACAAGGCCAGCCTGCCTAACATCCAGCCCAATTGGCCCCAACTTGACCTGGGTGGGGGTTGGGGGGTACTGAATCTCACCTGTGCACAAATTTATGCACTGGGCCTCTAGTAAATTGATAACAATGAAAAATAACCAGATCGACTGAAAGAATTGAAAATAAAAATAAATTGTAGATTTGGCTAAAGCACTAGGGATATAAAAAGCAAATTTTAATATTTTAAATAGACAATATATTCTGCCCCCTGGTGGTGTGTGTCATACCTATTGGCCAGTCAACCGGTCACTTAGGCTTTTATAAATATAACAAAAAATAGAAAATGTTAACCATTTTTAAAATCCCATATATACCCAAAAGAATTGAAAGCAGGGTCTCAAAGAAATATTTGTATTCCCATGTTTATGGCAGCATTTTTCACAATAGTCAAAAGATGGAGACAATCCTACTGCCCCTCAATGCATGAATGGATAAAATGTGATAGAGACATATAGTAAAGTATTATGCAGCCTTAAAAAGAATATTCTGACATGTCTACAACATGGACAAACCTAAAGATTATGCTAAATTTATTAAATAAGCCAGTCACAAATAGACAAATACTACATGGTTACACTCATCCAAGGTACCTAGATCAAGTCAAATTCTTACAGACAGAATGCTGAATATAGTGGATGTCATCTGGTGGGAGGAGTAAATGGGGAGAGTGTTTAATGAATGAGTTTTAGTTTTAAAAGATGAAAAGAGTTTGAGAATGGCTGCATAACAATGTGAATATACTTTAAAATATTCTTTAAAAAATGGTTGTTATATAAATTTTGTTATGTATATTTTACCACAATTAAAAATATATATATTCCTTTCCATTTATATCTATTTTTTAAATATATTTTTATTGATTTTTTACAGAGAGGAAGGGAGAGATAGAGAGTTAGAAACATCAATGAGAGAGAAACATCCATCAGCTGCCTCCTGCACACCCCCTACTGGGGATGTGCCCGCAACTAAGGTACATGCAACTAAGGTACATGCCCTTGACAGGAATCGAACCTAGGACCTTATAGTCCGCAGACCGACGCTCTATCCACTGAGCCAAAACGGTTTCGACTCCATTTATATCTAGCCATCACCCAATTCCCATATGTCCAAATCTCTGAAACAACTTTTTATTACTATATTTATCTCAAGTTCCTTTACGCATATAAGCAAATATAAACAAACCAAGCAACCATAGACACTATTTTGTGTCTGATATTCACTAAACAATGTGAATTCTTTTATTTAAAACAGAAAACTTTATGATTTAAGAGCAACATTTTAACAATAACTTTAATGTGTATATAACAGAACTTACCAACATCTGGTGGACACTGGCCATTATATGGGCACCAATTTCCTTTCACAGTAAAAGGACTTTTCCTGTTGCTTGTTGAACCAGTTCCTAGCTGCCCATTCCCACCAAGTCCAAAGGAATAAATTCGTCCTGATGAAGGAACAAAAGCAGAAGTGTGCTGCCTAGAGTAAAAGATAGAAAACCTCAGACTTAATATTACCTTCTAAACAATTTACATTTAGAAAAGCACAGTAAACATTTAAGGATATTTTTCTTCAGAAATAAATTAATAAAGCCATTACAGTTCTAAAATATTCTACAGAATATTTAATAGCCTATTCTACACTAATGAATTTTGTACTATACAGGTAGGCTGCATAAGCACATAAGAGATCCTCAAAAGAAAAAGAAAAATTGACAGACCTACAAGGAGAACTTGAAACTAGTCAGTGTAGTCCTTTTTCAGTACCTGATTTAAAAAGTGAACAGATGAAAACAAACAAATGGAAGATCTGAACAATGTTAACAAACACTTCACATAATGGGCCTACAGTTATGAGTATCCAAAAGAGTTTTCTTGTTTTATTGATTAACTTAATATTGTTAAGATGTGTTTCCCAAAGTGGTCTATAGATTCAATGCAATCCCTATATACCATGAAAAAGTAAATTAAGATTAGGATTAATACTACATATTCAAGAATTTAAAATTTTAAAAAGTCTGACAATACCAAATGGTGACAAAAAGACAGTGTGTCAGGAATTCTCATACAATACTAATAGGAATGTAAAATGGCATAACCATTGATAGTGTGACATTAATTCACAAAATTCAAGTTAAGTATCCTCTACAACCAAGCAATTCTATTCTAGGTATACACTTTAGAAATACAAAGGTTTATGTATGTCATATAATAAATGTTCAAAGGAACATTATTTGTAATTATCAATAACTGGAAACATCCAAATGCCCATTAATAATAGAGTAAATACATATTATGTATGTTTATAATTAAATAAAAAACAGCAATGAGACCTAATGACAAGGAGCCACAGCTACACACATACAGATAATCATGTAAGCAAAATGTTAAAAAAAGTTCACCAAAGGTTACCTACAATGTGATTCCATGTATCTGAAGATAACAGTTGGCAAAATTAAACTAAATTGCATAAGGATATATACAAGGTGGGAAAAATTAAGCTAAATGGTCAAATTGAGTTAAACTCATCAAAGTACATTTACCCTCTTAAAAGGTAGTCTCTCTAATATACACCTTCAAAGATAAATATAAAATTTAAAGCTCTGACTTATATGTACTCCCACCAATTGGGAATTAGAAGAGCTGTAGTCTAATTTAATTTTCTCCACTAAATAATCTTATGCATTAAATAATTGACCAATTCCCTCATTCTTAAGGGGAAAAATGGTGAAAACAAACAAAAAGATGGACCTACAGTTTCCCTTCAAAATTATTGCAACAGACAATAAATACATTACATATATCCTGTCTCAGTTAAAGAATGGTAAAATAATCAGTAAAAAAGATGTCTTTCCTGTTACTATTACTCAACAGCAAATTAGGCATTTAGGGAAGAATATTTTTTTAATCTTAGATTACTAGGTTCCTAAACAGCTCATTTAAAAAAATCTTTACTTTCAGATGGAATTGCTACCTTCCACTAATTTAAAAAGATGACCAAAATAAAGGGAAAGAGAAGAGGCACCCCAAAATGTTCTCTAGGCCTTTTAGAAAAAATGAAGTTGTTCCTTGTACACCCAAATTTATTTTTTTTTAAAAGTGGTATTGCAGACATCAAGGGAAAGACAATTGCTCTAAGTACTCTAAGAACTGAGACAGCTTCCTAAAAACATGTGAAAGAAAACCATCAAAAACAAAAGTATGCCAAAGGAAAAGGTATTTTGGGGTTCAACTTGAAATGCCAGCCTGTTCACCCAGAGAGATTCACACTTTGTAAGAACCAACAGAAAGAAACTTGACCAGCTGGAACCTATTCCCTATGAATTTCATAGCATAATAGGTCTCAAAAAAATAAAAGACCTGAACTGTTAAAAAAAACCTTGCTAAGTAATTGTATAACGTTAGACATACCAAAATACTCTCATATAATAGCTTACCTTCCACAAGCAATCTGAGTGACAATGCTTCCCATAAGTTCAAAAACTTTCCTTGGGTTTATTTCATGACTAGTAGAATTATGACCCAACTGACCATACCCTCCAGCTCCGAAAGTAAACACTCCACCTTCCTAAAAAAAGATAAAACCCTTTATCATTAGAAGGCCTGATAAAAGTAAATCATCTTCAAGAAAAACTAATCTTAAGTATGGAGTCAGTTTTTACTTTTATCATCTTCATAACAGATGATACCTGAGACTTTTTAAGGCAAAATGTCTTAAAATGAAGAGAGTTCCAGGTTCATGACTAAATATTTTCACATATTTTTTAAGTATTTAATTTTGTTCCTGCTATTATAATTAGTTGAAATCATCACTGAAGAGATACTAATAATTACTTTTGTAACGCCTTTCACTGTCATTATATTCTTGTTGAATAACAAGTACACACCTATAAAATTTCACAGAACCATTAAAACGTTACCATTTTCAAACAAGTTATACTTTTAACACAAAGTATATATAACCAGAGTGTACAAATATTGCTATTTTAGCACACAACATAAATGGTCCTTAAAAATTTTATTAAATAGGGGTGGGTGGAGGTGTAAGAGGGTACGGGGGGTAGAGGGGATAAATGGTGATGAAAAAGTAAAATTAAATTAGAACAAAATTATTATAAAATTTATACTGGATTAGAGGTTACATACATGAAGTGATCTGTAATGACAGCTTAATAAGCAAAATTAGTATTTTTCAATTATTTTTCTTCATATTGTACCTATATATACAATTTACCCTTTTTTAACATTTAATAACCTAAGTATTGCTCAGTGGTTAGAGCACAACTCACAGATGAAGGGTCAATGGTTCAATTCCTGGTCAAGGACACGTACCTCTCAGCTTTGGGTTTAATCCCCAGCCCCAAATGTGTGGAGGCAACCAAATGTCATGCCTCTGACCTGTGCATGTTTCTCTCTCTCTCTTCTCCTTTCTCCCTCACTGTCTGAAAAAAATCAATGGAAAAAATGTCCTCAGGTGAGGATAAAAATAAATAAATAAATAAATAATGACCTAAGTATTTATACATGTTATTACATAAGAGAACTGATTTCTCTTTTAAAATTTTTTTGTCATAGAAAAATCTCAAATACACAAAATTAAAAACAAAAATAAACATGAAACAGTATATAACCGTCACTCAGTTTCAACAATTGGCAAAGTTAGATACTGTTATTTGTCTCGGATGCCTATTCCACAGTCCTTTTGTAGAGAGTTTTAAAGCAAGTTATGGACCCTAGCCAGTTTGGCTCAGTGGATAGAGTGCTGGACTGTGGACCAAAGAGTCCTGGGTTCAATTCCAGTCAAAGGCATGTACCTTGGTCGCAGGCTCCTCCCCAGCCTGGGCCCTGGTCAGGGCTTGTGTAGGAGGCAACCAATTGATGTTTCTCTCTTTCCCTCTCTCTGAAAATCAATGGAAAAATGAAAAATATATCCTCAGGTCAAGATTAACAAAATAAAGCTAATTATGGGCCCAGGCAGCATGGCCCAGTGGTTCAGCATTAGCCTACAAATCAGGTCACAGATCGATTCAGGGCACATGCCCAGGCTGTGGGTTCAATCCTAGTGTGAGGTGTGCAGAAAGTAACTAATGAATGAATCTCTGTCATTATTGATGTTTCTATCACCCTCTTTTTCATCAATAAAAATATATTTAATGCAAAGTATGGCCATCAAACATTTCATCTATAAATGTTTATCTTCACTGGCATAAACCTCTAACAGGCAAAAATATATATAATTATTACCACACTAGAGGCCTGATGCAAGAAGATTTGTATAAGAATGGGCCTTCCTTTCCCTGGCTGCCGGCCCTGCCTTCCCTCCAATTGGAGCAGCCTTTCTGCCTTCTCACTCTGTAGAGGCCTGTAGTGGCTGGTGTGGTGTGGAATGCCTGCATCCTGCCCGGCCCCCAGCCAGCTTGGCACCTGCACATGCAAAGTAATCCACCAGCTTTGTTGGGTTCATTTCCATACTCACTCCTGATTGGCTGGTGGTGTCGTGAAGGCACGGTCAATTTGCATCTTACTCTAAGTGTAGGTAAAGTTAATTATTAACCTATTTTTCTGGATAGGAAGTGTTATTTTTGTAACTGATATTTTTCCAGCTTTATTCAGATATGACTTAATTTCCAAAAAAGTATGATGTATACAATGGGTTTGACATCTATAAACATTGTGAAATGACTACTGTAAATAAGATAATTAACAAATCTATCACCTCACATACTTCTGTGTGTGTGAATGCTTCAGATCTACTCTTAGCAAATTTTAATTATTCAGCATAGTCACCATGTTGTACATGAGATCCTCAGAACTTATCTTGTAACTTAAAGTTTGTATTCTTTGTTCAACATCTCCCCATTTCCCCGTTTCTCTTAATTTAAATTATTTTAAGATTCCACTTATAAATACACTGATGTAATGAACATGGGAGTAGTTATCTCTTTGAGATCCTGTTTTCATTTCCTTCAGATATTGATTCCAGAAGTGGAATTGCTTGCTCATACAGTTCTATTTGTAATTTTTTGAGGAACCTCAATACTGTTTTCCGTAATAGCCATGCAATTCACCTTCTAAACAACAATGTACAAGGATTCTCCTTTCTCTACATCCTCCCCAATCCTTGTCCTTTGTGGGGATTTTTGATAATAGCCATCCTAAAAAATGTGAAGTGATAGCTCATGGGATTTTAATTTGCATTTCCATGATGACTGTGATATTAACATTGAGCACCTTTGCCTATACCTATTGGCCATTTGTGTTCTCCTTGGGAAAATGACTCTTCAGGTCCTTCTCCATTTTTAAATTAGATTTTAAGCTATTGGGTTTTATGTGTTCCTTATATACTAGTGTATTTAATATTAACCCTTATCAGATAAGATTTACAAGTATTTTCTCCCATTTCATAAGTTGCCTTTTCATTTTGAATGTTTCCTTTGCAGTGTTTTGTTTTTGTTTTTGTTGATAGAGTCCTGCCACTGGGTTAGGGCATGCTTTTATTTTTCTTTTGATGCCTGCACTTGTGGTGTCATAGCCAAAAAAATGATTACCAAGACTAATGTGTAAGAGATTTCCCCCCATGTTCTCTTCCAAGAGTTTTTCAGTTTTAGGCCTCACATTTAAGAACTTCTATTTTGAAATTTTATGAGTGGCACAAGACAGGGATCCAATTTTGTCTTTTACATGTAGATATCATTTTGTAAACACCATTAATTAAAGACTATCTTTTGCCACTGTGTGTTCTAGGTGCCTTGTCAATGATTAGTTGACCATATATGTGTGGATTTATTGCTGAGCTATCCTTTTTTATTGTTCTATGTGTCTTTTTATGTCAGTACAGTTGTTTTAATTACTTTTATATAATTTAAAACTAGGAAGTGAGTTATCTCTAGACTTTTCTTCATCAAGATTGTTTTAATTATTCTGGGTCATTAATGTTTCCATACAACTTCTTAAACTATCTATTCTGTTTCTGTGAAAAATGCCATAGGAATTATGATAGGGATTGCACTGAATCTGTAGATCACTTTGAGTAGTGTAGATATTAGTATTACTTCTTCTAATCCAAGAACATGAGATATCTTTCCATTTATTTGTATATTCTTCAATGTCTTAAGTAGTTTTCAGTATACAAGTCTTTCACCTTGGTTAAATTTGTTCCTAAGTATTTTATTGTTTTTTCACGCTATTATGAATGAGATTGCTTTGTTGTTATATTTATAAGCCAAATGGAAGCTAAATTAAAATTAGGCAGAGCTATGCATAAGTGGGATAGAGATACACAGCATGGCAAGACTGACAAGCTTAAAGGAAATTCTTTTATTCAAAATATTATTTAAGCAGTATTAAACACAAAGCTAAGAAACTGAATAATATACATTATCATCATTTAACAGAAGATTATAATTCACATTTTTTAACATAAAACAAATTAGAAAATTAAGGTAAACTGTTTTTGAGAATAATAATCTAGGTCCCTTTTCCAAGATAAATTATTTTTTAAATATTGATAACACTCATTTTAATGTACATATTAGGAAAACATTTACTAATTATGAAATAACTTCTATGAGTAATAATAAAGTTTTATAGAAGTACAATACCTTGGTTAGTGCAGCAGTATGATCTTCTCCACAACAAATATAAACTATTTTCTGAGTTCTTAGTGACTTTAGTAAATTAGGAACATACCTATCTGAAAATTCCAACAAGAGATGTTAACAATATTTAATTAAAACTCTTCTATAGGGTTTCCTCAATAGGTTCCCAAGCTCAATGGACAGTGTGACTAAATAATTTTAACCATGATTCAATGATTTTTGCATTAAAAGCCTACTAAGTTGGGTTCCAGACCTGTCTAGTCTACTGTGATGAAGGAGGAATTTAAAAACAGTAATTTAAGTGCTGAACTGCCTGAACACCAATCAGCAATCAAGGAATTAGAAAGCTATTTGCTTCTAATTAAGTGAATACTTTATATTCACCTTATGATAATTAAACTCATCGGCTCATATTCTGAAAATTATATTTTCTAGAAGAAAAGATATATATTGCCCTACCTTATTTTTCTTATGCAGAAAAAAAATATTTTAAATTATTTTTGAGAGTATTAGTTGGTTGTCATTACTAGTTGCTACTAGACCAACAAATCATTTTGTTATTACAATTATGTTGAACTTTATGAACTTAGTTTTTGTATTTCAAGTATTGGCATTTGACCTAATGTAGTCAAGGAAAATCAATATCAAGATCCCAAATTGTTTCTAGTAGTTATAACTTTTTATTCCAAATGTTTATTTTCAAGACTCTAGCATCAATGTTAAAAGTGAAGCCCAAACTAAAGATTATTTAATGATCTAGATTATTTTAATAAATCTTTGAAAATTTAAACATTAATGCTTTCTTTTCAAAATAATTGTATTGTTTCTTTTCACCACTGTTGGCCAATGTGGTTACTGATTTGAAGTAATGTTTTTCAATTATCTTTTAATGAATATACAACTGCAAAGAATTTTTGTGCAGTTATGTCTATAGTTTATTTTATGATAAAATGTTATTTTTTGGCCTCCCACCATCCCCTCCCACCTCCCTAACAGGAAAGATTTTAGTACATTTCTCTTTGACACTAAGAATCGCTCACTGAGCCACCTCAAAAGATCATCTCTTTTTAAAAGCACAATTACAGTAATGAGAACCTACCATTTTCATCATTAAGACCTAGTTGACCAAATTTGTTGCGTCCCCATCCAAAGATAGCTCCAGAAAGGGTGAGTACAAAACTATGGGCTCCTCCTGCTGCAACTTGCATGAAAGGGATTCCAATCAAAGACTTAATCAGTTGTGGTGAAGCTTGCTTTTTACAGTCAGTGCCTAAACCCAACTGGCCATATTTATTCTGTCCCCAAGAGAAAACTTCACTTGCTGTAAAACAAAAATAAATGATTTTTCTCACACACAAAGTTTCATTTGAAGATAATCAGTTATTCTGAGATATTCTTCCTCTTATCAGCTGGAAATACATATTCATCTTGATTAAGTTTATTTCTTATATGGAAATATAATATTACTTAGAAGAACATTCTATATTTAGCACACTTTAAGTTGATTGACTTCAGTGATGAATAGTAAGTCAAGTTAACTTTATGCTCCCCAGAAAAGGACCATCTCTTTTTAATATTCCTCAGGTTTTACTTTTATTCTATGATTTCTCATCAAGAGGCACTCATCCAAGCTCTAGGTTTCAGCTATCAATTAATATGCTAGTAACATTCAAAATTTTATTATCAGACCAGGCCTGTCCTCTGAGCAATAAACCCATGTATCCAATTGTTACTTGACACCTATACTTAAGTATTTCAAGGGACTTTCAGCTCTGTGTATCCCAAACTCAATTCATGAACTTCACTCTACCTCCCATACCTGGACCTATTCCTAGGGTTCCCTCTCTCAGTAAATGACATTGTAACTAATTCAGCAGCACAAATCATTAACATAGGTAGTCATTCTGAATATTCCCCTCCTCTCTTACCTTATACAGAGATTTGTATCAATCTATTATCTATCACCAAGTTATATACAGTTTTATTTCTAAAGAAAAATACATCAAATAGATCCACTCGCCACCATCTCACTTGGTTCCTATAATAGTTGTCTGCTTGGCATTTTTGCCCCCACATTGTCACCCTCTTTTGCAATTTTAAACATATTTTTTTATTAAATAAACAAAACTAATACATTAAACTAATAACTGATTCACTAACAACTAATTTTTAAAAATTCATACTATAAAATAGTAACACTTAAAGTAAGTCTTCCTCTAAAATTAGATCTCCGGTTTCTCTCCCAAGAGATAGCTACTCTTTACCAATTACTGATAAGTACTTCCAGAAATATTCTATGCATATACTACCAGGCATTTTTACATATATGTAGAATATAAAAATGCAGATTTGATAATGTTGCTCACCTGAAAAATGCCAATTTTTCGCCCACTTGCTGTTCCTTTTGTCTAAATTTCCCCTTCATCTTTGTCTAATTCACTTCCACTCTCCCCCAGCAGGAAGCCCTCTCTGATCTCTCAGATTAAGTTCAGTCCCTCTATTACATGTTCTAAATATCTTAAGTTTTTTTCTTTACAGTGTTATTTGTATGACTGTATCATAAGGGCTAGTAGTGTACTGCTTATCACTGAATGTTGCACACTCGAGTGTCTAGTTCATACTAAATGGTCAAAAAGAATGACAAAGAAATAGAGAGAAATTCACCAATAAATAAGAGATTAAACCTGAACAAGGCAAAAGAATACCTATGAGTCAAGATAGAAAACTGCCCTCAACAGTAAAACCTCTGGGTTTAAATTTATCATGGATCTACCTACCAAAATATTAAAAGAGAAGTTAGCAAAGTAACAATAAAAAACATAGAAATGCTGCCAGTTTCCGTATTACTTATAAAAGTCTAAATTCCTTATTTTGGGGTTTAAGACCCTTTGTAACAGATTTGTTTTTACTGCAGTTTCAACTAAAGTATGAATATGTCTCCCACGCTCTCACAATACCCACATAAAACTACATATCAATACTCAAATAAGCAAAATAGTTTCCTGATTCTATGCCTTTACTATCACTTTAGCCAATTCTCAACATTTCCCCTAGCTGTTTCTAATCATTTCTCCAATTATGAATAAATTCTACTCATCTTTCAAGACTTGCATCAAATATATATCCCCTCATTACTGCCAGTAATTCTACTGAATGGAACTAACCACACTTTTTCTTCATTTTACTTTAACTGTGTCCAAAATAGTATCTATCCTATATAATAAAGAGGTAACATGAAAACTGACTATCACTCCAACACACAAGATAGCCATCCCCATGTTGTCAAAGATGGCTGCCCCCATGTAGACACAAGATGGCTACCACAGGAAGGCAGTTGGGAGGGACCAGGCCTGCAAGGGAGGGCATTTGGGGGAGATCAGGCCTGCAGGGAAGGGTAGTTGGGGGTGACCAGGCCAGCAGGGGAGAGCAGTTAGGGGAGACCAGACCGACAGGGAAGGGCAGTTAGGGGCAACCAGGCTGGCAGAGAAGGGGCGTTACAGGTAATCGGGCTGGCAGGGGAGCAATTAGGTGTCAATCAGGCTGGCAGGGAAGGGTTAGGGGGTGACCAGGCTGACAGGCAGAAGCGGTTGCGATCAGGCTGGCAGGCAAAAGCGGTTAGGGACAATCGGACAGGCAGGCAGCTGAGTAGTTGAGAGTCGGCAGACCTGGATTGTGAGAGGGATGTCTAACTGTCCATGTAGGCCTGATCCCACTGGGGTTGGGCCTAAACAGGGTCTCAGATTAGAGAGGGTGTAGGCTGGGCTGAAAAACAGACAGACAGACAGACACACACACACCATGCACGAATTTCGTGCACTGGGCCTCTAGTGTATATATAAAAGCCTAAGTGACCATCCAACTGTTCGACCACCTGACTGGTAACTATGATACGCAATGACCACCAAGAGGCAGGCACTCCAACCGCTAATTATGATGTGCACTGACCACCAGGGAACAGAGGCTCAACGCAGGAGCTGCAAAGCTGCGGTGACCTGGAAGCTGCAATTCTCAAGTGATGCATCAGGAACCAGAGAGGAGGGAGCCCGATTCTGAAGTGTGTCACCTCAGAACTGCCCTCTTGCATCCAGGATCCCTTGGGGGATGTTGGCAGAGCTGGTTTTGGCTCTATCCCCGTAGGGCAGGCTAAGGGACCCTCTAGAGCAGTGGTTCTCAACCTTTTTTAATGCTGTGACCTTTTAATACAGTTCCTCATGTTGTGGTACCCCCAATCTTAAAATTATTTTCGTTGCTACTTCATAACTGTAATTTTGCTACTGTTAATGAATCAGAATGTAAATACGTATCTGTTTTCCGATGGTCTTAGGCAACCTTGCTAGCAGTTTTCAACCTGTGGGTTGCGACCCACAAGTTGAGAACTACTGCTGTAGAGCCTAAGACCATCAGAAAACACAGATATTTACATTATGTTTCATAACAGTAGCAAAATTACAGTTATGAAGTAGCAACGAAAATAATTTTATGACTGGGGGTCACCACAACATGAGGAACTGTATTAAAAGGTCACAGCATTAAAAAAGGTTGAGAACCACTGCTCTAGAGTGAGTGAGTGAGTGTGTATGTGTGTGTTTTTTTCCCTTAATCTATAGCTATTTATTTGTATATCTGTCTCTTCCACTAGAGATGCTATGTTCCCAAAAGCTTAACTTAAGAGAAGTCTCCTGCCCTAACCGGTTTGGCTCAGTGGATAGAGCGTCGGCCTGTGGACTGAAAGGTCCCAGGTTCGATTCTGGTCAAGGGCATGTACCTTGGTTGTGGGCACATCCCCAGTAGGAGGTGTGCAGGAGGCAGCTGAATTGGTGTCTCTCTCATCGATGTTTCTACCTCTCTATTCCTCTCCCTTCCTCTCTGTAAAAAAATCAATAAAATATATTTAAAAAAAAAAAAAGAGAAGTCTCTTAATACATTGTGGACCAGTAGTTTTATTGCTAGCTATATCCAGTAGCCAGATAAGTTTTTATTAAATGAGTACAAAAAATGTATTACATAACTATTAAAGGCACGCTTTAAAATTAAATACCCATTGTATTTTGTAGTTACTTATTACATGTTCTTACAAGTTAATATCTTTTTACGTATGATTTTTAAAAAATCTATTTTTATTGATTTTACAGAGAGCAAGGGAGAGGGATAGAGAGCTAGAAATATCGATGAGAGAGAAATATCGATCAGCTGCCTCTTGCATGCCTCGCACTGGGGATGTGCCCGCAACCAAGGTACATGACCTTGACCAAAATCGAACCTGGGACCCTTCAGTCCACAGACCGATGCTCTATCCACTGAGCCAAACTGGTTTCAGCTAACGTATGATTCTTTGTAAAACACTGTGTAATATGAAGCGAGAATTATCGTGATTCGTCCGCAATGTGTTAATTTATCTATATTTTCCTATACTTCTAGTCTACTGCTTCATTCCTAGTAGGCCTCACCAGACATAATAAATTAAAATAACATAATTCAGTGGTACCTCAAGATACGAGTGCCCTAACATACGAGATTTTTGAGATACGAGCCATCAAGCGAGCGATTTTTGCTTTGAAATATGAGCAACATTTGAGATAGGAGTAATCGCACAGATCAGCCGGCTGCACACGACCCACCAGTTTACCGCGACTGGAGCGTCTCATAGTTTCCCATGCCTCAAGGTTACAGAACGAACTAAACTCTTATCTCGAGGTACCACTGTATTAACAAAGAAGCTACTGGAACTTACTTTTAATGGTAAAAAGGAATATATGATAGTTTCTTAATTAACCCAAATTACAAATCCTTAGCTGGCATATAAAAAAATTAAACTAATAAGAAAGGAAATCAAACAAAGCTAACAGAAATCTTGACCTTCCTGTTTTTATTTATAAATATTTATCTGTGAAATCAAATGAGGTTGGGCAAGTCATAACTTTACCCAGCTATGAAGGAATAGCATTTAACAAACTAAAGAAACAATTAGAACAAAAATAAATGTCATTCATGGCTATATGGTAGCAATATATAATTTGACAATGACATCATACAACAAAAAAATATCAAATATCTATGGAAAAATCTAATAAAAGGAGTCTAAGTCTTCTCCATAGAAAACAACAAAATACCATTGAGAAAAATTAAAAGATTAAAGTAATGGAGTTACAGCATGTTCAGGGACTAAAAAACACTGTATAAAGACTTTTCTCAAATTGATTTGTAGAGACAATGCAATCCAAATCAAAATCCCAAAAGTTTGTGTGTCTGTGGAAACTGTCAAGCTAATTCTAAAATGTATATGAAAAAGAATCAAGAATCAGGACAATCTTAAGAAAGAACAAAGTTGGAGGACTTTCTGCTCAATTAAAGTATCCTATATAATAAAAGCCTAATATGCTAAGTGTCTGGTCATATAGTTGTCTGTTCAACCAATCAAAGTGTAATATGCTAATGATATGCTAAGGCTGCTCAACAACTGCCTATGATGTGCACTGACCACCAGGGAGCAGATGTTCTGGCTGGCAGGTTACCTTGCTGCTGGGTTCTGGCCAATTGGGACAGGCCTGACACGCACTGGAGCCCTTCCACGGTCCCTCCCCAGCTGGCCAACTTCCCGCATCCCTCCCCAGCCTCAGTTGTGCACCAGTGGGATCTCTTGGCCTGATCTGCATCCTCTCTGAATCCAGGATCACTTGGGGGATATCAAGAGAGCCGGCTTCAGTACAATCCCACAGGCCAGGCCAAGCCAAGAGACCCCACTGGTGCATGAATTCATGCACTGGGCCTCTAGTCAAGAAATAAAACTGAAAAAGGAAAATAAAAAAAAACAACGCTTACCTTTGGAAAGTGCAAGTGAATGATAATAACCACAAGCAACTTGTACTATCTGGATATCTGATAAACATTTAATATTTCTAGGAAAGAAGAAGAAATATCAGGATCAGTTAATTCCAGTTATTAAATGGATCCTGAATACTATTCATATATGCTATTTCTTGACCATCTACTATGAACAAGTTGTTTCCTACCAACCTAGCAGTTCATGTTATATTTTATACATGTCCAATTTACTAAAAATTTATGTCAGTACACAAAATCTAAACATAAAGAAAATTACAAGTGGATGAGAAAATACTTTGAAAGGACATTTAGCAAACTATGTGCATACCTCAAATATCCCTCAGAGTGCTTTTACAATTTAGTTTTCTTTCATGATCAAAAATTTTTTTAAAATTTTAAAAGCTTAACACATAAAAGTTGTAATATATTTGTAAAACAAATGTGCATGATCTAATTTGTCTAAAACTGATGTCTGGCCTAGTTTAATATATGTTCTCTTCTATCAAGTTAAGAACTAAAAACATTCCTATTAGGATTTGCTACCAAATCACAAACTATGATTTTAATTCCTTTGGCCCTTTTGCTTTACATCTAAATCAGTGATATTCAACTTAATTACTAACCAGGGAAATTTAATCAATACACACTTTTTATCACCAACATGTTCGGTCATATTTCTGCTGTCTACTTTTTTCCTTCTATTTTTTATAGTTTCTTTTTTTCTTCCATTTCTGAACTTTTCCTTAACTGCAATATTATTTCTCAAACACTACAAAAATAAAGTAACTACATCAAGCATCCCAGCTTTTCTTAAGCCCTTTACCTGATCATTCTATTGTTTTTACTGAATGAGTGAGTGTTTTCAAGAAAAGAAGTGGGAAGGAAACATAATATGTTTCTTATTTCCCTTTACCTGATACTGCCACCTGACCTGATTCGGCCAAATGAAAGTCCGGAGCAAGTTCTGACCAGAGAGTCGATACTCATGATTTTCGGGAGGCAGCTTCAGCAAATCAAATTTTGAGCAGGAGAAAGATGAGTTACTCTAATCCCATATTATTGTATTAAAAATATTTTTATTTAGATTTATGTCTTAAATATAAAACCTGAAAGTTATGTTGCTACAATTTAGCAGAACCCAGCAAGTTAGAAGGATCTAATGTACCCCAGATTTTAAAAGGTAGCAAAATGCCCATTTTTCTGCAATTACCAAAATCAAACATTGGCAATGCAAAAACAGGAATTAATCAAGTCCAATGTGCAAACCAAATAAAACACTTCAAAAATTACATTCTTATAGCATCCTGTGTCTTTCCCTTCACAGTGTTTATCACTATTAATTACTGATATACTTATTCATTTATTACCAGTGTACTGTTAAACATTAAGCTCTCTGAAGGCAGATTATGTGTCTTATACTCACACAATCCCTGGCATCTACCCCAGTGCCTTACAAAAAGTATGTAATGAATACATTGTTATAGGATAAGTATATTTATAAAGTTTTTGAGACTTTAGTATTAAAACCATTTTAACATGTATTTATAACTGAGTGAAATTAAGAAAATTATTTTTGACCAAGCTGTTGGGTTTCTATAGTCCAGAAACAGCTGTTCTCGCAAGGATTATATCACAACTTCCTATCATAATTTTTTTTGCATAAGTCCAATAAATAGAACTTTAAAAAATAAGCTACGAATTCAACACAATTATTTTTCTAAAGTTTGCATGGAAAAGTATGTATTTCCAGTTACATTAAACGAAAGACAGTATAATCAGGCTTAACTTCTTAAAAATAAAAGTATAACTTATATTCTTCATAAAAAGAAATAACTAGCCAAAAATTCAGGTCTATAGAGACCACTTGATACTGATAATTTCAGTGGTTTTCAAGAATGGATTATTTCAAAACACATAACAAAATTAGAAGTAGAAAGACTATCAAAGTACGTAGTAAGAATTACAAATTTCCATTTATTATTAGTTTTACATTCTTTAATTTTAAAGTATCAGTTAATTTACATACTCATCTTTTAGCATAAACGTGGATTTTGATCTCAAGAAAGCAGTCTAATGTGAATCTTCTCATTTCTGATCACTCTTTTGAAAATCATAAACAGTAATTTAAAAAAAATCTATATATATATATTTGAGTTTCCTCCTGTCTTCTATACATTTTATTCAAAATGTATGTGAAATTTACAATGCTGGCTGACATATCTAAGAATCTAGAAAAAGCTTTGCATCTAAAAAATGACAGTACTGAAACTTAAAAAGAAAAAAATTACTGGCAGTCTTTCATAAAAGTGTATTCTTACTGAAATATTAAATTGACCTTTAAAACTTGAAAATATCAGTAAAAACAACATATATGTCACAATAAACCAGACAGACTAGTCTACAACAAATGTATGAGCTTGAACAAAAAAAATGACAGCACAGCTTAATGTTAACATAGGATGTTTAACAAATATAAAAACAGAATTTTAAAGCAAAAGCCTCAAGTAAAGATCTCTTTCAGGTCCCCATCTATGCTCATAAAATGGTAAAATCACAAATACATAATTTATTACTGGGCAATCTTCAAATAAATTTATATACAATAAAATTCTCTCTTTACAGTTACCTTTCTTTCCCATTTACTAATCATCTACAGATTACTGACTGAAATCTTGTATACCAGAAGTGAACAGAAACAAAAATGGAAGTAGTGAGAATTAAGACACCAGTGGAGTAAAAATGAGGGAAAACTAGAAAACTCTGCTAAAACCATGGTTAAGAATATTAACTTAGAAATCAATCTAACATTTACATCCCTCTTTCTAAATTTACTAAAACCACAACACTTTTAAAATCTTAAATTAAAAACCCTATTCTACAACAATTACTTTTGGGAGAAAATAAAAGCAGGAAAGAATATGATAAATGTGCAGTCACTATGTTTTTATGAATGCTTTGTATTACCCAGCCAAAAACCACTGTTTGCAAATTACCATTTTCTGAAAGAAATCAAAATGGAAATGACTGAAAGAATTTAGTTTACTTAATAAAAAAAAAAAAAAGTTTTTTCCCCAACAGAACCATCCTTAAGAGACATTAAAAGCATAATAGGAATACTTATTCATTTCACCACTCGAAGTATTTAATTGTCATCGCAAAAGAAAACAAGGGGGAAGAAATTTGTTGAGGTCTTTGAAATTTAGTTACAGGTTTAATAAAATAGGTAACTGTGATGTATCCAAAGTCTTAACAGACAATTCATTTACCACAACAAATATAAAATGTCAGACTAAAAATAAAAAAAACTTTTAAAAGTTACAGGCTTATAAGAAGAGGTACCTTTCCCTAATTAAAAATAAATAAATAAATAAATTAACTCATTTCTAACAATGATGAGTTTCTATTCTGACATATATTAGTAGTTCCTGTGCTCCATTTTCTTATCCTAGTATTACTTCAAATCTCTTAAACCAAAATAAACATCATTTTAAAATTAAATACAAATATCTAAATGTGTGTTTAAAAAGTGCTACCTAAAATTAGCTTAATTCCTTGGTTCCCTGGAGATTCCTCTTTTGTCACTATAACTATTAGTAGGAAGAAAGAGCAAGAATTTAAGGAGGCAAGATATTGTAAAATTTTTAAAACTAAGCATGACTTCATGTATTATTTATCTAAAATAAGTTAGATATTTTTATTTAAATCTTTATATTTTTACCTAGATATGTTCATGTTCTTACAATTTTTAACATTAAAACAATGATTATACTTTATGTAAATCTTTAAGACTACAACTCTGATGAAGCAATTTTTCATTTTTAAATAATTCTTTGATGACTTTAATGGTTAACATAAATTAAATCATGGTCACTGCTATATAAAAAAGTGGAAAGTAACAATTCTTTTTACACTAAGCATGTGGAACTTTTGTACTGAATAAAAACAATGAATACTAAAAAAACAAGGTAGAGAAACAGTCAACCAAT
Organism: Lasiurus cinereus; assembly: GCA_011751065.1. Taxonomy (NCBI): domain Eukaryota; kingdom Metazoa; phylum Chordata; class Mammalia; order Chiroptera; family Vespertilionidae; genus Lasiurus; species Lasiurus cinereus. The sequence goes on from JAAGEH010000426.1 coordinate 18,130,800, forward strand.
CAATATTTATACTATGCCAATAGCTGGGCTACTGAAGATACGTGGGGGAAAACAAAAGTATATAGAAAAGGGGGCAATCCACCCAAATTAAAGGTAAGAACCTAACTAGTAAACTTCAGAATTCAAAAGGGAGAAATAATAGGTGTCAACTTTCACATGCCTAAAGTATACAGGATAATTTAATAAGAAATTTATGATAAAAGATTATTAAAGACCTCTTTTTGGTCACCTTTGTTACCTGGGTACTCTGATACATTCCTCTGATCCTAGCAGGCCAAGTTGTCCATCAGAATCGAGACCCCAAGCATACACCTGGCCCTTGTCATTTAGTGCTAATGTATGAGCTTCTCCACATGAAACAGCTATAATATTTTGGGCATCCAGGGCAACAACCTGCTCTACAGAAATCAAGGAGAAAAACATTATATTCTAGTTTAGAACTACCAATGGAAATAAAACACAATCTTCATCTTGCATAAGAAAACTAAGGAAATGCTGAAATACAGACTAAGTATAACTTCAGTTATTCTGAAAAATCTAGCAAATATGTTCCATACAAAATTTTCATTGTGGAATATACATATATATCATAGTGCATGATTAAATCAGAATATAGGGCGTTGCAAAAAATGTATACATACATTTTAAATAACTATATAGGCAGGGTTTATTAACATACATTTCATTTCCAAAATTGAGCTATCAGCTGTTAAAGTGTATACATACTTTTTGAGGGAAACTGTAGTAAGTGACTTGAACATTTGGGGGAAATGTTAAGGGTTATGAAGATTCTCTCAGAAAGTGATCTTCATTAAAAGCTTATTACCAATATAATAGAGTCCAGCTGAAAAGGGAATCACTTAAATAACCTGGGATGGTTTTGTTGTTTTTTAATAATAAAATAATTGACACATACATTACCATATAGATACTACTATGAATTCTGAATTTAATTAAATAATCTAAGTTGTCAATTTTTGAAAGGAAACAAATTTTTTACAGAGCTCATAAATGAAACATTAAGGCTAAGGAGAGAATTGAAAGGCAATATGACCACAACAAATGGGTTTCAGTTTACAGACTGCCATTTTAACATCAAAGACATAAAAACTCTGTATGTCGTTAAAATGTACTCAAGTTTTAAACTAGGAATTAATTCTAAATACTGGCCCTTCATAAGACTATCAGTAACCACGGACAAATCAGTCAAGAAAGTGAAACTGTTTCCTTAGTCCTAAAATGTGCAATGTCTTATCAGTTTACTAGTATCACAAGTTTTTGTTTTGTTAATCCACACCCGAGGATATTTTTTCCATTTATTTTTAGAGAGTGGAAGAGAGGGGAAGGAGAAAGAGAAACACATAGATTGGTTGCCCTCCTCCCCCCAGGACCCGGGAAGAACCTGCAATCCAGGTACGTGCCCTTGATTGGGAATCAAATCCTCTACCTTAGATGTGAAGGCCGATGCTCTATCCATTGAGACACATAGGCCAGGTTCCACCATAAATCATTTTTAGATGCCACTTAAAATTAATTCTTTTAGCTTAATAAGAAAGCTTTAAGTTTGTCTTTACTAAACTGAAAGCCTCGTGTTGAAGTAGTTAAAATGGATCAACCAAGGTTTCTTCAGAAGCATATTTTAGCTCTGAATACAATGCAACTGTTCAATAATGAAACAGATCACATCAAGGAGGTTTAAATCCCTATATATATAGAAATTAAAATTGTATCTGAATTACTATCCTGCATTTTGGAGTGGGAGGTTAGCCCTAAATAGCCTCTAGGAATCTGTACAACTCTAACAGTACTTTTAAGTACTTACCTTATAGTACTATATGAGTAATAACAAGAAGCTGTGAACTGAACGTGGAAGTTCATTATACTAATCTCTCTCTCTTTGTATGCATATTTTCATAATATTATATTGCAGAAACTTATAAAAAAGGAAAACAAGGTATAATATATTGTCCCCCCAAAAAAAAAATTAAGAAAAAGGAGTTAGAAGTATGGCATCAAAACATTCCCATAAGTTATAATTATGAAGAAATAAAACAGATTTCATCTCTTTCACAGAGGCCCCAGAAATAAGTCAATGTTTCTCAAAAACAATCTTCACGGGTAACTAGTGAAGAGTAGAAAGTATTAGGATGACAAGAGGAATAAATAAGATTGGTTGGTTAAACAATAATAAACAAAGAGTACCTATGTTAGGGAGCAATAGCTATAAAATCAAAGGCACTTAAAATCCAAGAAACAGAAACAATCATTCAGATTAAACAGTAACAGTAGTATAATACCTCGTGCTCCAAGCTCTAGACACACAAAGACAAATAAAACAAGAATTCTAGCTCTCAAGGAATTTACAGTATATAGAGTAACAAGTAGGATAAAGGACTGTGATTAAATGTTAAAAGATACACAATGGGAACATGGGAATTATTAAAGCCTTGAAAGATACCAGGAGGAATTTTGGAAGACACTTAAAGTCAGTCCTGAGTTAAGGACAGAGGAAGAGATTCCATTACCCATTTGAGAAAATTCAATTTGTTATATAGCAAAACAAACAAAAGCAGTGAAAAGACTGGTAACATAAATGAAAATAGTATGTTCACTTAGAACTCATAAAGCCATACATTTTTTAAGATGTATTTTTATTGATTTCTTAGAGGAAGGGAGAGGGAAAGAGATAGGAACATCCTATATAATAAAAGGGTAATATGCAAATTAACCCCTCACAGGGGAACAACCAGGAATGACCAGTCACTATGACACACACTGACCACCAGGGGGCAGACGCTCAACACAAGAGCTACCCTCTGCTCTAGCTGGCTTGGAGCAGTGGATAGCGTGTCGGCCTGTGGACTGAAGGGTCTCAGGTTCAATTCCCACTAAGGGCACATGCCTGGGCTGCGAGCTCGATCCCCAGTAGGGGGCATGCAGAAGGCAGCTGATTAATGATTCTCTCTCATCATTGACATTTCTCTCTCTCTTTCTCTTTCCTCCTCCCTTCCTCTCTGAAATCAATAAAGGAATATATATATATATATATATATGCTTCTTTTTATGTAATAATATACATATATATATATTTTTTTTTTTAAAGAGCTACCCTGTGGTGGTCACTGCTCCCACAAGGGAAGCTCCGCTCAGCCACAAGTCGGGCTCTGTGAGCACAGTGGCAGTGGCAGGAGCTTCTCCTGCCTCCAAGGCAGCGCTAAGGATATCCGACAGCGGCTTAGGCCAACTCCCCTTCAATCGGGCATCTCGCAAGGGCTCCCAGGCTGCCAGAGGGCTATCGACTGCCAGCTTAGGCCTGATCCTCTGGGGAGCGGGCTTAAGCCAGCAGGTGGATATCCCCTGAGGAGTCCCAAACTGTGAGAGGGCACAAGCCCAGCTGAGGGGAACCCACACTCCCCAGTGCACGAATTTTCGTACACTGAACCTCTAGTCAATGATGAGAGAGAATCATCCATTGGCTGCCTCCTGCATGCCCTCTACTGGGGACTGAGCCTGCAGTCCAGGCATGTGCCCCAACAACCGTACCTTCCTGATTTATAGGCTGATGCTCAACCATTGAGCCATGCCAGAAAGGCAAGCCACACACTTTTAAGGTATGTATTTTCCTATGTAGTTTTTAACCTTTTATCATAAAAGTTTACATTTATCAAGAGAATGACAAAACAAGCACAGACTGGAAAAAAAAATCTTTGCAAAAGACATTTAATAAAGGACTATTATCCAAAATACACGAAAAAACTCTAAAACATAACAAGTAAATGAGTAATCCAATTAAAAAACAGGCCAAAATCTGACCAGACACGCTACCAAAAAAAGAGGTAGATGGTAAGTTAAGCCTATGAAAGGATGGTCTACATCTTAAGTCATTGGGGAAATTGTAAATTAAAATGAGATACCACTATACACCTATTAACATGGCCAAAATTCAAAACGCTGACATCACCAAATGCTAGCAAGGATATAGAGCTATAGATCTCTCATTGCTGCTGGACATGAAAAAAGTTTGGAAGTTTCTTACTAAACTAAACATTGAAAGAACAGTTTGGTAGTTTCTTACTAAACTAAAGACACTCTTATCATAATGATCCAGCAGTTGCACTCCTTGGTATTTACCCAAGGACTTTAAAACTTATATCCACAAAAAAACCTTCCCACAGGTTATAGCATCTTTATTCATAATTGTCAAAACTTATAAGCAACCAAAACACGGTTCAGAATGTGAATGAATAAACTGTACATCAAGATGATAGGACATTATTCAGTATTTATCAAGCCATGAAAAGATATGAATTAAACTTAAATGTGTATTTCTTAAGTGAAAGAAACTAATCTGAAAAGGCTATGTACTGTATGATTCCAACTATATGACATTCTGGAAAAGGCAAAATTTTGGAGACAGTAAAAAGACTTAATATGTTGGGGAAAAGGGCACTCCTATATTGATAGTGGGGAGTTTGATAGTGGGAGTACAAAACAGAAAAATCTTGATGGAAAGGAAGGTGGCAATATCTAATAAAACATTGGTATTTTTCTTTTTGAACCCAGCAATTCCATCTCTAGGAAATTATCCTACAGATACACCAAAGTGCTGAAGGGTAGCAGTGTATGCCACCCCAAAATATGCCACGTTGGCATAAGGATTATTTTCAGCTAAAGGCCATTAAAAAGAAGGAAATACAAGAAAAGCTCTTGAGACAGCAACATGGCGGCATAGGTAAACACCTACACTGCTGCCTCGCACAACAATTTCAAAACTACAACTAAAAGACAGAACGGACATCATCCAGAACCACAGGAAAGCTGGCGGAGTGTAAGTTCTACAGCTAGAAGGAAAGAGAGGGGCTCACAGAAACCCAGAGGAGCTGCAAAAAGCTGAGGTACAGAGACACGCACGCTGAGAGAGCGGGTGCCAGAGTACCTGGCTGGCTTTCTCTGGCGGGAGGGAAACGGAGACTCCCAACGGCACTGAACCCCTTATCTTATGACACTAAACCCCAGATCCAGCCGAAACTCAAACAGGGAGAGTTTGGACTGTGAAAAGGGAGAGGTGCAAAAGATTAGAGGTCTGGTGGCGAGCACGGCACTGTGCACAGGACAGACTGCTGATTGTGCCACTGGCTTTCGCGAGTGGGCGGGAGACAGACCCTCCCAACTGTGCCACTTCTCACTCCACTAAACCCGTTTCGGGCAAAACCCTGGGGACCTAGACTCCTGTGGTCCTGGTGCGCAGGGGAGCCTGAAAGACAGCGGTCTAGAAGCACTGCGGTCGCGCCCGCACAAGGACCACTCCAGCACAAGGAGCGCTCCAGCGATTACCCAGTCACGTGAGACTCAGGGGCCGTGGAGGGCGGGGCCGACTGGAAGGCAAGGCGGTCCCTTAAACCCTGAGACTCCACCCTCCCAAGCTCAACAGAGGCTTCTTCGGTTTTACAAGTCTGGTATCATAAGGCTGAATTCAACACAGAAGTTTCCCCGGCATAGTGAAAATGCCGAGACAAGGGAAGGGATCACAAACAAAAGAAATGGAGGGGAAAAAACGACTGGATAGAGAGTTCAAAACCATGCTTATAAGGTTTTTCAAGAATATGCTAGAAAAGATGGATAAATTTATCAAGTCTCAAGAGGAGATGCAAAAGGACCAACTAGAGATGCAAAAGATCCAACTAGAGATGATGGATAAATTTAGCGAGTCCCCAGAGGAGATGAAAAAGGACCAACTAGAGACACTGACTGAAATAAAAAAATATTATACCAAGTCCTAACAGCAGACTAGAGGAAGGCAAGAATCAAGTCAAAAATTTGAAATATAAAGAAGCAGAAGAAGCCGAAACTGGTTTGGCTCAGTGGATGGAGCGTTGGCCTGCGGACTGAAGGGTCCCGAGTTCGATTCCAGTAAAGGGCATGTACGTTGGTTGCGGGCACATCCCCAGTAGGGGGCGTGCTGAAGGCGGCTGATCGATGTCTCTCTCTCATCGATGTTTCTGACTTTCTATCCCTCCCCCTTCCTCTCTGCGAAAAATCAATAAAATATATTTTAAAAAAAAAAGCAGAAGAAAAGCTCTCTTTTCTGGTATTTGCCTAAAAGCAGGAACATAGGCTTGTAAATGTGCCCCCTTTCCCTCTCTATTAGGAAGGGCAGAAGTTAATCACCAGAGATGGCACCAGCAAAAGTTACATCAATTTTACTAACTAGCCGGTATTAGTTACCTTCCCACAATTTGCCATCCCAGAAATTCAAAGTCCTATTCATTTTGTTACTTATCTAAACATCTGTTCTTTTTAAAATGCTATATAAGCCCACCTTCTACCACCCATCACTCATTACTGAGTGTTTCCCTTATTAAGTGCAAACATCTATACTAATAAAAGGGTAATATACTAATTAGACGGAACATCTTCCAGACAAAGCCAGTTGGCAGGGGCCAAGACAGAGGCAGTTAGGGACAATCAAGCCAGCAGGGGAGGGGCAGTGAGCAGGTTGGCAGAGAACTACTGGCGCACGGATTCGTGCACAGAGCTAGTAGTATGTATGCGTATATATATTCAAGTTGTAAATACAGCAAATCAGTATTACCTCGTCATTACTTCTTCTTACACTTTTACTGTTAAAATGTAGTATTTTTGAAAACTGATGGCACATCATTTTATTAAGGAGAAAATACTCTTCTTTACTCCCTAATGCAAATATTGTTGTGTACAGATTTATAAAAACCAATTAAAATGTTCAACCTAGCCCTAACTGGTTTGGCTCAGTGGATAGAGCGTCGGCCTGAGAACTGAAGGATCTCATGTTCGATTCTGGTCAAGGGCATGTACCTTGATTACAGGCACATCCCCAGTAGGGGTGTGCAGGAGGCAGCTGATCCATGTTTCTCTCTCATCAATGTTTCTAACTTTCTATCCCTCTCCCTTCCTCTCTGTAAAAACAAAAACAAAAACAAAAAACAACAATAAAATACATTAAAAAAAAATGTTCAACCTAATGATTTTTATTTCTACTTCATCTATTTCCTCCTAATTACCTTTGTATGCACATTTGATTTCAGCATTTGTTCACTTACATGCTACATCAAATAAATTCTGTTGCACAAACATCATAAAAAAGAATACTATTACACATCATTTTAGCGAATACAGGATAGGTCTAGCTTCATGTAAAATGCTAAAAGATACAATCCTTACTATTGAATAACTAACTGGATAAGAACATGCTATTTTCTTTGGAATCTAAGAAATATATCCCTCAATTCTTGAGTTTGTGAAAATTCATGTAGAATTATCTCCAAACTCAATGATCAGTGGTACTATCCACATTCACTTTCTGATTTATCTAGTAATTGTGAAATAGCTTTCTTTCTCTGACAATTTTCTTCTCTTTGCCATTAAAGACAGAAAATGAAAATTTCTGCAATCTCAACTGTGGTCAATGAAAGCTACAAAGAAAAAGAAAAGCTACAAAGATGGTGACTATAGGCTTCTTTTTAACCTTCTTAAAAGATGCAAAACTCTACAAAACTTACGAAAATAACTGAAGGATGCTAAATATTGATTTCACTACTTCACCATCTTTCTAGGAAACTCCATCATTATTCTAGTTAAGATTTTGTTACAGTTCTCAGTTGACCAGGCAAGAACAAAAAGATTAACCCAGCAATTTGAGAAAAAATATAAACATTATTATGTCACTCTTTATCATACTCTGTCATCCACAGATGTTAAAATCTTCTGTGAAGTTATTGTATTCCCAGAGTTAAAAATGGCAAAAAAATATTTACACAAAATTGGCAAAAAAACAAAAAAAAACCCCACTTCTCTATAAATTTTTAAAATATGAGCCAAAAAAAGCTTTTTAAAGAGCAAGTTGGCAATGCACTTTACAATTCTAAACATGAATGCCCTTTGATCCAGAAACTTTCCTTTTAAGAATTCATTATACATTGTAAACAATATTTATTCAATGTTTGTAATTGGGGGAAAAACAGGAAATAACCTGATTTCCAGTAATAAGTAGATAAGTTATGGAATATCTAAGTAATAAAAATTGATGTTTTTATGAAAAAGAATGTCTATACATTAACAAGACAAATATACTATACTAGAGGCCTGGTGCATGAAATTTGTGCACTGGATGGGGGGTTGGCTCTCTCAGTGTGGGAGCCCTGCGATCAATCGCCCCAAATATGTAGATTCCACCCACCCATTCAGGGCTCCTCGATGGATTGCCCCAAAGAGGTAGGCCTGAGTCAGGGGTCCCACCTTAACGCCGTGCAGAGCCGCGGGACCCCCAGGCCTCACCACGCAGAGCTGTGGGACTCTGAAGCGTTGCCAAGTGGAGCCACTGGGACCTGCCTCCAAGGCCCCACCATGCAGCACAATTCCCTGCCCACCTGTGCTCACTGTGCATCCTGGTGATGGATTGTTATGGAGTGCGGGAATGACAACTACATAGGCTTTTATTAGTATAGATAATAGAAGTCCAGCAACCAAACAGCAGAATGACCAGAACGATCGGTCGACCAGCTCCTATGATGTGCACTGACCACTAGGGAGCAGATGCTCAATGTAGGAGCTGCAGCTGACTGGAATGAGCAGCTGCTACTGCAGTGGGAGCAGCTGCTCAGAGGGCGGGTTCACAGCTTCTTGGCTAACTGGGATCAGCATGTTCCCATGGGGGCCAATATCCACAGGCCACGTCCTTCACCAGTGCACGAATCCTGCACACTGGGCTTCTGGTGTCAAATAAAATGCAAATCACAGACCTTTATATAAATGTGTATTAAATTGTCTTTTAACACAAGTGTAAAAGATATGAAAATATAAATAGTAGTAGCCATCTCTAGAATGTATGGGGAAAGTGACTTCCATTTATTAGATCATACATTTCTATAAGTTTAAAAAAGATATAAAGTACATGTATTATTTTGGTAATCAGAAAAAAATTTAAAAAAAAATTTTTAAGGCATAGAAAGCCCCCAACTTATAAAATGACCCATGGCCGAGACCAGTTTGGCTCAGTGGATAGAGCATTGGCCTGCGGACTGAAAGGTCCCAGGTTCGATTCCAGTCGGGGGCATGTACCTTGGTTGCGGGCACATCTCCAATGTGGGGCATGCAGGAGGCGGCTAATCGATGTCTCTCTCTCATCGATGTTTCTGACACTCCATCCCTCTCCCTTCCTCTCTGTAAAAAAATCAATAAAATATATTAAAAAAAAAATGACCCATGAACCCCACAGGAACAAATGTCCTATTTCCCAAAATCAAAACATTAGGGAAATAATTAACTTGGAGTGATAAGAGGTTCTTACCTAAGAAACAGAGGCTATGATCAGATATTGTTTATCTTTAGTTAAGTTAAATGCTACCCACAGATATCTCTCCTGAACTTTTTGGAACTGATAAACCAATGAAACTAAACAAGTCAGGATAGCTGAAGGGTGCAGATATTTTTCTGACATCCAAATTTAAAACCCAAATGTATTTTTCTATAGAAAATATTATACAGTTCACTTAAATATAGTTATTAGGTACAATATGTTTAAGAAAGATTTGTTTGAAAACTCTTATATCTAGCAAAATTTCCATAAGTAAAGAAAAATTTAAAGATTTTAATAACACAATTCATTCATAACGCAAGGAATAACTGGTATTACCAGGTATGATGCAAGTCCACAATTAACTTTAACTTCTAATATGGTCTATGAGTTTAATAAAATCCTACATTATGAATTTTAAAACAATTCTAACAAAGTTTAAATGATTTTCAATGTTTTATTTGGAGAACAAAAACCTCTGTTAATGTTTTATGTTCAATTTATGGGGTCTGAAAAAGAGTAACTGTTGGTTTTTTAAAAAATATATTTTATTGATTTTTTACAGAGAGGAAGGGAGAGGGAGAGTCAGAAACATCAATGAGAGAGAAACATCAATCAGCTGCCTCCTGCACATCCCGAAACCAAGGTAATGCCTTTGACTGGAATTGAACCTGGGACCGTTCATTTCTCAGGCCGACACTCTATCCACTGAACCAAACCGGTTAGGGCGAAAAATAGTATTGTTAATCAACACCAAGCAGAGCCATGTTGATAACAATCCTAAAACTAATATACTTTGTTAAATAACTAAAGAGGCATCATTTTAATCTTAGTAATTTTGCCAGATATCTGCCAATTTTTAATTCTTCCAGAGTTAAAAGTTTCAAAATCTTCTGAACTACCATGCCTTACTGGTTACTATAAATATGTTTCTTCTTTCCTTCTCTCTGAATAACTCCAAACTCTAAAAGAACAATCCATTTCTAAAAATTTAACATTCACAAGAGAGTATTTTATTAAATTAAAGAGGCACTATTGTAACTACCTTCTTGTTTAAAATGTCACACATAGCCCTGGCCAATATGGTTCAAGTTGATTGAGCATCATCCCGGGTACTGAAAGGTCAAGGGTTTGATGCCCAGTTAGGAGGCAACAGATTAATGTTCATATCCATGTTTCTTTTTCTCCCTCTCTCTTCCTCAAAAAAACACATTTTTTTTAAAGCCACTCAGGCCCTGACTGGTTTGGCTCAATGGATAGAGCGTCGGCCTGCAGACTGAAAGGTCCCAGGTTCGATTCCGGTCAAGGGCATGTACTTTGGTTGCGGGCACATCCCCAGTAGTAGGTGTGCAGGAGGCAGCAGATCAATGTTTCTCAATGATGTTTCTAGCTCTCTCCCTCTTCCTCTGTAAAAAAAAATATCAATAAAATATTAAAAATAAAATAAATAAAAAGCCACTCAGCCCCAATATACATACAGAAAAAAGACTGAGAAAATAAAAACTAAATTCCCAACTCTGGTTACCTACAAGAGTATTTTTTTTTCTTATGATTCTTTTAATTATTTAACAAAACAACTGAATGTGTTGTTAATGCATTTATGATTCTGACTTCTGAAAAATGACATTAGCCCTAGTGTGTTTGGTTCTGTGGACAGAGCATCAGCCTGTGGACTGAAGGGTCCCAGGTTTGATTTGAGACAAGGGTGCATGCCTGGGTTGTGGGCTCAATGCCCAGTAGGGGGAAAGCAGGAGGCAGCCGATCAATGATTCTCTCTCATCATTGATGTTTCTCAATGCCCAGTAGGGGGAAAGCAGGAGGCAGCCGATTAATGATTCTCTCTCATCATTGATGTTTCTATCCCTCTCCCTTCCTGCCTGAAATAAATAAATAAATAAATAAATAAATAAATAAATAAATAAATAAAAGATTAGTGAATAGCAATAATAATTCAGAATGCTTTTTTGAACTTTAAATAATTGTAATTTTGTTAGAGATAACAAAGAAACAAAAGGCTACTACACTCAAGGCATGTACTTCCCTATTCCTAAAGTGAAGTTTTTGTTTACTGACACTTTGTAAAGGATCTCTAATATAATCCATATAATGATCATAAAGTATATTATAAAACTAAGTTGAGACTGAAGAAAATAAGATTTAAAACATCAAAAAAATTAAAGTGTCTATTTTCTAATTAGTAGCAATAGAAATTGGAAACAGTACAATCCAGTCATTAAAGCATTTTGAATTCCCTGATAAAATCTAAAGTTAATGTAAAGTGACTTATATATCTTAGTTGACAGCGCACAAAATAATATTCTGATGGAGCTATAACTAGATTTTAAAAAATCTTTACAAATAGATATGTTTACAAGTTAATACCTCTCTTACACATTCTGTCTACAGAGGTACATAGTTAACATACATGAAGAGCTTATTATGTGCCTGGCACTGTGTTAAAGGACTTAATAATCTCATTTAATCTTCATAACACCATGAGGAGAGTATACCATCATCCCTACTTCAGAGATCAAGGCACTAACATATAAACATTCCCCTATTTATTGTCCTTCTGTTAACAATATTTAAAGAACATGATTATGCTTTAATAATTGATTATTCAAATATACTTAACATTTTATAAAAATTTATGGCTTTACAGTTTTTTGTTGTTTTATTTTTTTAAGAAAAGCCCTTTCTGGTTGTTTAGTGCCAGAAATCTATCACTGTCTAACTATAATAGAAAGATGGGGACAGGAAACCAGAAGGCTGGTCAACCTTAATTGCTCTACTCCACCTGTTACTCTTATGTAAATTTCTGTAATTGGAATTTCCTGCCTAAAGGCTATAGGTTTATCCCAAAGTCTTAATAAAAAGAATAGCAAGGCCAGAGCAGAGTACCTCTCTTGGGTTCCCACCTGGCCCCTAATATCGCCAAATAAATACTTTTCTATGTCTCCTTCATTTGTGTGCAGCCTTCTCCAGAGCCTGAACAATGAACCTGAACCTGAACCTTGAAATACATGGGGCTTGAAAGGGGTTCCCACATCTGGCGCAAGAACTAGAGAAGTCTGGAGGAGATGATATTTTTCACCTAGAGCAAAGGAGGATAAAAATACACCGAGAAAAGGTATGGAAATTTCTCCGAAAAAAGATGAGGAAAATTCACTGCACCCAAAGACCACGGCCAGCTGCAGAGTCATGATCTGTAAGTAGGGAGGGAATATCTTTTTAGCCAGGCTAATGGGGAAGAATTTGGTTATAAATATCAAGTAAACGTTATTATAGACTTTTGGTTTACAAACTTAAATAATGTGGTTTCTTGTTCAAATTAAAATCTTAGTTTGTATTTAGAATCTAAAATCTGTAATAAGTGAAACGCCATTGCTGAAACCGCCTCTGGTGCAGAGATATTCAAAGGTGGCAGGTGAGGGCAAAGCTATCTGCTCTCCCGCAATGAGATTACTTACGATTTCATTTAAAAATTATAAAAAAAAACTCGCAGGGAAATACAAATCTTAGCCAAATTGGATGCTAGTTATTACTTCAGAAAGCAAAAAAGAAAAAAAAATTTAAGATCTGTCTTTTCTTTTAAGCATGAAAAGAAATTCGGTCAGATCTATAACTGAAACTTCGCCTGAAGAAAGCAGGATGTGGGGGAAGGGAGAGAGACACATGGCAATCCAATATGAAAGCTAACACACTCAGTATGCTAATTAAAAATCTCCTTTCTCACCATGAAGAAGTATGTCTTGAATTTTGTGTTATTAGTCTAGGAACTGCTAAATATTTGACTTGCCAGCTTTAAAAGTTCAAGATTCAGAGAGAAACCAAGATGGCGGAATAGGTGAACACCTAAACTGCTGCCTAGCACAACAATTTCAAAACTACAAAAGACAGAATGGACATCATCCAGAACCACAGGAAAGCTGGCTGAGTGGAAATTCTACAACTAGAAGGAAAAAGAGGGGCTCACCGAGACTCAGAGGAGCTGCAAAAGATACAGAGATGCATGCATGGAGAGGACAGTGGCAGAGTGCCTGGCTGGCTTCCTCTAGCGGTAGGGAGATGGAAACTCCCAACTGCACTGAATCCCAGTTCCAAGCGAGACTCCTATGGGGGAGTCTGGATTGTTGTGAAAAGGGAGGAGTGCAGGGCAACCTAGAGGAGCCTCGAAAGACAGAGGTCTGGAGGTGCACATGAAAGTGTGCGCAAAAAGGACTGACTGCTGATTGTGCTGCTGACTTTCTCTAGCAGGGGTAGGACAGAAACTCCCAACTGCGCTAAAATCCATGTTGGACTGCACTGAAACCAGTTTTGGGCGAAACCCTGGGGACTCAGACTCACACAGGCCCAGAGCACATGGAAACTCAAGAGATCTGGAGGCATGCAAGCATGACTGCGCAGAGAGGGCTGCCGCAATTACTGAGGGACACTGAGACCCAGGGGCTGACGGGAAGCCAAGGCTGTCTGCTCAGCTCTGAGACTCCACCCCCTCCAAGCCTAGCACAGAGGCTTTTGCAATCTTGCAAGTCTTAAGGCGGAGTCCAGCACAGAAATTCTCCCAGCATTGACACAGCTGATCCTCACAACCAATTGGCTTGGAGGTCAATTCCCCTCAGTGATACCAACAACAATTAAGAATTAACTACAAGGCTGTACACACAGTCCACAAAGGGGTGCACCAAGAGAGTTCATATCAGGTAACTGGGAGGTGGAGCTACTGGGCCATATAGGATATGTAGCACACAAAGCTATTCTACCAACTCAGGGAAGCAGTGAAAATGCAGAGACAAAGGAACAGATCACAAATGAAAGAAATGGAGGAAAACAAAAGACTGGATATAGAGTTCAAAACCACAGTTATAAGGTTTTTCAAGAATTTCCTACAAAAGATCGATAGATGTAGCAAGACCCAAGAGGAGATGAAAAAGGACCAAGTAGAAATTAAACACACTAAAATAAATATTATACAGAGACCTAAGAGCAGACTAGAAGAACACAAGAATCAAGTCAAAGATTTGAAATACAAAGAAGCAGAAAACACTCAACTGGAAAAGCAAAAAGAATCCAAAAATGTGAAGATAGTGAAAGGAGCCTCTGGGACAACTTCAAGCATACCAACATCATAATTATTGGGGTGCCAGAAGAAGAGAGAGAGCAAGATAACCTATTTGAAGAAATAATAATGACAGAAAAGTTCCCCCACCTGGTGAAAGAAATAGACTTATAAGTCCAGGAAGTACACAGAACCCCAATCAAAAGGAATCCAAAGAGGACCACACCAAGACACATCATAATTAAAATACCAAGAGTAAAAGACAATGAGAGAATATTAAAAGCAGCAATTTACAGGGTAAACTAAGATTGTTGTTAGAGTTTAAAACTTGACAGTAAAATAGTAATCAAGTTTTCAGATTAATTTAAATTGGCTAATTGAAATAAGTGAATATTAAAGAAAATTTAATTGTAGCAAGAGAAAAACAGCTCATTATCTACAAGGGAGCACCCATACGATTGTCAGCTGACTTCTCAACAGAAACTATGCAGGCCAGATGGGAGTAGCAACAAATATTCAAAGTGCTGAAAAGCAAGAACCTACAACCAAGATTACTCTACCCAGCAAAGCTATCATTCAGAATTGAAGGGCAGATAAAGAGCTTCACAGACAAGAAAAAGCTAAAGAAGTTCCTCACCACCAAACCAGTATTATATGAAATGCTGAAAGGTACTCTTTAAGAGGAGTAAGATAAAGAGAAAGGTAAAGATAAAAATTATAAACAACAAATACATATCTATCAACAAGTGAATCTAAAAATCTAGTGAATTAAAAATCTGATGAACAGAATAAATTGGTAAATATAATAGAATCAGGGGCATAGAAAGGGAGTAGACTGACAATTTTCAGGGGGAAAGGGGTGAGAGGGGTGCAGGGAGAGACTGGACAAAAATTATACACCTATGGATGAGGACAATGGGGGAGGGGGTAAGGGAAGAGGGTGAGGTGGGAGCAGGGTGAAGTGGAGCTATAGGGGGGAAAAGGAGGAACAATTGTAATACTTTGAATAAAGATTTATTAAATAAAGAAAAATCCGATGAACAGAAAAAAATAAAAGTTCAAGATTCAAATTAATTTGGGAGAAAATGTGGTTGTGGTAATTAAATGCCTAAAATACAAAAATGTATTTTTGAGAAAATAAAATTTCTTTAATAATTAGGAATTCAAAATGTTGTTGATTGGTCTAATTAAAGAAGGATTCTGTGATTACCAACTGAAAATTTTTAATATAAAGACCAGTTTAAAACTTAATTGATATATTTTAAGATAATTATAAAAAGCATTATAATCTTTATATCATATAAAATGATGGTTTTTCTCCATGTTAAAATTTCAAGGCTTTCACAGAGATGGTTCTTGGAAAGCTCCATGGGCCTGGAGTAATACAAGAAATTTGTTCTGTCTTCTTAAAGGAAATCTTTTTAAATTTAGTTGAACTAATATACTTGAAATTGAATGGAAAACTATCAAATAAAAGTTAATAACTATATTTTAAATGTTATGGAGGTTTTGGCCTCTACAAAGGGCAATTTGAAGTAACTAAATATTTCTTAAAATTCCAACAGCAGAATTTAAAATGACAAAAAGCCCGTAGCCTATATTCTTAATTAAACTAGAGGCGGGCAACATTTACAGCTTGTGAATCAGATGTAAACATTTACTAAATTTGCTTTGCTTTTTAAAAAGAAGATACCTACTTTAATTACTTAAATCAAGGTTTTCAACTAGATGAAAAGCCAATGTATTTGTAAGGAATTTGAGTAAGTATTCTAAAAAAGCAACTAAGACCTTGTTATACAAAAAGAAATTGACAGCCAGTTTGAATTTGAACTGTCATGGCCTAGAACAATGTATATCCTTACATTATATTATTCTACAATGTCATAATTTTTTATATTTTACAACAGCACTTTGTATAATAATCCCAAGCAAACTTACAAACTAATTCTTTGAATGTTTGGCAGCCATTTAAAAAAAGGACATGAAAGGATTTAAAATCCCTTCCAGAAGTAATTAAGGCACTGGGAAGATACTGAACATTCTATATTGGCCTCTCTTGCCCTTTTTGCCAAGAGGGACCCTCTTCTCACAATCCATTTGCCCACAGCTGTTGCCTGAGCTTTCTGTTCATGCTGAAGTTGAAGCCTCATAGTGGCTGGTACCATGGATCTGTCTCTCGCCCAATGGTGTGAGCTGGGCCCGCCCTTGCGAAGAAACCTGGGTTCCCCAAGTTATGTGATCTGTGCTGGAGATCCCAAGGCAGGTGGTGGACATGGAGGCCACGGGGGCATAGGCTACCAAGGAGACAGAACTGAACCTCATATCACCCTGCTTGGCCCCAGAGGATGACTGGTTAGCCAGAGACGGGGTAAGATAACTCAGGGAAGGAACAACCCAAGACAGGCAGTTGCAGGGGGGCCATCAGGAGAGAACTTGGGGGTCAACAGAGGTGGGGCACAGACCCTCACCCCCCCCCAACACTGCAGGGGCTTGAACCCTCACTCCTTCTGAGAGAAGTTTCCTGCCCGCAAGGCTGCTTCTCTTCCATGCCCAGCTCAGATCGAGACCCAGGTAATAAACAACAGATGCCCTATATCTAAATCCAGCCTAGCACCAGGAATGCTCAGAGCCTACTCAAGGATGCAAATAATCTTTTCCACTAATATTTACAGGGTAAACTAAGATTGTTGTTAGAGTTTTAAACTGGACAGTAAAATAGTAATCAAGTTTTCAGATTAATTTAAATTGGCTAATTGAAATAAGTGAATTATTAAAGAAAATTTAATTGTATTGGACAAAAAGCTGTTCCTAAAGAATTAACTAAAATTTTAATTGGCTTGAAACCGGTTTGGCTCAGTGGATAGAGCATTGGCCTGCAGACTGAAAGGTCCCAGGTTCGATTCCGGTCAAGAGCATGTATCTTGGTTGCAGGCAGGAGGCAGCTGATCGATGCCTCTCTCTCTCATCGATGTTTCTAACTCTCTATCCCTCTCCTTTCTTCTCTGTAAAAAAAAAAAAAACAATATATTTTTTAAAAAACTTTTAAAATTTTAATTGGAAGTTCATCTCCTGGTAAAATTGCTTAACATGCAATGAACCTAAAGCAGTCATATTTTTGTGCAAAAAATTAAAATTTAAAGTTCTCAAGACTGCATTATAAAGTTTCCAAAAGCCTCCATTCATCAAAAAGAGGGGGGATAGTAAAGTAATATCATGTAAGGAAAAATATCCTGTAAGTAAATTACATCTAGAAAACTTTTACTTTGAAAATTAATTTTCATTTGTAATGCTAACAGCAAAACACCATGGTGTCAAAATAAGCCAAAGGAAAATCGTTTTGGACAAAAAATAAAAAGGATCCCAAGTCAAATTTATAGAAAAGATTCCTTTGTTAACTTTTGGTAGAAAATAACTCCAAGATCGTGTGGATTCCTACAACAGAGAGGAATTGACAGGAATGCTCCAGCCATGAAGACAAGAGGAGAAACAGTCCAGAGATGGAACACGCTGACAATGCCTTGCCATACTAGCAGTCAGCAGCTGTGTGTCGCTGCAGGTTGTCCAGGACCAAACCAGAAAGGGCTGGACCTGCATTGCCACCAGATATCATTGCTGACATGTACAGTAGCACATAAGGAGCTATTTGACATTGAAACTGGGACTCAAAAGAAACTTACTACACTGATTCATTTGCCTCTCATTATAACCATTATTACTTGTTTATTTCTAGTCTGCAGATGCAAGATTTTTTAAAGGAATGAAACTGAAACCTGATCATTGTTTCACTAATAGAAAGATATGGACAGGAAACCAGAAGGCTGGTCAAAAGAACTAATCATTCATTGTTTAGTTGAGACAGTGTTAGATGAAGCAGCCTCTACCTGTTACTCTTATGTAAATTTCTATAATGGGAATTTCCTGCCTAAAGGCTTTGGGTGTATCCCATAGTCTTAATAAAAGAGATAGCAAGGCCAGAGCGGGCCCCTAATATTGCCAAATTAATACTTTTTAAAGTCTCTTTCATTTGTGTGCAGCCTTCTTCAGAACCCGAACCCTGAACCTGAACCCTGAACCACGCGGGACGTGAAAGGGGCTCCGGAAATGCAGAAATTAATTGCTCTAAAGAGAAAAGGAGAAGTCTTGAAATACAAAGACTACAACATATATATAATGTCAGACAGTTGCTTTACTACAGTTTCTTTTTTAAAAAAGCAAGAACTAATTCTCAAAAATGTATGTGTTTTTTCAAGATTTTTTATTCATATATTTGGTATCCATCACAGGATCAAGTATATGAACATATGTTCATATTTTCTGTATTCTTGATGCTCTGACTTGGGGGGGAGGGGGCAGGTGAGGAGGCTACAGAGCACAGAAGAGATTGTCCCTTCAGGTCAAAATCCTAGAGAACAACTTGCCTACTAGCATGCTTTTCATATACAAACCAGCCCATCCAGAGTTTATAACACCAACTAAATCCTTATCTAACTCTCACACACCAAGCTAGTATTTCTCTTACCCTAAATCATCCCAGGGCCAGGTAATAAGAAACTAGGAAACAACATTATAACCCCAAAGCCTGGAGGAATTAAACTAGCCAATCCTAAACTGTTGATTCTGCCGAATCTTGTCTTTCCCTGGGAAACTCCAATAAATGTCAGAACCTGAGCTCTTGTCTTCTGCCTCCTGACTACCCTTATGTCTTCCCCTGTCTGTGTTGCATGTAGTGACCCCTCTCTCTGAAATGAGTGTAATAAATTTCTTCCAAGTCTCATTCTTGCTTCCCCTTATGACCCAACCAACTTTAATATATCCTATCCAACATGTACTCTTTAGAACAGTTTCAATTTTTAAATTTTTGGTTATAATGTAGCTTATGGCCACCAAATTCATTGAAACAAGAGTCTGTGTATAATTTTCTTACTTTCCTATAGCATATCCAATAAAATACATTGACCATGTATGTATGCATTCAATAAATCCATATTCCTTTCTGTGTGTACCATAGTATACTCACCACAGTGACAAAGATCTATACTAAAAGTAAGGCTTCTACTCTCCAGGACTTGGCATGGTAAAGGAGATTTTTATCTAAACAATCATATGAAATAGGAAGACAGCCAGGCAACTTATTTACTGAATGCCAGGTAACTATTCTTCAGTACTACACAAAAATATGCAGTTTACAACAGTGACCAAGGAGATGTAAGAGATAGTACTTCAGCTGGGCAAATTCAAAAGAAACGGAAATATGCCTTAGGAAGATTAATCCTAAATTAATAGGAAGGATGAATTGGAACAGAAACAAACATTAGAAACTTTTAGCCAGTTTTTACATAGGCTAGTAATGATCTAATTAGTATAAAAATAAATATTAGATTGATAGCAGGAAACTATTGGCCCTAATAATTTAAAGCAACTGGCTGAAGGTCACGCATTTAGCCATTTGCAAAGGAAAGGAAATGTGAGAGTTACTAAGAAAAGAACCAATAAGATTCGGCAACTGAATCAATGTTGGTACTATGGGCTAGAAAGCAAATCCTAAGGTGAATCTGAGGGAATTCAAGAAGCATTAATAAACAATGGCAAGGAGTTGTTTTCACAGTTTATTTTAGAGAGATGGAGATAGCTAACATAGTTTGTGTACTGTATATGGAGATAGCAGAGTACAATAATTTCCATTTAAAATGTTCTTTTGTTCTCTAGATTTTATCAGTTCATGATATATAAATTTCTCCCATAGTCAAGCACTTTGTAAACAGTGGATGCCCTATTTATTAACAACATATTTATATACTAAGCAAAAAAAATTGGCATTGCTATTAAAATAGGTACAAATATAAAAAAAGAGATGCGATCAAATGCATTTACTTTCAAATTAAAGATGTGTTAACTTTTTTAGGAGGGACAGAATTTTAAAGTGTGAATAACTAGAATTCAAGTGCTTATGTTCCTCCACATACAGTACACAAAATATACCTTCTGACATAAACTGAATGCCCGTACCCTCTCCAAATTCAAAATTTATAACCCTACAATGTGATAGATAGTATGAGGTAAGCCTTTGGGGTAATTAGGTCATGAGGGTAGAGCCCTCATGAATGAGATTGGTGCCCTTTCCCTCAGCTCTTCTGCCAAGTGAAGTCCAATGAGTAGATAGCCTTCTATGAACAGGAAGTGAAGTCCTACCCAAACACCAAATCTGCAAGTACCTTGATCTTAGACTCCTCAGTCTCAAGAATTCTAAGAAATATATGTTGGTTAGTCAAGACACGGAAATTATAGTAATTTTTTATAGCAACCTGAGTAGACTAAAACATCTTCCAATTATTCATCATTAAGTAAACTTTTGAAAATAAATGAGTCTAACTTCCATTACTTATGTGCTTCTCCAAGGAACAAAAAGAAGGAACTTTAATTCCTTTATTTTTTTTCTGTATCCTTAATGAAATCAAACTCATTTTATATCTTGCTCAAATATAGTATTACCTCTAAGCATCATAAACATACTTTTTTTTTGAAATTTTAGCACATTTTAAAAATATGAGCTTCAACAATTTCAGTATAATTGAAGACTGAAGTAAAAGTACTTTCAAGCTTAGCATAATGTATGGGACAGAATAGGAAGACACTCATTTTTTTGGAATAAATACTTGAATTGAATTTCAAGTTCTAAAAGAAAAGATATACTACTGTATTTTTCCATGTATAAGATGCTATTTTTTTCTAAAATCTTTAGATTGGAAATCAAGGGGCGACTTATTTACAGAAGTCAGCTAAGGATGGAGCCCCATGAGCTGCCCATACCTTGTCAAACAGGCTTCCTCCAATCATGAGCCTTATTGTTACTGACAGCAGCTGATGAAGCAATTAGAAGTGGAGGTGGAGAGTGCACAAATGCAACAGGGACCAGAGCTTTCTAAGCCCATAAAAATGTCAAAAAAATAAAAAGATAAATACTGGTAAGCGACTGTCTTGCTCTGCAAAATTCAAACTGAATGTAAACAGAGCATGGAAATAAAGCTGCAGAGAGACAATTTGGACTTCCTCCCACTGAGTGTCTGATCAAACAGTGGAGAAAACAGGAAGAACTCATTAAGATGCCAAAAAAGAAGAAGGCCTTACGAGGAAAACCAGCAAAATGGGTCAATTTGGAGCAGAGGCTTAAGACGTAGGTTATGGAGCAGCACCAGAGTGCCTTCTGTGTGTCAACCAAGCTTATTCAATGTCAGGCAAGAATGTTTGCAAGCAAAATGAACATTGATTTGATAGAAAAGACAAAATGGTGCTCCAAATTCACAAAGAGAGAAGAGTTGGCCAAGAGAACACAAATAACATTAGCTCAGAAAATGTCACTGGTTTATGAGGATGACCTCACATATATAGACAGTGACTCAGAAGACAGCAGTGATACAATAGAAATTGAAGAAACTGTTATGTGTGGAACTAATAGTGATGAAGAGAGCAGTGATGCAACAGAGGCTGAATAAAGTGATACACTGCATCATATCAGAATATTGGTATGTAAACATTAACTGGTAATTACTAAATAAAAATGTGTTCTGTTCTATGTTTAAAATATTCATTTCTTAATTTGGGGTTGGAAAAGTGGGAGCATCTTATACATGGAAAAAATGCAAACAGCCCATCACCCATTTCAGTTGTAAGGCACACCTAAAATTAAATTCCCTCTCTTAATATTAACAGCTTCCTTCTTTTAAGCCAACATTTATTGAGCACTCATCACATACCAGGCATTGTTCTTTGCACTTCAAGTGTTATCTCATTTCATCCTTACAACCACCCTAGGAGTTTGGCATGATTACTCTAATTTTATAGAAGAAAACACATACACAGAGTGACTAAGCAATGTGCCCAAGATAACACAGCTAAAAAGTAACAGAGCCAGGATATGCACACAAGCACGCTATTTCCAGAGCCTAACCTTTAAATATGCAGAGAGAAAAATCTGTGTCTACCATCCACTTCCTCATCAATGGAGTTCTCATCCCTTCTCCTACCTCTGTACCAAGAGTAACTGTTATCAGTTGTATGTACCCTTCCAGGTATTTTTACGTATTAATAAGAAAATAAAAATATAATACATATATATGTTCATCTAAAATACATCTTTCTATACAATGTTCTAAACCCTGACTTTTACTTAATATATCTTGGAGATCTTTCCATTTTGGTACATAAAGAACACCTTCATTCTTTTCACAATTACATAGCATTACTTTACATTTACTGAATGGACCATAATTTATTTTAACCAGTTCCCAATAGTCATATGATCATTTCTAATGTTTTGCTATTATAAACAATGTTGCAGTTAATGTCATTTTGTACATATACAAATGTAGCTATCAGAGCAAGAGTTATATTCATGGACTTTTGGGAGAAAGGGTATATGCATTTGTAATTCTGACACATGCTGATAAAATACCCTATATGAATTTATCAGTTTATACTAACAACTTATGAAAACTTGTATACTGATAGCCTCACCATATAGAGTATATTATCAAACTTAAAAATTTTTGTTAACCTGATATACGGGGGGAAAAAATGGTACCTCATTGCAGTTTCCTGCATTTCTTTTAGTGTGCATGAAGTTGAAGAGAATGCATTTGTTTCAGAGCCATTTGTATTTATTTCCTTTTCTGTTAAATGCCTGTCCATATCTTTGCTGCTGGATTATTATCTCTTTATCTCGTCAATTTCTAGTACTCTGTTTATTGTTTGTTTTCCCCAGGTACAAGTGAGAGTAAGTTTATTTTATTAATTTTGACTTTGGGCAATTCATTTAACCTCTTGAAACTATTTCCTTCACCTATAAATCTAAGCTAATATATACTTTTCAGGGTGGTTTTAAGAATTTTGGATAAGGCATTAATGATTCTATCCCCTCCTTCATAAAACCTGATAATTCCTATTACAAACTATCATTGGATATCCCTCAAATTAAATCCAAGATCCCTAACTTGATTATTTCTATAATCTGACCTCAATTTTAACTTTCTAACCTTCCTGCTCACTATTTTCAGACACTTTAGGTAACTCAAATTTGAGCTGCTTTACTTATAGAATACTCTTCTTCAATCTTTCCTCATTGAAATACTATATCCTTCTAGCTCATATGCTAATTTTCCTAATAGAAACTCACCTAGATCCACTCTACCCCAAATGGTTAAAATATTCATCTCTTTACATAGCACTATTTATGCATCTTCCAATAGTTAGTACATTCTATATTTGTATGCATTTCTATTTATTTGTGCACTTGTTTTATCTTCACTTCTAAATCTTTATATTTAATCACATTATACTAAAAAATTTGTCAAATGAATTCGTTTTTAAAACTTGCATTTGCAAATAAATATCTTCTAGTCTTATCAACTTTGTAAAGTGAAAACAAGGGTGCTTAAAATTTTTAAATAAATTTAATCATCGCTCTTACATTTGCTAAAATTAAAAATGTTCTTTTTTCTAAAGAAATACAGAGATGCAAATAAAACTAAATTTATGTATATGTTGATGGTAGCATTACTTATAACAAAAATTTGGAAATTAAAAAAAATAGAACACAAGTATATTTTGGTTCATTTAAATAATGAAATGTTAAGTTATCATTAGCAATATCCCTAAACATTAAAAAAACATGGAGGAATATTAAATTATTAAATTATTACTGGGGGAAAATTTTGAGATACTAGGAACATATTCCTACTCTGTAATCAGAAACATTTATAAGTATAGGAAAAAAATGTCAAATGGCCAATAGTATTTATATGCATGATAATTGAATTTTACTTCCCTTATTTCCCCAATTTTCTACTAAGAATATGTAATCCTATATAATAAAAGCCTAATATGCTAAGTGTCCAATAGGCCATTCAACCAATCAAAACATACTATGCTAATGATATGCTAAGGCCGCTCAATCGTTTGCTGTGTCGTACCCTGATCACCAGGGGCAGACACTCCAACCAGTAGGTTAGCTTGCTGCTGGATGGACTGGACACGCCCTGGAACCCTCCCCATCCCGATGATCTACTTGTGGAGTCCCTTAGCCTGGCCTGTACCCTCTCAAAGTCCAGAACCCCTCGGGGATGTCAGAGAGCTGACTTTAGCCAGATCTCACAGGCCAGACCAAGGACCCCACTGGAGCACAAATTCATGTGCTGAGCCTCTAGTACTTTTAAGAAACTAAAACTGTGTTATTTAAGA
Organism: Lasiurus cinereus; assembly: GCA_011751065.1. NCBI lineage: Eukaryota > Metazoa > Chordata > Mammalia > Chiroptera > Vespertilionidae > Lasiurus > Lasiurus cinereus. Next base: position 18,155,423 of record JAAGEH010000426.1, read on the forward strand.
ATACTATTGCTGCCAAACCAGTTTGGCTCAGTGGATAGAGTGTCGGGCCTGTGGAGTGAGGGGTCCTGGGTTCAATTCCGATCAAGGGCATGTGTCTGGGTTGCAGGCACATCCCCAGTGGGGGGTTGTTCAGAAGGCAACTAATCAATGTCTCTCTCTCACTGATATTTCTAACTCTCTATCCCTCTCCCTTCCTGTCTGTAAAAAATCAATAAAATATAATTAAAAAAAAGAAATAATAAAAAACTAATATGCAAATGAACAGCAGAAGGTCGCTATGATGTGCACTGGCCACCAGAGGGCAGACAATGCAGGATCTGCCCTCTGGTGGTCAGTGTGTTCCCATAGGGGGTGCAATGCTCAGCCAGAAGCTGGGCTCACGACTGGCAAGTGTAGTGGTGGCGGCAGCACTAAGGACCCCTTGGCAGATGTCTGGTGGTCAAGCTTAGGATGCATGACGGGCTGAGGAACCTCTCTCACCCCCAGTACACAAATGTCATGCACTGGGCCTCTCATTTAAAAATGTGAAAAAAGCCAAAACAGGTTTGGCTCAGTGGACAGAGCGTCGGCCTGCGGACTAAAAGGTCCCCGGGTTCAATTCTGGTCGGGGAGCATGTATCCTGGTTGCGGGCACATCCCCAGTAGGGGGCGTGCAGGAGGTGGCTGATCGATGTCTCTCTCTCATTGATGTTTCTGACTTTCTATCCCTCTCCCTTCCTCTCTGAAAAAAAAAAAAATCAATAAAATATATATATAAAAAATTTTTTTTTAATGTGAAAAAAATAAAATAAGAATAATGTGAAAAACACATTACTAAAGAATTCTAAATGGTTTCCTTATGGCCAAGAAAAGCTAAAGTAAATTCAGGTAAATAAAATATGGTATATTTTTAATTTCCAAATTTTTATTATAAGTAATGCTACCAGGAACATATACATAAATTTAGTTTTATTTGCATCTCTCTAAAGCCACCAAAGGTAAAGAAATTTTTAAAAAAGTAACTCCAGCCGAGACCGGTTTGGCTCAGTGGATAGAGCGTTGGCCTGCGGACTGAAAGGTCCCAGGTTCGATTCCGGTCGGGGGCATGTACCTTGCTTGCGGGCACATCTCCAGTGTGGGGTGTGCAGGAGGCGGCTGATCAATGTCTCTCATCGATGTTTCTGACTTTCTATCCCTCTCCCTTCCTCTCTGTGAAAAATCAATAAAATATATTTAAAAATAAATAAATAAATAATAAAAAAGTAACTCCAGCCGAAACTGTTTTTGCTCAGTGGATAGAGCTTTGGCCTGGAGACTAAAAGGTCGCAGGTTTGATTCTGGTCAAGGGCATGTACCTTGGTTGCGGGCATATCCCAGTAGGAGGCGTGCAGAAGGCAGCTGATTGAAATTTCTCTCTCATCGATGTTTCTAGCTCTCTATCCCTCTCCCCTCCTCTCTGTGGAAAATCAATAAAATGTGTTTTTTTTAAAAGTAACTCCAACAATACAATTGTAAATAGCATATATTTTTCTTGCATGTAATTGCCACAATTCACTAAGATATAAGAATAATTACTGCCTTTTAAACTGCATCAGTCTGGGGGGGTAAATTTACAGAAGCTGAAAGGAATTAAACCATGGGCTCTCTAATTCAGTCTCTTCACTAATGCTCCCCACTTTTCTACTTACTAACACAATCCTAGCCTTCAAAATCCTTTTAACAAAGTCTGAATACATTTCTCCTATTAGGTTTTAATCGGTATCTCAAAGTTTCTGATATGCTTTATAACCTTAGGAAAAATAGATATCTATGAAGTGAAACTGGATTTACTCAAAGCAATTTTAAAAATACAAGGGCTTTGTAAGAAATTATCTTCAATTGTGCTATATTTGTATGTCATATTAGGGACATGGAACCCTAAGAATATTTACTAAGGAAATGACAGAAACTAGACCACCAATGCTGTCAATGTGCAACAAGAATCCTTAATAAATGTCCAAACTGTGGAACTGAAATCAACCATACTCCTGGTTCTTTCAAGGAAAGTATATGGCTCACTTACAATCAGATAAAAACACTAATATACCAAATGGAGAGAGAAAAATCATCTCCTCCAAGTCCTTTTAAAAAGCCTCTATTTGCTAAATTGCTCAGATTAGGCAATACTGCTATTATCTTCTCTGCCGATTACAGATTCTATAAAGCATTTACCAAACCAATGCATCCTACAGAGAGATATATGACAGACTTGATACAACATAACTGATCCAAGGTCTAATGTTAACCACCAAATCAATCGACTGGGCCTTGAATAGTAGCACAGCATAGCATTACACAACCCAGGGATACAGAATATGATACATAACAGAGAAGAGAGAAAAGACTGGGGAGTACCATGATAGGTTTTTGTTCATTTGTTTAAATATTCTTCATACCACACAAGGATATAATGAAGTAACAAGTGGTATCACAATATAAGATCTTGGTAAAATAATGATTTCAATAAGCCATCAAATATAATGGCAAAGAAATAATCCCTGCATTAGTATTTCATCTGCCTCAAATAAAAGATATGACTATAAATAATTCTAAACATAAGCAAAATTTAGTGAATAAGGTAGGAGACTGGTAGACTTAAATGTTCAGATTCAATTTAGTGGTTCACCAGTCACTGCTGTTTTGACAAGTTACTTACCAACTTGTGCTGCCATTTCTCCGTAAATTTATCCCCTAAGATGAGGATAATTCTTGCAAATTGTGTCACAAGCATTTTGAAAGGAACCATGAGTTATTGTGTAATGCTCTTGAAATTCCTCAGATGTAGGGTCCTACACAAAGTAAAGTATTATTATACATCTCTCTAACAGTAGTCATCTGTTTGCATTATGATTTTTTTGTTTCTATCCTTGAACACTGTGATTCTTGGTCACTAACCTTTCTCAAAGTGTCCAAAGCAAGCCTCCATATATTATCCATTATCTTTCACTTCCTTAGAAGGTACAGTTAAAATTAGGAGTTATAAAACATAATGAGCTTTTTTAATATTACTGCTTTGGTCCAGTAAGAAATATGTGGAATAAGCTGGTACTTTTAATCCACTTTTAAGTGAATAATTTTATTTTCCACATTTATTTTCCTATATTACTTTTTAAATTAATTACATTTTAAGAAGGTCATTAACAGATTTATGTTTTAAGAACAAGGAGAGTAGGTCAGAATATGAAGCAAGAAAGGCAAGCAAGTAATTACTGCCTTGTAACCAAAATACTTTATTGGAATGACCCAACAGTAGAAATGAGCCCAGCCAACTCACTGGCTGAGCACTGACCCTTGAACCCAGGAGGTCAGGATTCGATTCCTAGTCAGGGCACCTGCCCGGGTTGTGGGCTCAATCCCCAGTAGGGTGTGCAGGAGGCAGCTGATCAATGATTCTCATCATTGATGTTTCTTTTTCTCTGAAATCAATAAAAATATTTTTTTTTTAAAAAAAGAAATTACCATTCTCGGCTACAGGAAGCTGAATCAATGCTTCTAATTTTTACACCTTCTACAAAGTTGAGCACAAGCTACAATAAGTTTTATCATACTATTCTAAACTTTACTAGCTTTGCTATTCAAGTTAGTCTTTATTTCAAGAACATATACATTTAAAATTTTAGTTGGTGGTGCAATATTGTATCTTTAAAATAGAACCCTCAACCTTTATTGTTCCTAAAATCGCTTCTCTTTAAATTTGGAATGGTCTCTTATTTGCTAGCCTAGTGATGGTTAGTCTCTTAATCTTTTAACTTCAATTTCCTCATGTAAAATGGGGACCCTAAAACCTGCCCCAGCTACCATACAAGACTGTTGTAAGGATTAAATGAGATAATCTACTTGAAAGGATTTTACAAACCATAAAAAGCTATCAAAACAGTCACTTTTTAACAGAACTGTATCAAATTACTTACAAATTATGGTCATAAAATAGTTTAGTATTGTTTATTACATGAAATGGAAATATATGTGCAAAACAACCACCAAATTTTACCTATGATTTGATATATAGTGAGAAAATGATCTTGTTAGGAAAAGTACACTTCCTATGTTATTTTTAAATCTTTAGATATGTATTTGGGAGGATAAAAATAAAACAATTAACTCAGTTGCACTGGCCTAGCATACTTAAGTGTAACATATTTACTGGTTAGCTATGAATTAAGAAAATGAGAGCCATTAGCTAAAAAAATTAAAAAGTTAAAAATAATTCTTTTGAAAGAAAAATGCATATAGTGGAACCTCGATTCTCGAACTTAATTCATTCTGGAAGGGTTTCGAGAAGTGATCTGTTCAAAAACAGAATCATTTTTTGCCATTAAAAATAATGTAAATTGAATTCATTCATTCCAGGCCTCCAAGTGATTCCGTTTTAACTATTCTTACAAACAGTGCATGTCTAATGTACTGTTAAATGTATTAACAAACACTTCTTTATCAAGTCACCCACAGTAGCCTTAAACAAATCATTTTCAACTCTCCTTCCAGAGTTATCTTTCAGGAAGTCAGCATGCAGCATCTTTGCTTTTTCACATATCACTGCCTCAAAAATGCTGTCACTGGCTTACCTGTCCTTTGTTTATCCAAATCAACTTTTCAATTGCCTGTAATCATTGTATCTTTCACATGCTTAATTAACAACATTAACACTCTTGATGGCTCCTTTATATTTTAAAATTGTGCTAATCTGTGCATTTCCTCAGACCATAGCAAAAAAAAACAACAAAACACACACACACATACACACACACACACACACACACACACACACAAAACAAAACAAGGTAATATTCTAGCACAATTTCCTGAGATGTTAACAAGGTAATAAGTTTAGCTGTAACTGACTCATACTTGTGCATTCTCTCCTTTGTTTTGTCATGCTGACTTATCAGCATGAAAGAGTTGTCAGGTTGAGAATCAAAATTTTTTTCCCATGAATAACTTGGTAGAAAACTGAATTGTTCAAGATGGGAAATTTCGAAAACCAAGCTTGACTGTACATGAAAGTAAAATAGATGTTCACTTCTAAAGAAGTAAATGAGAAAGAGCTAGTAATGACAGCAAGGGGTATACATATACAAGAGAACGGAGTTGAACCATGGGCATAATCTGCACACTTGGTATACAAGCAAAATCAGTGAAAACTTCCTCTATGGTTTCTAAAAATTATAAATGAAAACCTCTCCCAATAGGCCATAGACCAATTCCATTTAGCTACACTATAAGGCCGAGTCCTCTAGTTGGTTATCATGATTCTCAACAATAGCTTATCCTTAATGAATGAGGCCACCTTCCTCTTTATTACAGAATACCTACTATGGTTACAAAGCCAGCCTTGTAAAAAAACCACTCACAATTCTTAGCTCCCTCCATATACATTTAAAGCTCTGATGAAGAGGTACTATGTTTATAATTTATAACATGGTCCAGAAATTCAATCAGATTCACTCAATTAACCAGAAGACATTAAAAACAATTAAATAAGAACTTACGATCTAATTCAGTTCTCAAACTCACAAATTTTAAAATGGGTTGGAGAAGACACACATTTAAATATTTAAGAGCTGAAACCGGTTTGGCTCAGTGGTTAGAGCGTCAGCCTGCGGACTGAAAGGTCCCAGGTTCGATTCCGGTCAAGGGCATGTATCTTGCTTGCGGGCACATCTCCAGTGTGGGGTGTGCAGGAGGCGGCTGATCGATGTCTCTCTCTCATCGATGTTTCTGACTTTCTATCCCTCTCCCTCCCTCTAATTAAAAAATTAGTAAGACATATATATATTAAATATTTAAGAAATTATTCCAAAGGGAAATAATTTTGGTTAAATACATTAAAATTTTCCACTCAAGCATCTTAAAACTGAGGTTAACAGTCCCTATCAGCCCATACCATGTGGCTTGGTGATTGAGCATCAACCCATGAACCAATAAGTAGGTCCTGGGTTCGATTCTGGTCAGAGCCAATCCCCAGTGGGGGTGTGCAAGAGGCAGCCAATTCATGTTTCTATCTCTTCCTCTATCTCTAAAATCAATAAAAACAAAAAAAGGGTCCCTACCAGGATCAACCACCTTTGACTTTTTTCTCTGTAACCTAGGTGGCGTACACTTCTTGAAACTGGACTTCTGGTAACAAAAAGCTTTTCTCAGAATTAGGATCCGGCCCTTAATATTCTAAGCCCCAGATTTATTTTATGACTATTTATGTGATCAATGATTGAACTGAACTTACGATTTCATTGTCTGCCAGAAATCTTTCTTTAATTCTATCCCACAATGACATTTCCCATCATTTAAATTTCCTAGACTCAAAATAGGTATCATGTCAAATTTCAATTCTCTCCAGTTATTTCCTTTATGCGTGCCTTAACTCCCAACACGGGCTCTAAATTTTTTAAGACAAAATTCATGCCTTTTATTTCTCTATAGCATGTGATGTACCCTGAACCAGTGGTCGGCAAACTCATTAGTCAACAGAGCAGCAAACCGAGGCTCGTGGTTTGCCAATCACTGCCCTGGACAATGAGACAATCCTAAAGAGATATCATGTATTAGGTAAACCCATCCTCCCAAGCTTTTATTACCAAATAATGCTTCCAAGATGAAATCAACAGGGTGATATAAATGTCACAATGCAATCGTCACAATGTCAGCATGACCACAAAGAAGCTTCTAGCTAGTTAAGTTTCTCAGAATCTTACCTATAGAGTTAAAAGCTGTTCCAGGCAATATAATAATTATACTATTTGTACAGTGTCTACCCCTATTCTGGACACTGTTGGTGTTTGTTCAATTAACATTTAAAAATTTTAAAGCATAGTAAATTTTAGTAACTATATTGGCAGTTTCTATGTGCTGGCTTTATACTTTCTACTTGCCTTTGTAACCTCTCAGATATGTTTAGTTATTTCTGTGGGGCATGTTAAATATAAGAATAGCAATAGCCCCATACTATGAAAAATCTCAACCTGAGGTAGCATTTCAATCTAGGCAAAATGTAAAGGACTTATCTGCCTCTAGCAGTGATAAATACTTATCAGTAAATTCCCGTTCACATCTACCAACATAACTTCCATGCCTAATATTATGAAAATCTAGTAAGATTTCATAAAATATTCTTTGTGAAATAAAGTACATATAAGAAAGCTGCCAGCCCTAACAGGTTTAGCTCAGTGGACACAGCGTTGGCCTGCAGACTTAAGGGTCCCAGGTTCGATTCCGGTTAAGGGCATGTACCTTGGTTGCAGGCACATTCCCAGTAGGAGGTGTGCAGGAGGCAGATGATTGATGTTTCTCTCTCATGAATGTTTCTAACTCTCTATCCTTCTCCTTTCCTCTCTGTAAAAAAATCAATAAAATATTTTAAAAAAGAAAGCTGCCATTTATGTTGAATTCTGCAATAATTAAACCTACTATATTAACCACTACTACCATTCATCCAAAATAATTATATTACAAATTAAGGCAGAAGAAAAGAGAATAAGACTCTAACAGGAAAGGATGAAAACCATACAGCATTTACAAGTAGAAGAGTGAAGGTTGGCATGGTGGTAAGACGGTAAAATAGATAAATAACAGCCCTAACCGGCTTGGCTCAGTGGATAGAGCGTGGGCCTGCAGACTCAAGGGTCCCAGGTTCAATTCCGGTCAAGGGTATATACTTTGGTTGTGGGCACATCCCCAGAAGGGGGTGTGCAGGAGGCAGCTAATTGTTATTTCTCTCTTCCCTCTCCCTTCCTCTCTGTAAAAAAATCAATAAAATGTATTAATTTTAAAAAAGATGAATAACATGCCTTAATTTAATGCTTTAATATACCTACATGAACCTCAAAAGTAAACACTAGAAACCTCTTAAATAATGAAGTTATAAAGAAAAGAACAGCTACAGAAAATATACTTAAGCGTCATGTTGTTGAAGTTAAAAGAAGAAAACTAAATACAGCTGCAGTTTTATCTGAATTTACCACCTTAAGTTAATTTTGTTATTACAATTAAAACAAAAATTCACATAACAATGATATTTATATTTCTAAGTGTGGTGATACTTAATTTGAAATCATATATAGCCAGGAAAACAGAATAAAAAGTGACCAAATTCCTCAAAATTCTCATTACCCTGCAATTATTTTAAAATTTGCTTCTATGTCTACTACAAAATCAGGACAGCACAGTCACAAAACCTTTAGTAGCTAGTGGTGTTAGATTTGGAGAATAAAGGTGTTATTTAAAATGCTACAACAGAGAGAAAAAATAGAGGACATATTTTAGCAAAGTAAAATGCTTTCATATCAATATTTTCTTTCTAATGTATGAAAAACAACACAATAAATTATGCATTTAAAATCTGCCCAAGGTCACTGAGTAGTACTTGTTAAAAAAGATCTGCATACTATATATACTCTATATCAAAAATCTAAACAATGGAGGCAATATAAACAATGATTTTTCTCTATTTGCTTATATTGCCACAATTATGTTCTGAAACAAAGCCTCATAAATAAGGTTTTATAACAGTAGGAGTTAAAAAAAGAAACCACAAAATAAAGTACTTAGGAGTATGTAAGTATAAAGGTTATATTTAAATCTTGGTTTGCTTTTAAAGCTTAACAAAAAATATGGGTCTAAGACTAGAGAAATTATTTGACGTGTCAAACTTAAATTATGTATTAGAAATAAACAAATTTTCAACTTACCTGGTTTCTTTCTGGATTTTTCATGACCTAGCTGTCCCAGATCATTGCATCCACATGTGTACACTGTTCCATCATCCAGAACAAATACAGTATGTCTGAGTCCACATCCTACATCTCGGACTTTTTTGTTTATAAAAAAGTCACTTTTTCTGGGCTCTAATACAACTTCTTCATCAATTCCACCCAAACCTAGCTGTCCAAAAGATGCATTTCCCCAGCACAACATATTTGTAATTCTTTAGGTCTTCCAGTTTCAATAAAAAACTCCCTTCTGAAACACTGGAAAGTTGGAGGTATCCCTATGGCTGAGGAGATAGAAAAAAAGTTAAGATGACTTCAAAGGAAATACGTATTGTTGCTCTTTCAATTGCAATGCTACAATAATCATTAAACAGTAAACATTAAGTCTATCTCACAATATGCTACATATAAGCATCATTCAGTTTTAAAAAATAATCAGTTGTATTTTTTAAAATATTTGCTATAGAAACATTTAGCTCTCTCCATAAGTCTCTGTAAAAGTTTGAACATTTAGTTTTTACTTTATCTTGTAATCCTCTACTACAAATATTAAGTATCTTGATGAAACTTTCTTCTTTTTGCTTTAAATAATTTCAGTGGAAGACATAAGACATCTAACTCACTGTGTCTCAACAATCAAGGGAATTACACAGGGAAAAACTTTGCCAACTTCAGAAACATAAAACCCTGAAATCTCCCTCAAGTCACAGCATAAACCTTCTAATACCTACCTCCACACAACCGAAAACTGAAGTTATCTGTAACAGAAAACCAACAATGGAAACTTTAAATTTCCCACAATCTAAATGACTTCCAATTATTCAGGCCAATGTTGAGGCCCTAGAGAAAACTGTTCTCTTGCCAGGCAATCTTAAGACAATCGCCTCCAAAGATCATACTTATTAAAAAATAATTAAATACATAAATAAATACATAAATAAAAATAGTAGCACTCCGCGACCTCACTACAACTTTAATTTTAAAACGAAGTCAATGTACATAATTATAATACTCGCAAAAGAGAGTACGGCGGTTTAATATCAAGATTCTCCCCCAAAAATTCAACATTGTCTATTTTATGAGTGGTAACCGAGAGTGAAAAATATTTCCCCTGGGCAATCAATATCTATCTAGACCTCTGAGACAATTTTCGAGAATGGAAAAAAAACTGCAAGCAACTCCAGCACGGCCGACTTTTCAAAAATAGGGGTGGGGGCTGGGCCACTGATAGTTTGGTGGCGAAACCGGTAGAACCTTCCAGCACATTGAGTATCCCTCCCTTGGTTGGTGAAGACACTGATAACAGAGTCCACTTCGTCTACACCCACCCGGGTCCGTAAGCACCTCGCACTAGCAAATCACCCAATTCCAGGAAGGCAGCCTCTTCTCGGCAGCCACCCACATTCCCCGTCACACACAGAGCCTGCAAGTTTCAAGCCCAACTTCCCTGCGTTCGCGCTACCAAGTGCCCACGCCGTCCCATCCTATGACCCCTCCTCCCTCCATTCACAGAGGTTTGATTTCATTCCTTTCGGAACATCAGAACGCGATCGTTCCCGAGAGCTCCGCATTGTTTCCTCAAAAAAAAATAATACTAATTTTTTTTTTAAATTTTAAGAAGAGAGGACAGGAAAATACCCCCTTGGTTTCAGCGCACGGGGTTCAACCATCCTTTCCTTTAAAAAGCCTGAAGGGGTATCAGGAGGGCGTCCTCCCGCCGGCAACAGGTAGGGGACGAGGAGCCGTTTCTGCTCCCATCCTCAGTGCGGACACCCACTCGGGTCACTGCGGGGGCCCCGGGGAGGAACCGTCGGCTCACACCCAACCTCTCGGGCCGACCAGTTAACTACGGCAGCCGCCCGCCCGCCCGCCCAAGTCGCCGAGCGCGGCGACCGAGGCCTTCCCCCGCGAGGTGCCACGTTCCGGGCCCCATGCCGGGAGCCGCGACCCTGCCCTCGTTCCCCGCCCCCCACCACGAGGAAGCGCGGAGAAAGCACCCAGCGCCCGGCTGGCCTGCGTCCGCCCAGCCCGGCCGGCCCGCTTCCTAACGCCGTCACACGCCCCCGAACCCACCCGGGCAACGACTCACCCGACGGCTCCAGGCGGGGGAAGCTCAGGGCAACGGAGGGCGGCACCTCCCCACACAGCGAGGCGGCGCGGCAGCTGAGGCAGGTCTCCAGCCCGGGGACCTCCTCCTTCAACCCGCGGCGGCGAATACCATGCAGGGCTCCTCCGGCGTCGGTGCCGCTGCTCGCGGCTCCCCTCCCGGCTCCTGTGAAACTTTACCGGGTTCCTCGCAGAAAAGCAGCCGCCGCCGATGTCCAGTCCTTCAGAAACAGCCGTCGGCGCCCCGGCTGGAGCGGGAGGGGAAGCCCGGAGTCGAGCGGGGCGGAGAGCGCGAAGGGTGGGGAGAGTTCGGGGAGAGGATGGGAGAAGGGAGAGGGGGAAGTGGCCAGGCGTGGGAGGGGGGAGGGGCCCGCCGGAAGTGAGCCACGGAGCACGCGTGCGGGCCCGCCCACTTCCCGCCGCGCGCGCTTGCGCCGGAATCCTCCCCGAACTCGGCGACCCGCGCGCCTGCGTAGTGAGCTGTTTTGCCTGGGAAGCCCAGTTCCAAACACCGAAGCTGGAGCTGGCGGAGACCCGCCGGAGGTGTGCTTCTAGGTGTACGAGAGCCTTTTAGTGAAGAACATCTCTATTTCAGCTCATAGGTTCCCGTTCATATTTCATTCTGTCTTTTCCCAAGGGGAGTTTTAAGCAGCAGATGAAATACAGAGTTACGAAGGCGCGCGAAGCCTTTCATTTTCTCTCCGCTTCAGCCGGAGCTAATCTGAGGATGACAGGTATATTCATAGAAATGGCTGAGGCAATGGCATGAAGTGTCAACACCACCAGTTAGGCTTCTGATAATAGTGAAAGCTTTTGCCATCACTTGCTGTACTCGCCCCGGCAGATAAATTTACATTGCAGAATCTCCTTCCACTCAGGGAAAACTTAGTAATGCAATATGGCTAGAGTCCCTGCTTTATAAAATCGACGTTTTAACCTCTTAAAAAGGAGGAAACTTGAGAAAGGAAAAAAGGCACTTTGGTCGTTTATGTTGGACTTTGCTAGAACCTGTGACTTACGGGTGGATGCTGAGACCTTAGAAAGAATTCCACAATAGGTCATGTTTCTTTATCTCGTTGAAAAGCACATTTCAGATTAGTATGTGGATTAGTTTCGTAGGGCTGCCATAACAAAATACCACAAGCGGATGGCTTAAAACAACAGGACATTACTGTCTCGGTTATGGGAGCCAGGAGTCTGAAATCAAGGTGGCAGCAGGATTGGTTCCCTCTTGGACTCTCAGAGAACTTTGCCCTCATTCTTCTGTCCTCGCTTCTGGTGGTTGCTACAATCCTTGGCATTCACTATAATCTCTGTCTCCATCTCCACATGGTGTTCTTCCCTATGTATCTCAACAATCTGAGCATTACTTACTGTCCAAATTTTCCTCTTAAAAGGACACTTCATTGGATGAAGGCCCACCCAATCCATTATGACCTCTTTTTAACTGGATTATATCTACAAAGACCCTCTTCCCAAATAAGATCACAGGTAGCAGAAATTAGGGACTTCAACAAATCTCTTTGGGGGACCCAATTCAACCAACGACAGTATGTTACAGAAATGAATGTAAAAATGACAAGATGCTTTAAGCAAAGAAAACATCTGTGTATATAAAAGCTTAATGTGCAAATTGTCCCCTCGGGAGTTTGACCAGGAGCGGTGCAGAACAGTTGGAAGGCCTCAATTGCCCTGATCGCTGGCAGGCATAGGGATCCTACCTGTGCATGAATTTCATGCACCGGGCCTCTAGTAATTTCCAATATTAGGAATGGTGAGAATACCCACAAGAAAAAAATACTTCATTCTTATTTTAGTAGCTTCATTGCCCTTACAGGATTTTTGTTCTCTTTGAATATTAAGGACTTGATGCCTCAGAATATATCAATAAAGGGGAAGTTATGGACTTCTGAGATATGTACTTAAGTGGCAATCAATCAATACTAAAATTTCAGTGGCTTAACATAATAAAGGTGTATTTATTACCTGCTTAACTGTCCAAGTGTATATTCTTACTGAATGAAAGCTGATTTCTGGGAACCTGAGGAGATAGGAGCATGGGGAGTTTCTTAAAATTCTTATCTTTGACGTGCCACATATTACTTCTGCACATACAACATTAGCAAGAACTACATTCCTAGATGCAAGGGGCCTGGGAAACAGTCCCTGTCTGAGTTCCAGGTACTACTTCATACTATAGAAGAGAAATCTGAGTTAGTGGACTATCTCTGCCACATGGATACCTCTCTCTGGAAAAAAAAATTTTTTTTTGTAATTTTTATGAGTTTATTTGAGCCAAACTGGCAACATATGCCAAGAACAAGATCTCAACTGCTCTTCTATCTGGAATATTTTTAATAATAGGTCTTGCTCATGGAAAGTAAAATGGATATTTCTAGATGTTCCTTTTAACCTTATACATCTATGAAACTGTAGTGTAAGATTTTAGAAAATATCCTGTGATTATCTTTAAGATGAGACAACTATAGGATCAGAGGGGTATTAGGATAATGTAAATTTTTTGCATAAAAGCAGCATGAAGTATTGATGAGAAATATGGCCTCTGATGTTGATTTGTCTGGATCCAGAGCTTGAGCCTACAGGCCACCTCAACTCTCTCTCCTATCCTCTCAGACATTTACTAATGATCTGTTTTACAGAAAATTACTCCTCAATCACAGTTTCTGTAAGTGGGGGATGTTAATTCATATCTCACTAGGTTGTTGTGGGAATTCAATAAGATAACGTGTACAATGCCTTGCTCCTTTTTTTATTTTTATAAATGATAGCTATTATTACTAATATTATCTCTTGAACTCTTAAGTAGTCAACATTTGGGAAACGATTCCATATCACCAATAATGAAGTAATTTTAATTTAGAACAAAATAAAGTATTTTTCCCTTCTTTTTAAAAGGTAATGTTGAGACTGTTGAGACACCACTAAAATAGATATTCATTTTGTCCTACTCTTACCTTTGCTACCTTCCATCCAGCCATATTGTTGGTGCTGGACCTCACCTCACTTTCTGCATTCAATTCTCTACTCATGTCATCTCTCTAGTCTTCCCTGACTGTCCTATCCAAAAAACCACACCCTCACTCTCTGTGATCTTATATTACTTTATTTTCTTTCACATCCATTATCATTACTTGATATTTTATTGTATGATTCATAAATTTATATTATATATGTAATATGGTCTACAGCATGTGCTCAAAAATTATTTATTGAATTATTAAAAGTGCTGGCAGCATTGTAAGTGATCACAAATAAATACATTTGGCAATATGTTTCAAAAGAGTAAATTTCACTGAATAGTTCATAATAACAATATTTATTATGAGATAGTGTACTAAACTATATAATATCACTTCTTAGACTCTGTCCTAAAGGATTACAAGATGCATTTAACAAATATTTATTGAACACCTACTATGTGCGACTCTCCCAATTCTAGTAAGAGGGATAGATAAAAACGAGGTAGGGAAATAAAACTCTGAACAAATATTTTTATTGTAATGTTATTTCTAATACCAAACATTTAAAACAACCTAAGTTCCAACGATGGGAAAATAGGATGAGTGGCAAGGTTAATCCTTTTATTAGTTAACTTTGAAAGGATAAATGGTATTGTCCAAAGTAATTTCTCACCAATTATCACCAAATCATAGGTTTCACCTTGACTGGACAACTGAAAAGGCCTCCTCTAGTCATTTTACTTGCTCATGCTCTCTGAGGTTAGAGCCTCCACTTAAGCAGTTGCACAGCCACACTTTTTTTTTTAAATAAATCTTTATTTTTCAGTTTATTACAGATGTTCCTCTTCCCCCCGCCCCCATAGCTCCGCTTCATCTGATTCATCACTCCCCACACCATGCCCTTACCCCACACCACTGTCCTCAACCATAGGTGTAAGATTTTTGTCCAATCTCTTCTTGCACCCCTCATACTCCCTTACCCCCAAGAATTATCACTCCATTCCTTTTCTATGCCCCTGATTCTATTATATTCACCAGTTTATTCTGTTCATCAGATTCTTTATTCACTTGATTTTTAGATTCACTTGTTGATAGGTATGTATTTGTTATCACTTTGTTGTTCATAATTTTTATCTTTACTTTTTTCTCCTTCTTCCTCTTCTTAAAGAATACCTTTCAGCATTTCATATAATCCTGGTTTGGTGGTGAGGAACTTCTTTAGCTTTTTCTTGTCTGTGAAGCTCTTTGTCTGACCTTCAGTTCTGAATGATAGCTTTGCTCGGTAGAGTAATCTTGGTTGTAGGTTCTTGCTATTCATCCCTTTGAATATTTCCTGCCACTCCCTTCTGGCCTGCATAGTTTCTGTTGAGAAATCAGCTGACAGTCATATGGGTACTCCCTTGTAGGTAACTAACTGTTTTTCTCTTGCTGCTTTCAAGATTCTCTCTTTGTCTTTTGCCCTTGGCATTTTAATGATGATGTGTCTGGGTGTTGTCGTCTTTGGATTCCTTTTGTTTGGGCTTCTCTGTGCTTCCTGGACTTGTAATTCCATTTCTTTCACCAGGTAGGAAAAGTTTTCAGTAATTATTTCTTCAAATAGGTTTTCAGTGTCTTGCTCTCTCTCTTCTTCTGGCACCCCCATAATTCTGATGTTGGTACACTTGAAGTTGTCCCAGAGGCTTGTTACACTATCTTCACGTTTTTTGGACTCTTCTTTTTGTTTTTCTGGTTGGGTGTTTTTTGCTTCCTCATATTTCAGATCTTTGGTTTGATTCTTGTCTGCTGTTGGATTTCTGTATATTCTTTATTTCGGACAGTGTATGTATAATTTCTGGCTGGTCCTTTTCCATTTTTTTGGGGGGGTATTCTCATTAAGATCCTTGAAGGTCTCACTAAGTTTCTCAGAGGTCTCACTAAGTTTCTCGGCAGTTTGTAGAAGATTCTTGAGTAACCTTATAAATGTGGTTTTGAACTCTATGTCCAGTTGTTTGCTTTCCTCCATTTCTTTCATTCGTGACATGTTTCTTTGTCTCCGCATTTTGGCTGCTTCCCCATATTGATGGAGTTGTCCTTTATGGCCTTTTAGCTTCATTTCCCCAATCACCTGAGGTGGACACTCTTGGTGCACCTCTTTGTGGGCTGAGTATACAGTCTTGTTGTAGTGAAGCCTTGATTGCTATTGGTACACTGGGAGGAATTGACCTCCAGGCCAATTGTCTGTGAGGATTAGCTGTGTCTATTAATGGAAGAACTGCTGTGCTGGAGACACCTCTATGGGGCAGGACTTGCTTCAATGGGGCTTTGGTGCTCGCCGAGTCTGCCTCTTGAGTGTGTCACTTATGGATGTGAGGAGTTGAAATCTGGTGTCGTCTCACACTGACCTCTAGGTACATTGGTTCCTGGATCTCCAAGGAGGTGCAAGTCAGCTACTGTCTGAGGCCACCCAGCAGCAGCTACAGGGAGATCTGCAGATTTCTCTTCTTTGCTTGGAGTTTGGAAGTTTTGGAGTTGTCTGACCCAGTTGCAATTTGTTAGGTTAAGCTGCAGGAGGGCAGGCCATCCATATGCAAGAGCTACTTCACACAGCTCGGTGGGTTTGTAAATTGGGTGGGGCAGGGTTTCAGGGAATCACTAGGGCATGGCAAACAGTGATGGCTGCCAGTCAGCTCTCTCTGCGTCTCCACGTTTCTGCATTCTGTTCCGTGTCCCACGTCCCCCGCCCCACGCCCTAGCACAGTAAACAATGATTTCTGTGAGAAAACCACACTCTGTTTCTGACCTGATGGCAGACAGTCCAGTTTCTCCCTGTATGAGTCTGGGTTCCCAGAATTTCACCAGAAACTGGAGTTCAGAGAGTCAGGAACTTGTAACTCCTTCCCAATTGAAAAAAACAGCACATGCCACCCCAATTCATGTGTCTCTGTACCTCTGCCTTTTGAGCCTCTGCATGTCCTATCTGGTCTGAATGTACTTTTTTCTTTCCTTCTAGTTGTAGAACCTCCACACTGCCAGCTTTCCCGTGGTTCTGAGAGATAGTCATTTTGTCTTTTAGTTGTAATTTTGGTGTGGTTGTGAGAGGCAGCACATACAGGTGTATAACTTATGCCGCCATCTTGGTTTTCTCACAGCCACACTTTTTAGGTCCCTCCCTAAGAACTAGAGAGTTCTTCTCTTTTCATCCCCTGTCTTATGGGCCCCATAGTCATTTCTTCTCGGCCTAATGTATAAACAAGGCAGATCTTTTACCAGATTCTTGAATAAGTTTTTACTGAGCATCTACTATGTGCTGTCTTCCCAATTCTAGTAGTAGAGATAAAATGGGGAAAATGAGACAAAATAATTTCAAACTTTAATAAATACTAAGGATACAAATGGGGTAGAGATAGAGAATAATAGAGAAAGTCCTTGAAATAGAATGGCCAATGAAAGCCTCAAAGATGAGTAACTATTAAAACTGAGAGCACCACTTTGCTGGTGTGGCTCAGTGGTTGAGCATTGACCCAGGAACCAAGAGATCACCAGTTCCATTCCCAGTCAGGGCACATGCCTGGGTTGCAGGCTCCATCCCCATGAGGTGGCCATGCAGGAGGTAACCCATTGATGTTTCTCGTTCATTGATGTTTCTGTCTCTATCCCTCAAAAAAGCAACAACAAATAACAACAAAAACTTAGAAGAGTAGGAGAGACCTGAGTTTGTGGCCTACCCCCATCCCAGATCAGATCAGTATAGTTACCATATTCCCTCTCCTTGGGAATATGGTAACTATACTCTTCCATAATCCTCACTTGAATCTGCTTCCAACTGGCTATGAAGATGAATAAAGAGAACCTGGACCACTACCGAGTGAGGTCCAAAGCACTGATTTGGACCATTACTCTGCACATGGACCAGAAAAGTGTATGGAACCTTAAGATGAGTCTTTCCTAAGTATCAAATGATGACTAGAGCATACTAATCTCCCTTCTCTGGGTTTATGGCAGGAAGTAGCTTAATAAATAACTTAGATTAGTCATGGAAAAAAAACATACACAACTTAGAACAAAGAGAAGGATCAAGTCCTGTGAAGAGAGGGTTGAAAAACAACTCTATGTAGAGGGAGCAATACAAAACCCTTAACAGAGGAAAGTACATGGCATTTTTCAGGAACTCAAAGAAAATACAGTTGAGCACAGGGACACTAGATATGCTTAGTCAAGAGTCCATTATCAGTAGGGCATATTAAGGAATTTTATGCCAGCAGAAGGGTCAATGATGTGTGTTAAGAAAAAGATTTCATTTTATGATGAACTGGATAGGACTGCTAAATTAGAGGGTCAAAATGGAGGATATACATTATTGCATGGCTTTTGTAATAATACAAATGAGAGACAATAATGGTGGAACTAAGTAGGTTGTGATGGAGATAAAAAAAATGAAGAAAGTAGATAAAAACATTGTGGAGATAGGATTAACAGGGTTGTGGTGGAAGGTTTGTAGAAAAGAATGCTGGGCCACTGGTAGTTTTCTGCTTTGATATTTTCTGTTACAGTCTGTCCCACTTAATCTATAATATAAAGATAAGTAATTCTGGATATTTATTATAGAAATTTTTCAACTTTCATTCTCACAATTATACTAACTTCATATCCTGCTCCAAATTTACATTCTAGCTGCAATTTCCTTCTCAGTATACTACTGTGAAAGAGTAGTAATGTTTATATTATGAATATCTGAAACATTTTTTAAATGCTCTCTTTTTATAACTCTCTATAACTTCTTTGTGTTTGTTTTTCATCCCCTAATTATTAGGCATTCAATTAGCATTGAAATAGGCATAAGCCTGCAAAATCACATGTAATGTGGCCCTTGACCAGTATGTGGGGATGTGTGCAAGCTTTTGAAATTACTGTGCAAGTACTCCAGTTACTGTACTTTCCGAGCAGAGAAAGTGCCCAAAATGCCCTGGGTCTTTTTTGTGTGTGTCAGTAAAGAATAAAAATTGTTTTTAAAAACAAAGACTCAACTATGTCATAAATTATGCTTTAAAGTTAATTTTATCCCAGCAATCTTAAGATGAGGATTCTGCAAGTCCTAATTAATAATGAGCACCACCAAAACAATACAGTATGATCTATACTGACATGAATCTTTTTTCTTTTGAAAGAAACAAAATAGCAATGAAAAGGAGGAATCTCAACTATAGGGCTTAACAGTCAAACTTTTGGGTAGCAAATTGAACTATTTTGTTGCTACTGATTTTGAAGGGTCCTATAAAGATATCTAAGGTTGGAAAGTTCTAATTTAGCTGTCAGAAATATGAAAGCTGGAAAGTTCACTTTTTTTGCTCCTTCAAGATTAAAGACAGGATTATGTGTGTGTGTATGTGTGTATTTAAGTGGCATGTTTCACTGCTTTTAAATAGGATCAAGACTAAAACTAAATTTGTCAAGTCTTTGTCAAATTAACAGTACTACTTCTTTGAATACAAACTAAGCACAGAATGATTATGTTCATCTATTGAATCCTTTATTAACAACTTCCTAAGTACACAACTGTATAAAAGAAACAGTCTTGCTGTGTGCCTTATTTATCACTTTCTAAAGGGAATTTACAACACATTTCAGGTTCTTAATTACACATTAAAAATCTTACAGAAGCAGTACAGAAGATCACAAAATAGCTATCATCCCCAAATCAATAAAACACAAGCATTTTATGAATAGATTTTCATTAGAGTTTGGAAATGGATTCTTATACTCTCAATGTAAGATGTGATAGCCTGTAGGAACAGTTGAGAAGTAGTGACTAGGAAGGACAGTGTTTCTAAAAAACATTCTAACTAGTTGCCATTCCACATTATCTAAATATAGTTTAGCTTTATTAAAATGACAGCAATGATTGCCCAAGAAAAATCCATACAACTCAAGCTGCTGTTTTACTTTTTAATTATTTTTTATTTTTTACTCTCAACATTATTACAAATGTCCTGTGTTTCTCCCCATTTATCAACCCCCACTACTTCTACCCCAGGCCTTCCTCATTCTATTGTCTATGTCCATGAGCCATGCATAAATGCATATAAGTTCTTTTTTTTAATTTAATAAATCTTTAACTGTTCAGATTATTACAATTGTTCCTCTTTTTCCCCCATAGCTCCCCTCTACCCGGTTCCCACCTCACCCTCTGCCCTTACCCCCCCCCACACACACACACGGTTCTCATCCATAGGTGTATGATTTTAAAAAAAAAATAATATTTTATTGATTTTTTACACAGAGAAAAGGAGAGGGATAGAGAGTCAGAAACATCTGATGAGAGAGAGACATTGATCAGCCACCTCCTGCACAACCCCCAATGGGGATGTGCCCGCAACCAAGGTACGTGCCTCCGACCGGAATCAAACCCAGGACCTTTCAGTCCACAGGCTGACGCCCTATCCACTGAGCCAAACCGGTCTCGGCCGTAGGTGTATGATTTTTGTACAGTCTCTTCCCACACCCCCCCACACCCCTTTGCCCTGAGAATTGTCAGTCCACTCTCTTTCTATGCTCCTGATTCTATTATATTCATCAGTTTGTTCTGTTCATCAGATTCTTTATTCACTTGATTTTTAGACTCACTTGTTGATAGATATGTATTTGTTGTTCATAATTTTTATCTTTACCTTTTTTTTCTTCTTCCTCTTCTTAAAGAATACCTTTCAGCATTTCATATAATATTAGTTTGGTGGTGATGAACTCCTTTAGCTTTTTCTTATCTGTGAAGCTCTTTATTGGCACTTCAATCTGAATGATAGCTTTGCTGGGTAGAGTAATCTTGGTTGTAGGTTCTTGCTATTCAGCACTTTGAATATTTCTTGCCACTCCCATCTGGCCTGCATAGTTTCTGTTGAGAAATCACCTAACAATCGTATGAGTGCTCCCTTGTAGGTAATTAACTGTTTTTCTCTTGCTGCTTTTAATATTCTCTCTCTGTCTGTTGCTCTTGGCATTTTAATTATGATATGTCTTGGTGTGGTCCTCTTTGAATCCCTTTTGTTTGGGCTTCTCTGCACTTCCTGGACTTGTAAGTCTACTTTCACCATGTGGGGGAAGTTTTCTATCATTATTTCTTCAAATAGGTTTTCAGTATCTTGCTCTCTTTCTTCTTCTGGCACTCCCATAATTCTGATGTTGGTATATTTGAAGTTGTCCCAGAGGCTCCTTACACTATCTTCATATTTTTGGATTCTCTTTTCTTTTGCTTTTCTAGTTGAGTGTTTCTTGCTTCTTTGTATTTCAAATCTTTGACTTGATTCTTGTATTCCTCTGGTCTGCTGTTAAGTCTCTGTATAATATTTTTTATTTCACTCAGTGTATGTTTAATTTCTAGTTGGTCCTCTTTCATATTCTTGAAGGTCTTGCTAAATTTATCGGCCTTTTCTAGGAAATTCTTGAAAAACCTTATAACTGTGGTTTTGAACTCTATAGCCAGTCGTTTACTTTCCTCCATTTCTTTCATTTGTGATCTGTTTCTTTGTCTCCACATTTTGACTGCTTTTCTGAGTTGATAGAGTGTTTTTGTGTGCTAAGTGTCCTATAGGACCCAGTGGCTCAGCCTCCCCAGTTACCTGAGATGGATACTTTTTTTTTAATATATTTTTATTGATTTTTTTACAGAGAGGAAGGGAGAGGGATATAAAGTTAGAAACATTGATGAGAGAGAATCGATCAGCTGCCTCCTACACGCCCCCTACTGGAGATGTGCCCGCAACCAAAGTACATGCCCTTGACCGGAATCGAACTTGGGACCCTTCAGTCCACAGGCTGACGCTCTATCCACTGAGCCAAACTGGTTTTGACTGAGGTGGACACTCTTGATGCACCCCTTTGTGGGCTGTGTGCACAGTCTTATTGTAGTTAAGCCTTGATTATTATTGCTATCACTGGGAAGCATTGACCTCCAGGCCAGTTGGTTGTGAGGATCAGCTGTGTCTATGCTGGGAGAACTTCTGTGCTGGAGACACCCTTATGAGACCAGACTTGCAAAAGCCTCTGCGCTTAGCTTGGATGGGGAACAGATAGCATTGGTTTCCCATCAGCCTTGCCCTAATAGGCTCCTGTGTCTCAGTATCCCATGAATCATAAGTATATTAAGAGGTGAATTTAAGTGTTTTGAGCCATTCACTTTCAACAAACAACAAACTTCATCTGTTCAATCTTTAAAAGAAAGTTAACCTCCAAAAAGCAGCTTCCAAACTGCTCTCATTCACCAGCTCTGATAGTGTTGTCAATAGAATAGAAATCCTTGGGAGAAATGAATGTTAGAATTGTTCTTGGTGTAGAAAACATCTTTCTTTTTTTAAATACTACACCATCAGAGAATATCCTTACTGGCATACCTTGTTTTCTGTGCTTTGCTTTGTTCCACTATACTTGTGTTGCATTTCTTTTTAAAAAAATTTTTTAAGAATCTTTTTTTTTGTACCAATGGAGTGTCACATTTTACTTAAAAATCCAAGAGACGTTTTTTAAAAAGATACAACCAAGAAAAAGGAAGGATACACAGATGAAGGAGAACTACTAAGAGACTCAGAGGTAAGTTATGCTTTCAGTCTCCAACCAGAATCGAACCTGGGACCTTTCAGTCCGCAGGCCTTCGCTCTATCCACTGAGCCAAACCGGTCTCGGCCTTAGTCTTTTATTGTTGATAGTATTACATATATTTTCCATTTGCCCCACTCCCTTTTCCCTCTTTTTCTCAGACCCTGCTGCTCCCCTCCAGGTCTTCACCACCCTATTGCCCATGTCCATGGGCTTTCAATATCTACACTAATAAAACAGAAAGATGCAAATTGACTGTACCTTCGTGATGCCCACCAGGCAATCAGGAGTGAGTATGCAAATTAACTCAACAAAGATGGCGAGTTAATTTGCATATGCAAGCACTAAGCAGCCGGGGGGTGGTACAGGATGCTTGTGTCATTGCCATGGTGACAATGAGGTGTTCCATACCGCCCCAGTAGCTCCGGGCCTCTGGACAGCATAGAAAGACGGAAAGGTGGCTCCAGGCCAGGGGCAGGACATGGCAGCCAGGGGAAGATTCATTCTTGCACGAATCTTTGTGCATCGGTCCTCTAGTAAATAAGTTCTTTGGTTTATCTCTTCTCATCACCCAACCACACATTGAGGTATATTAGTCTGTTCCATGCCTCTATGCTTTGGGTCTTATTTTGTTGGTCAATTCATTTTTTTCATTAGATTCCACAAATAAGTAAGATCATGTGATATTTGTCTTTCTCAGATTGGCTTATTTAACTTAGCATAATATTTTGCATGTCCATCCATGCTGTTCCAAAGGGTAAGAGATCCCTCTTTTTTATAGCTGCATAGTATTTCATTGCGTAAATGTCCTACAACTTTTTTATATATATAAACTACAGGCAAAACCCTCCAATCAGCAAAAAGATTACAACTCGCTTTATTGTGATACTTGTTTGATTACAGTGATCTGGAACCAAACCTGAAATATATCAAGGTATGTCTGTATTTACTTTATTTTGTGGTGGTCTTCTCCCCCTTACCTCTCAGCATTATCTGTATACTAGGGGCCCAGTCCATGAATTCGTACACCTTGAAAGGAACTTTGGGCCATGGTGGGCACAGGGGTGAGTCTTGGCTCATCTTCCATACTCCCACCTGGCCTCTCCCAAAGTGGCCCAGGTGCCCTGTCTGTCGGTAACCCCACTCCCACTGCCACTTCTCTCATGTGCTGACAGCACCCCCCACCTCCCGCTTACACCCACTGATGGCATGGAGTGATTTGGGCTGGAGTCAACAGCAGTTGCAAGCAGTAGCTGCTGCCCTGATTGTCCTTCAGGAGCAGGGGGAGGTAGAGAAGCCCTCAGGGCGATTGGGGCTGACAGCCATTGCTCACACCTGCTGATGGTGCCAAATGATTGGCACCAGCACTGGGAGTGGGTATGAGTAGTAGCTCTGGCACTGACAGTGGGTGAAGTGGAGTTGGCACCAGCAGCAGGTGTGAGCAGGGCAGGACTGCAGCGCATAGAAGCAAAGAATTTTCAGTAACCAGCAGAAGCTCACCCCAATGGCAGTGACCGATGTACTGCCTTGGTCTGGCACCGCTGCTCAACTGCTCTACCATCCCACCATGACTGATGCCCACCATGTTCCATGCCCACCCTCTGTTGGTCAGCGCATGTCATAGCAACTGGTTGCTCGGTTGTTCCACCATTTGGACTATTTGCCTTTTATTATATAGGATAAAGGGCTAATATGCTATGTGTCTGACTATTTGACCAGTAGCTATGATGCATACTGACCACCAGGGGACAGACACTCAACACAGAGGCATTAAAACATGCCTGAATTCATGCACTGGGCCAGGGCCAAGGGACTGTCCACCTGGCCTGTGAGGATCAGGCCAAAACCAGCTCTCTAACAACCCCTGAGGAGCCCCATATTATGAGGGTGCAGGCCAAGGATGCAGGCCAAGGGACCACACCGGTGCATGAATTCATGCACTGGGCCTCTAGTTGAGATACAACCGATATGTAACATTGTGTAAGTTTAATGTGTACAATGTGATAATTTGATACATGTATATATTGTGAAAAGATTATCACAGTAAGGTTAATTAATTCCTTCACCACTTCAAAAATCTTGAGCTGAATATATTCAGACATGCCTTGTTTATATTTGGATAATCATCATCTGTGTTTTGACTGCCTAGAAAGCTTCGCCAGGTTCTTCAATATGTCATTCTTCACAGACTAGCAAAATGCTCAAGATGATATAAAGAAGACCTTTGAGATGCTGTTTAGCAAATGTATTTTAGCTATTGCATTTGCTTATTTTTATTCTTTAAGGTAACAAGCAATTGGTTTGATTTACCAATAACATATGCAGACATAATTTCTTAGCTTTTTGGCCACAAATATTTAAATCTTCATTATTCCTACATACCTTGTTTACAGCTATCAGCAGTTCCAGCATGGACTTCTGCCACACTGTGGACTACCAATAGTCTTGGCTCTTTGGTCCATCCACACAGCCATGGAAGTGATCTTTCTAAAATGCAGATTTGATCACATATACTTAAAATCTTTATCACTAAGCATTAAAAATCCTACATAATTAAATCTTTATCACATCTGCAACCTCATTCTTGCCGCCACATTCTCCAAATCATACCTTATCTTCAGTATATAAGCAATGAAATATGCTCTCTCACACTTTTCTTCATTTTCACATTGTTCCTTCAACCTAATAGATCATCATTTTTCAAGAATCAACTCATACAGTTCTTTCTTTTTTTAAAAAAATATATTTTATTGATTTTTTACAGAGAGGAAAGGAGAGGGATAGAGAGTTAGAAACATCGATGAGAGAGAAACATTGATCAGCTGCCTCCTGCACACCCCCTACTGGGGATGTGACCACAACCAAGGTACATGCCCTTCACAGGAATCAAACCTGGGACCCTTCAATCTGCAGGCCGATCCTCTATCCACTGAGCCAAACAAGTTAGTGCCATACAGTTCTTTCTTAATGAAGATTTGCCCTGTCTATAACAGTTGGGAAATCCCCCTCACCCCCAAATTTGGTTTCATCTTTTGTTGTAGAACTTGCCATATTACAACATAATCACTTGTCTGTCTTCTTCACTAGACTGCTAGCTCAAAGTCAGGAACTTGGGTCTTTTCAAACTTGTATCCCCAAGAATGAACAAGTAAAAATTATTTCATATTAGTCAGAAGCTCTAGTTGTTAAAATTTTTATCTTTGTGTAATAAAATATGAAAAATTAATCATTAGAAAAAGTATTTTGTACAAATCTCTCAAAATAATATCTCTAGGGAAGAAGAAAATTAAGAAGCCCTAAGTGAAGACTATTAACATTGTATATAATAAGAGAGAAATATGCAAATTGGGCCAGGATATCATGATCAGCTCAGGAGGCTGCGTCATGCTCAGCTCAAGCACATCCCCAACCCAGCGGTCACATACCACATACCAGGGCTGGGGTTGGTCTGTGGCATGTCTCAGAGCCCACCCCCAGCCCCAGTGCTGCCCAGCTTTTAGCCACTCCCACCAGGGGTTCGCGGACAGGCATGCCACGCAGCCTGCCTTGGGAGCAAAGCCCCAGCAGATCCACAGACCCGCCCAGGGGGGCATGCTCCTAGCTGCGCTGTGGTCAGGACCAAGGTCCACAGTGGACTCAGGACCCACCCAGGGTTCATGCTCCGAGCCACCATGGCCAGACTGTGGCTTCGGCCTGCTCCTTGTGGATAGCGGGCCTAAGCCTTCATTAGGATATCCCCGAGGGTTCCCAGACTGTGAGAGGGAGCAGGCTGGGCTGAGGGACATTCACCCAGTGCACAATTTCGCGCACCAGGCCTCTAGTGTATACAGTAAAGATTCATTAAATAGCTGTCAATTGCACAATCTTTCTAAAGGAGGGACCTATATTATACTTTTTAAATTTTTTCCTCTAAAGCCTAGAAAACTACTATGTTAATAGAATCATCTCAGGTCTCTTTTTATTGATGAATGAGTGAATCCATTATATCTAAATCTCAGTAGGAATTTATAAGCTCTGCTTCTTTGAATCTCTATGTATATTGAAATATCTTTGATGACAGGGGCTCTACCTTGTTGATTTTTACATTCCCAGGTGTTAACACAGAGCACAGAACACAGTGGAAGTTTGATAAATGTCTGATATCAAGGTTACCTAATTGAAATAGACATTTGCTTTGCTCATCATTGTATCCCTGTGACTTAAGGTGACATCTTAGCTACAGTAAAAACCTAGTAAATATTTGTTAGATACACATGATATGGAAATATGGCCCCTGGAAGGTACAACTAAAATCTAATATAAAAAAGTTTTCCTTGGTCTCTTGGATTCAGGAATAAATTCAGATTAGCATTAGCATAATTCTGAAAGATATTTTATTTATTACTTTGAAATAGTTCAACCCCACAGAGTGGAGAGGGGTGGGCAAAGAAAGGAGAGAAATTGGAAACAAGTGAGGCTCACAGGAGAAAATAGCTCCTCGGAGGGGAGCCACATGCTCTGATACCCATGGCAGCCGAATGAGGAAGCAGCCTAAAATTAGCAGGATGGGCAAGCCCAGGAAGGGAGAGCCAGGCAGCTTTCCTGCCCTCAACAAGTGAGGTGAGGGTCTGGGAGCCCTGGTGGAAACCTCCTTCGCCGGTGGAGCCCCACTGCAGTTTGTTCCAGGTAAGGTCTTCACCTTGGGAGGCAAACCAAGAGGAAACTTAAGGGGATGTCCAGACAACTGAAAGATTTAATATTGCCTAGTAAATTTTACGAGGAAATTTCCTGGTGCCTCCAAGAATCTAATGTTTAAGAGAGCAATAGGAGTATTTTTTATATTTATCCTCACCCAAGGTTTTCAACTAAATCACCCCTTTTCTCCTTAGGGAATTGGGCTCTCTGGAGAGTGTAGGTGCTATTTTTTTTTCCCAAGTGTTGAAGTACAGGGAGGAGGCTGTCCTAGAAAATTGTAAAATCAGGTGGAAGAGGGATGAAGAAAGGGTACTGCCAAGTAATAATTAAAAATGGACAAGATACTGCAGAGCCAAAAAGGAAAGGTTAGAAATTACACAAATAGGCCTGGATGGGCAACAGTGTGCTTTTTTCATAGATTAAGCACATAGTGGTTGAGCTGGTCAAAGACAGACAACAGAATCTTGGAGGGAGTCAGGATTTTCTCAGTATTATTTCATAGAGAATTAGGTCAGTGGTTTACTTTATGATGTTTATTCCCAGAGTATTTATCTAACACACTCCATAGTTTCTATGAGTTCCTGTCTTCTGTTCTGGAATTCATTTTTTTTTTTTGGTTGCCTATTGCCTTTTGAAATTACAATTGATTAATGGTAAAACCCTCCAATGCTATTAAGAGGGTGTCTCACAGGGCCAGTCTGAGGGATTGTGTTTATTGGACAGCAAAAATTCAAACTTTTAAAAAATAGCAGCTTTATTGAGATAGAGTCACATACCACAATAATTAAACTAACCGTGTACAACTCAGTGGTTTTTTTTAGTATATTTATAGAGTTTTCTAACCATTGCCACAATTCAATTTAAATTGTTCATCACCCTTCTCCCAAAAAACCCGTAATCATTCCTATTTGATATTTCCTGTAAATGAAATCATACAATATGTGGTCTTTTGTGATCTTTTCTTTTTCTTTTTTAAGGGAACACCTAAGTACTTAATGGGAGAAGAAAAACCTCTTATTTTGGTAGTATTAATTGTTGATTCATCACCAAGGAAAACTGTCATTACCTCCAGACTCAATTCTGAATGACCACTTATAACCCATTACTCTAAAATTATTCGGTTATGGTGGCACTTCAGTTCTATATAAAATTATATGATTAATAAATGCTTTTCAGTATTGATGATTTTTGTTTAATGATAAAATAAATAGCCTGAAGGAATGACCTGATGAAATGAAGTGTATCCAATTATGATATCATTAGAGGATTTACATGGTACATATCCTAAGGTTTTAGTAAATAATATATGAATTAAGATGTAGTACATCTAGAACAGTGTCTGGCAATTATTCAATTCTTAGTAAATAGCCACATTTTCTCCGCCCTACTTTGAATGTTAAACATTTACTCATTTTATAAGACATACAGAACAGATTTGAAGTAAATCTTAATTAGCAGAGTGCTTTGAACATACTCGTTACTCAATAAGTGCTTATTAAAACAGGGAAGGGAGATTCAGACATGAATATGTACATTATACACCTGCGACACTCTTTCATAAAGACTATAAAACAGTTTCATTTGCTGGACTAGGAGGCACCAATTATAATTTCAAGTTTGAGCTGATATCAGCTGCAGTTTTGGACAATTGACTGGCTTTTTCTGGTTCATAATTCATCTATAATTTCAGATCCAGGATTGTAGCTAAAAGCCATCCCCATTGTTCATACTATGGAAATGTTTTATGGCAAAGTCTCCAAGACACACCTGCCTTGTATTTATTTCATGCTAAAGGTCAGACATTGAATTATAAGACTGCTTCTTAGGGAAGTCCGATGGTTGACTGTCACAAGACTTTGCAGCTTGTAATTGCCTTGATGAAATCACCAGCTTCCATCATCTGGTCCTCATCTGTCCAAGCTCAGAAACCTAATTTGTTTATCAAAAGTTCTTACAGTGATCCAGTCCTTTAGCAAAGTACTTACATTAACCAAACTCCCAAGAGAGCAATATAGCAGCCAAAATTCCAATTTGTTAATTTACAATAAGATAAATGGCTTTAGAACAAACAAATACATTCTTCTATCAACATAATTTTTAATCTGTAAGGCAATATATTTTTAAACTAAAAAAATCAATAAGAAAAAAATTTAAATAAATAAAAACTAAATTGAGATGAGAATGTTTTTGCAAGGATTGCAACAAGACAGGTAAGTGGTCATGGCATTTGGCCATGTTGGACTGGGGCTCCAAACTCTATCATCAAGAGCAGATAAGGCTTTCTTAAATAAACATTGCTGATTATTTCTTTTTATTTCCCTTTCCTACTGGTCATTCTGATTACCTCCTCAAATGTAGATATAGATGTAGATGTAAAAATAGATATAGACACACAAAGTTAATTTATATACCCATATATTTGATAGATACCATCAATTATACAACAGCTAAATTTTGCTCGCCCCCCTTCGCCCCCAGTGTACTTAAGGCTTTAGGGTTTTTGTTTACTTGTTTGTGTGGGAGGGTTGGCTTGAAGGAAAACTTTCACTATTTTTTTCTATATGTAAACAAAATACATCCTTATTAGGAGTTGTTTTTTTTAAAGTACAACTAAGGAAAAAATATGAGAGAAAAACCTCTCATAATTCCACTACCTAGACATAACCTTTTAAATTTTTGGAATATTGTACTCCAGAATTTTAAAAAATAAAATAGGGTCTATGTCAATTATAATTAAGAGATAAATTAAAAATAAATAAAAATAAGGTCATACACTGTTTTAAAGACTTTTTAAATTTTTTATGTATCATAATTATTATTCCAGGTTTAAAAAATGTGATTCTAATTTTATTCTATTATAGTTCTTTATAAACATCCACATAATTACATCGGAATGTTAGTTCTTTTCTTAAAGTATATAAATTTACACCTTAAAATTAGTCATTTTATGTAGGTTTTCTATTTTAATCTTTAGTGTCCAAAGTTCTCTGCTAATGTCTCCATGTTTTTCCTATAATATGACATTTTTCATATTTATATATTGCTTTTAAAAGTTTTTATCTTATATATCACATTTCAATTTTTAAATACTTTATATATTTTATACTAATTGTAATCTAAAGTAAGTTAAAAAAAAAAACAACTCACTTTTCCGCAACTGAAAAGATGAGTTCACTGAAATATATGGAATGATTTTCTCAAGATCATAGAGCCAGCGAGTGAGAAAGGTGGGTGGGGCTAGAAGGTTCTTTTTCCTTAGATCAGTAATCTCTCTTGTGAGCAAGACCCCTGTAGGGCCATGAAGCAATTGTAAAGGGTCCACAAATCCATGTCTAGAAACATTCTAGAATAAGCATATTATTTATTAGAAAGTGTTACAATTAGTAAAGCATAAATTTGTTGGAAATAAGTATTAAGTTAATGGTTGTTTTTTATGTATTTTCTAAATCAATAGATTAAAAATTATATTTATCATCACTTAAGAGACCCACAACATTTTTTAATGTTGGAAAGGCATCCTTGTACTTGAAAAAATTAGGAACCAGTGCTTTCAGCCTTTGAAGTTCACTGTATTTACTCTCAAGCATTATGAAATGGCTTAGAACTCTTGAAAAAAAAAAACATGCTTTAAAAATATAGCCAGCAGTATTTTATCGCAAGTAAAATTTTCCCCATGATAGGAATTAGGCTGCTCTGAAATATTCTTACTGGGTCTTGTCCTTTAGAGCTTTCTAAGAAAAAAAGTAGGTGGTTGCAACTATAAAGATGTAAGACATGAAGATAGGAGACATGAAAACCAATACATGTGAACAACTCTTCATTGCTGTAGTTTGCAGAAGTATCCTTGGCATTGTCAGGGTAGGAGAATAAATCATAAATCACATTGCAGACAGGAGGGTCCTGCCTCCCATCTAAAATACGAATTGTTTCACAACTCTGCTAAATCAGAGTCCCTAAAACCAGCCTAGTGTGGATTCTCAAGGCAGAACTCTTACAGAATCTTACTTCAGAGACTAATCAGAAATAATAGTTTAAGGAATTTTCCCCTTAAGCTTTCTTAAAAACACAAAACAATTCTGAATGTTCATAAATAAGTTACCTGGAACTGTAAGTAATCATATTCAAAGGGACAGGAAGTAGAATGGTGGTTGCCAGGATCTAGAAATAGAGGGGAATGGAAAGTTATTGTTTAGTAGGTAAAAAAAGTTTCAGTTTTACAAAATTAAAATGGTCTGGAGATAGAAGGTGGTGATCATTGTACAACGTGAATGTACTTAATGCCACAGAACTGTACATTTTAAAATGGTTAATATGGTAAATTTCATTTTATGTATATTACTAGAGGCCCAGTGCATGACATTCATGCACCAGGGTGGAGGACCCCTCAGCCTAGCCTGCACCCTCTCACAGTCCGAGATCCCTCAACTGACATCCCCCAAGGGGTCCTTAATGCAGCTGCAGTGGTGAGAGAGACTCCCACCACCACCGCTCGGCTTCTGGCTGAGCAGCACTCCCCCTGTGGGAGCGCACTGACCATTGGGTGCAGCTCCTGCATTGAGTGTCTGCCTTTTGGTGGTCAGTGTGTGTCATAGCGATCTGTCATTCTACCGGTCAGTCGATTTGCATGTTAGCCTTTTATTATATAGGATATCCCAATAAAAAATAACTGATATTTTTACAGAAAAGAGTAAGTTAACTGGAGATTAGATTTTCAAAAAGATTTTTCATTAGGACTTTTACTCACAAAAATCAAAGTAGAACAGAATTGTACTAAGACATTTCATTTTTTTGGTATGAATTTAATTCAGAGATAGGTAAAAGATAATGTACAAACTAACAAATACTTCTAAAAATTCCTAAACCATATCATCTTATGTATGGGGACACAATTCACAAGAACTTGAAGATAAAGAAAATAATAATCTATGCTTAATTTCTTTTTCTAGTACAGTAAATCCTCAGTTAACATTGTTGATAATCTCTTGGAAACTGCAACTTTAAGCAAAATGACTTATAACAAAACCAATTTTACCAATAGGCTAATTGGTATAAATAACAGTTAAGTTCTTATCGTATATTTCTGTTCACTAAAACATCACCAAGCTTCTAAATAAAGAACCAAAACACCAAAATAAATACAAGCCATATATACATTTAAGAAAGTTTAATAAAAACAAGTAAGAATAATTATTTTCCAATCCTTTTATTCCAGTTCAGGGTCACAGGTGGTCAGAGCTTCTCTCAGCAGCTCAAGGCACTGTAAGGTGGGAACCCACCCTGGACAGGATGCCCTTCCATCACAGAGTGCATCACACCTACACCCATACTCAACCACACAACTTAGAGATGCCAGTTGACCGCACGTGGACATCTTTGGGATGTGGGAGGAAACTTAATGAGTCCTGAGTGAAAACCCATGCAGACATGGATAGAACTGTGCCAACACCACACAGACAGTGGCCCCCACTCTGGGAACTTTTCTCATTAACATTATAAGGAAATGAGGAAATGATCTTGGAGGAAATGACATTTGAGTGAAACAACATTATTCAAAGCCTCTGCTGTATTGAGTTGTGTAACTCTAATTAATTATTCTTTTTGTATGTCAGTTTCCTCATATTTAAAATGTGAACATTAAAGCAGATCTGCTGAGAGGACTCATGAGAAATAGCCAATAAAAAACAATAAAACTTTTCAATTACAGTGTTAATATGTAACCACATTTAAATAATGTTTTCATGTCTGCCCCAGTTCATCATCATTAGCAGCATTTATTCAGCAGATCTAAATCAGATCTGCTTTATATTACACATGGTGTTTATATATTGAACATGTATTTATTAGACAATTCAGAATCACAGAAAGACTAAAATATTCTTCACTTCCCTAGATACTTCTCCAGATCGCTTAACCTTAGCAATAGTTCCGTTTACCTGAGTTTTATACCAGTCCTTTGCTGACATCTTTTCTTAGATCAGATGAGGAGTAAGATACTTACCAATACCCCCAGTTGCCATTTTCATGTCATAAAGCACATACCATAGGGTGGATATACTGCGGTGATATTTGTCACCACTCTACTTATTTGGCTAAAGAAGGCTTGTTTGATATGTGGTTGTCAGATCAAATTATAATTTAAATCCTTTAGCTATGTTTAGCCCCTTGGCAGTGGATGAGTTGAGAATTTAGAATTCAGAAGCAGATGGTTCGGGAACAGGATAACAGATATGAAACATGTTACCTTTGTGTCATGGGTTTGAATGTGAACTTGGTTGATCACTATTAATGTTCTATACAAGATGTAAGCGATCTGATTTCAATCTCTAATGAGCAGCACCCCATGTTACAAAAACTAGTTACTCTTGGCACTAATTAGCATTCTTGTTGTCAGCGTCAGGCTGGAAGCCAAGGACTGACTGAATCAGTCTGGAAACCTGAACTGCTGCTGTGTCTGAGTCATCAGTCTAGATGGCCCATTCAGCTTGTGGCCTTTGCTTAGAGTTTACAGCTCAGCGCAACTGTATGCACCTCACTCTGTGTGACCTCACTAAGCCAGATTTAAGGATGTTCACTTAAAATGTGTCTTTTTACAATAATAATGGTGGCTAATATTTATTGGCCAAGTATTGTTCTAAGAATATTAACTTAATTATCTCAATAATCTTATGAGGCAGGTACTATTTATTACTTTACCCATTTTTAAACAAAACATTTTTTTTATATTTTATTGATTTTTTACAGAGAGGAAAGGAGAGGGATAGAGAGTTAGAAACATCAATGAGAGAGAAACATCGATCAGCTGCCTCCTGCACACCTTGCACTGGGGATGTGCCCGTAACCGAGGTACATGCCCTTGACCGGAATCAAACCTTGGACCCTTCAGTCCACAGGCCGACACTCTATCCACTGAGCCAAACCAGTTTTGGCTAAACAAAACATGTTTTTGTTGATTTTTACAGAGAGAGGAAGGGAGAAGGAGAAGGGAGAAAGAGATAAGACATAACAATTAGCTGCCTCCTGCATGCCTGCTATTGGAGATCAAGCCCACAAGCCAGGCATGTGCCCTGCCCAGGACTGAAATCAGTGACCTCTTGGTATATAGGTCGATACTCATCATTTGAGTCACACCCACACCAGCTGGGCTTCCCCATTTTTTAGAGATGAGAAAACTGAGGCATAGAAATTAAATAACTTGCCTAAGGCTACTCAGCTAGTAAGTGGTGAAGCTGGAATCAACCCTGAATATACTTGCTCTCTGCCTAATTATAACATCTGTTTGATTTTTTCTTTTACCAGCTTACTGTACCACTAATGTGTGGGGGGGGGGGGTGGGGGGGGGAGGGGAGGGTGTATAAATTCTGTGTTTCAACCAAACAGAGCACACATCAGTGTTTCAACTTTAAAATTGTTCATCTTCCTGTACTAGTTTATTTTTTTCTGAAAGAGGCCATGTATCTTTCTTAAATTTGATTTAGGTACATCATTATTTTTAACTTAAGATACTTGAATACTTGCTATTATAATGGCTTCTATGGCATCTATTTTTTTGTTGTTTGAGATAAACATTACTTGCACTTAGAAATATTCTCTGACTTTATCTTTCTACATTAATAAAGAAGGGAGACTCAAATAAAATAAAATCTTGCCAACCACTCTATCCCAACACATGAATGATCACCAAATAGGCAGTCCAGCTGCCTCATTTTGTTATAATAGTTAATTGGATTTTTTCCATCTACTATTCATGCAAAATTAGAAAACAGATAAATATATTTTTGAAAATATGGGTCTCTTTTATGAGATTCTCCATGGTAGCTAGGGAGGAAGTTTTTAGTACAATGAGATAAATAATCTTTAAAATAAAGTTAGGAAACAATACAAATCATTTTAATGGAGAAAATCAATTAACCTGGTTCTCACAATAATTTTCTTAAGATTTAGTAAAATATTATTTGCTATAATTACCAGCTAGAAATAGAAAATAATCTATAATCATTTTTTTGTGTTTCTTTTAGTTGCCTTCTATACTCAAGTTACTCAAGGCATGTTGTAAGTCTCATGTGGTACATATTTATTGCTCCAGTTTACAAATAGATAAACTTTAGGGTGTTTCCCAAAATAGCTCTTTTCAAAGTTGATCATGTAAACTTAATGTAATCCTATATAATAAAAGCCTAAAATGCAAATTGTCCCCTTGAGCGGTTGTTAGACCAGGAGTTCGACTGCTCGCTATGACATGCACTGACCACCAGGGGGTGGCATGGAACATGGTGGGCATTGACAACATGGCCCTGGCAGTGGGTGGCAGTGGAGGCGCTGCTGGCCTTGATAGGCCATGATGAGAGCAGTACCACTCACGACAGGATGGTGGAGCAGGTGAGCAGGTGGCACCAGGTCAAGGCTGGTACGAGTGGGAGCCCTATCACCCTGCAGATGGTGACCAGTGGTGATAGCAAGGGGCAGGGCTGCCACCCAGCTACCAAGCGCTGAGGGAGCCAGGCAGGGATTCTGGCCCTGATTGATTGCCCCAGAGGTGAGATGGTAGAGCAGGTGAGGGGGCAGTGCCAGGCCAAGACAGAGTGCCAGGCAGGGCTGTGGGACTGTGAGGCTGGGAGCATGAGCTGAGGCTGTGAGGCTGGAGGTACAAACCAGAGCCTGATCTCCACAGGCCACCCCGAGGGACCCCATCTGTGCATGAATTCGTGCACCGGGCCTCTAGTAGTAATGTAAATGCAAACTGGAGTTTTACAGCTGATTTACATTTCCATGTAGCAAGGCCATTCTAGTACCTAATTTTCCTGTGTATAAAGCAATCATAATAAAGACCAATTTCAAGGGCAAAAACAGTTCTGTTGTTTTTTGTTTTGTTTTTTTAATCCTCACCCAAGGATATGTTTTATTGATTTGAGAGAGAGAGAAACCTTGATCAGTTGTCTCTCATAAGCACCCTGCCCGGGGATTGAACCCAAAACCTTTCATTATACAGGATGATGCTCCAACCAACTGAGCCACCCAGCCAGGGCAGTTATTCTGTTTTTGTTTTTTTATTAGAGCATAATAGCCAATATATGTTATAAATAACTTTGAAAAGATGAAATGCTAAGTAAATATCTACCTAAATTATAATAACCATATGGCCTTTTATGCTTAATTTTACTATGTCTAGTAATTTTCAGATAGACATGCATAGAGAAAATTGTTATTTATTGTTGCTTCAGTTCCTTTAAGTTGTTTCTTTGACCAGCCAGAGGGAGGGAATCATCCAGATTTCCAAGGACTTGGAAGAGAGTAACTAAATCAACATAATCTCAATATCACTGGAGCTCTCCTTCTTGTCACTCTACATCTTCTGAGTTTTCTTTTCTTCAAATTAATATCTAGATACTAACAAGCATGGATACCTCTGAAATGTGGTATGGTGTAGTAGAAAAGAGCTAGGGCTTGGAAGCATCATGTAAATCTGGATATAAATCATAGTCTGAGTGGCCTTATACATTTTTTTTTCTCTGATCTTTAGTTTATTCCTCTCTCTCTCTCTCTATATATATATATATAAAACAACAACAACAACAGATAGCCCTGGCCAGGTAGCTCAGGCTAGACCATCATATGCCCAGGTTGTGGGTTCAATCTCTATTTAGGAAGCAACCAATGAATGCATACATGAGTGGAACAACAAATCAATCTCCTCTTTCTCTCATCAATAATTTTTTAAAAATAAAACAGAATCTAATGATATAGTATATTTTGGACAATCTCAAGGTATACTTCCTGAGATTTTTTTCAGATCCCCAAATTTGCAAAACCACAGTAGCATGTACTTTTTTTCAGTTTTATCTTCCATAAACTAGGATAATGACCCATACTTCCTGGGTTGTTGTATTAGACTAAATTATATGTTACATATAAACAACAAAGCTTGGTTGGTATGGACACTAGGCTGGGTCAGTTAGGGTCTCTTGGGTTGCTAAATAATTCATTTTGGCTAATCTGCCTTTCAAGAAGTTCAATTTGGAATCAGTCGCAAATAGTTGAAATCTGATCTAAGTAAGAGAAAATTTACATATGTCTTAAATATACTCTTTATTTCTAGAAAAACAGAGAGCTTAGTCTGTGACTTGAGCTTGTATCCCCAAAACCAGGACATGTGAGTGGACAGAACTGCCCCTCAGCTAGCTATGGGCAGTAGAATCTTAAAGCCAAAACTCAAGAGAAACAGTCTGTGGATGCAAAAAAAAGAAGTCTGATTTCATAGGGGCAGACAAAAAGCAAGGACCTGATATAAAATAAAGGTTGTACAAAGGTGGTTATAAAAAATAATAGTAAAATAATTCAGGAGGATGCCTCTTATAAAGCATCTATCTAAGGTATGTGCTGTAAGCAAGGGGCCCCCATACCAATTGTCTCAGGAATTGTGGGCATCCACTGAGCCAAAGCACATATAGTTCCTAAGTCAGTGACCGGTGCACAGTGAACATCCCCAATCATTTTTAGCACCTTTTCTTATTTGAATTGATTCTTACTAGTATTTCTGTGTTAAACTAATATCAAACCCATAACTGCAATTAAATCAGTTAATGTTGTTGAGAGTTTAGGTCATTTGCTCTTTCCTGGCACACAGTAAGTATTCAGTAACTATTTGTTGAATTGAGTAAATAACTTAGAACAACTCAACAATTAACATATTATTTTTTATGGCATGCCATGGACCAAGAATTATTAAGTGCCTATCTTGTGCCATGCCTTGAGTTTAGAACTGTGTAGGCTTTAGAGAATTTTTTAAATGACTCTGATTCTCAAGGAGTTGATCTAGTTAAATGAAATGTAAAATATATAAATGAAAAAAATTGGTTTAATTCAGCAATATAAGAAATACTGCAGAAAACTAGATCACTGATTACTAATTGCATAGTAATTGGAAGAAATTGAACACAGGCAAGGAAGAAAAAGAAGGCATGGAAATATTGGTAGAACCTTTTGACTGGAGACAAGAATTTCTGTAGAAAAACAGATTGTTTATAGATTATAGGTTCTGGAAGATCACATTTGTGATTATACCAAGGCTTTTCTTATTCTTGGTTGAAATTTGCATAATATTTCAGGCCAGTGGACTGTATAAATAGACTTAGCTCCAGCTCAGTTTACACTGTAGTAAATGTTTGTGTTAAACTTATCTGTGGCCTTGTCTGTTTATTTATTCATTTTATTGACATTGTCACCTACATTTTCAGTTAAAGCTTATTGTCTAGGTTGGCAGATGAAAGGAGAGAATATCTGAAATATTAACAGGAGACGGGTTAGATTAGGCTTTAACTAATCCATTCTCAGTTTGAAACAGAGAACAATTGCGTGATAAGCAGAATGAATAAAAAGACAAAACAAAAATGGGTTTCAAAAAAAAGGAAGAAACAATAAAGAAAAAAAAAGAGGTTGAATAAAAAAGGTTTCCAGGTCTTCCTACATTAAGGTATGCTGCCTTTCTTTGATGGGAAGTTTGCTAAAACTAGATTTATAGATAAATAAAATAGATAAAGTAAATAGATTCATAGATAAATAAAAATGTGAATTTGATTAGAGATATAAAATACGAATTCATTTGAAATTTCCATGGTTTATATTCGCCAACATGTTCCTCTATACTCTTCTCTCCTTGACAAGTTGTTTTCATTCAACATTTACTAATTTCATGAGAGGTTTCAGGTAATAAGATAATAACTTCTCAGAAATGTGTATTAGCACTTGCTATTTTAATTTTTATTGTTTTCATGGTGAAAGAGTCCTACACTTAGTCATATGCTATTTTTCTGTTCTCTTTCTGGTTTCTGTTAAATAAACACCAAGACCCTAAAATCAAATTAGTAGCTTTAATAACCCTTTGTTCATCAATACATATGAAAACAATGGTGGATTTCCTCCTTTGGGTAATTTTTTTAATTTTGAACTAACCTGCATCGTTAGTCTTCACAAGAAGGCAGTAGGGGACAATGAAAAGAGAATCTGTTTTAAACTAAAAGGCCTAGGTTTGAATTCTCCAAGTTGTGCAGCTCACTGGTTGAGT
Source organism: Lasiurus cinereus (assembly GCA_011751065.1). Lineage (NCBI taxonomy): Eukaryota > Metazoa > Chordata > Mammalia > Chiroptera > Vespertilionidae > Lasiurus > Lasiurus cinereus. The sequence goes on from JAAGEH010000426.1 coordinate 18,194,527, forward strand.
AACTTTGAGAAAGCTAAACTTCTTTAAGCCTCAGTTTCCTCCTTGTCCTATGCAGCTAACAATACCTTGCAGAGTTGCTATGAATAGTAAATAAGAGATCACTGAGTCTGCTCAGAGCATAAAATATACTCGGAGGAAATGTTAATTCCCATTTCTCTTCCTTCACATTATTAGTGTTTGTGTAGTTATTTGGGTCATGCTTACGAACAGTGAACTTTGTTTTTAGCTTTCTGAAATGTCGGTGCTGCCCAAAAATAGAATCTGAGTGGAATCACCCAGAGGCTGGCATACTGGTATTTAAGATATTTAGTGCTAAGGTTATGAAGAGAAAATATGCCAGCTGGTATTTTTCTACCCCTAACTTGCAAAAATTGTACTGACCGATATTGATGTGCTGAGTAATAAAACCAAAACATTTACATTTACTTTTCAAACAACAAAGCCCCTAAACTGTCTCTGCATAATGACTGTCACAGAAAGACACAAAAAACTAGGTCTGTCAAAGCATTCAGACTGCCCTCCAATGCCCTACCCTTCAGCATTCATGCCTAATGCATATCATTTCATGTTCTCAACTAAAATATTATAGCTAGAATGTATCTGAAAGCATTGGTGTTTTTCTTCTATATTTGCTCTTCTATTTGTTTGTTTGGTTAGTCACACAGAAGAATTTCAAGGTTGGTTTTCGGTTCAGAAAAATTATAAACTTGTAATTCCCCATAGCATTCCTTTTTTTTTGCCTTTCCTTTTCCCCCCACAAACACCTTAAAAATGTGAAGATTTAAGTATTTGCAGTGGTTAAAGAGCATAGATTTAGAGTTAGCCTTGGATTTAATTCTGGCTTAGCCGCTTGCTTGTTGTGTGACCTTGGGCAAATTTTTAACTTCTTTTTAAGCCCCAGGTTCTCATTTGTAAAATGAGAATTATAACATTACCTACTTCATAGATTGTGGAAGGAATGCATAAAATAAAGCACAATGTCTATAAAGAGCTTAATATAGTGCCTGGTACATAGTTAAGGAATGTTACCTCATTTCTACCTACGTGATATATTAATGTGTGTTAATGTAAACATTTATTAATGTGGTGAAAAGTGTGAATCAATTGTATACCTTCAGGACTACACACTTAATACTAATTGTTCTGGATTTCTTCAGTGACATAATCATAATCGCAGGATGCTATTTTTAAAAGTCCTGGGAATATATTTTCTTCTTGAAAATAATGCTTTCTACAAATTGTAAACTTTGATATGTGCTACATATCAAAAACCACAAGTAATGGAAATCTTATTGGGTTTTCATAGAAACCACACGGTAAAGTTTTTATCTCATTAATATAATAATTGGTTGTTTTCCATAGGTAGTTTGATAAATATATTTATCATAATCTAAGCTTTGTATCAAAAAATATATTTACACATTTGCAACCTATATGTGGATATTTTGTGCACTCTTTATGCTCTTTTTTTTACAAAAAATATTATCCTTATTATCCTTCTCATCTAGTCTAAGGAGAGATCTAGAAAGTCTGTTTTCTTAGTCATTATCCACCCCCACCATCCCTTCAGGCTAAGAACATCATGCAGACTTGAGTTATTAAAGTTGATCTGAAAGAGCAATCTGTTCTAAATGACTGTCTCTGGATCTGCCATGGAACCCTGTAAATACCCTTCATTACTCTGTCGGGGCAGTATCACATTTCTTCATGCTACTTTTGTGGCTGACACAAGTTAGGCAGTGAGATTTAGTCTTTGGATGATCCTCGTTGATTGATGTAGGAATGGTGCTTCTTCTGAGACAGGTAACCCAAAATTTATTTTTCAGTATAATGTTTGAAAATAGGTATTCTGTTTATAGTTGTTTTTTTTACTCCTCACCCAAGGATATGTTTATGGATCTTTTGGCAGGGGATGGAGGTGGCAGGGGGGGATTGAGAGAGAGAAACATTAATGTGAGAGGGAAACATTGATTGGTTGCCTCTTGTACACACTCCAGCTGGTACCGAATCCATAGTCTAGGTATGTGCCCTGACTGGGAATCAAACTTGAGATCTTTTGGTGTACGGGACAATGCCCACACCAACTGAGCCACACTGGTCAGGGCTGTTTATAGTTTTTAAAAATGTTTTTATTTTTTAAAAGTAAATAGGTTTTGAACTCATGTTTTAAAAATGTTTTTAGTTTTAGCTTTAGATAAGCATTTTCAATAACATTTAGATAAAAAAGAATATTTTTAAGGATTTAATTGTATTTCTCAATTACGTTGTACCTTGGGATTGCATAAGACCCTTTGTAACTTACCATATATACAGCATTTTGGATGGTAAAAAACTCGTCTCTAATGTGACTATTTTTATCATTAACAAAAATTAAATATATAAATATATATATATATATAATTTTTATTAAAATATTTTAACTGTTCTTTAAAATAAAACATAGAGGTTTTGTTTTTTATGTATCTGATATTGGAAAGGGGTACCTCAATATAAATCTACGAAGTTTTTTGAATCCTCACCTGAGGATATGTTTTTATTGATTTTAACATTTTTAAAAATTGATTTTAGAGGAGAGGAAGGGGAGAAAGAAAGAGCAATATCAATGTGAGAAAAAAACATCCATTGGCTGGCTGCCTCCCATTTGAGCTCCAAATAGGATTTAACCCAAAACCTAGGTATGTGCCCTGACCTGGAATCAAACCTTCAATCTTTTGGTGTACTGGATAATGCTCCAATTGACTGAACTCTCTGGTCAGGGTTAAATCTACAAACCTTAAACAAAACATATTGAAACTTTGGTGTATGTGAGCAATTTATTTTAGAATTAGAACCCATTGCAAAATGGAAAGAGAGCAAATATAAAATTTTTTATGAATCCACCAGCCCAGAAATTCTTGCATGCTTACCCTCTAGGGAAAGACTTCCTCTGTTAGAGATCTTCCAGATTCCTTGACATTCTGTGGATCATTCCAATGTGAATGAATTGTTTCTGTAGCTGAGTAAACTGTATTAAGAAAACAGCTGAAGACAAGCACAGGATCATGTTCAAACCATAATAAATGCATGTGTTGGATGGGCTACTTAACTTTATGGGGAAGGCTTAAGACATGTAACCTTTTGTTTGTTTGTCACTTATAACATATTTTTATTTATGTTAGATTGTTTTTTAAGTTTTAAAAATTATTCTTTGTACTAATGAGCTCTGGTAAAATCTGAACTAGTAGTTTCTAATATGTTTATACAATTAGTACTGAGGATTAGTGGCTGCATTATCTAGGAGCAGAAATTAATTTTTTAAATATAGAATCTACAGTATGAGTTTGATGTAAGAAAGATGCCCACAGTTTCTGAGTATTATTTATTTAAAATATTTATATCTACCTTTTTTTCAAAGAGCTCAAAAATTTTGTACACTACATATGAAATGTTATAACTATGAGAAGAGAAATATTATTGCTATTCAGAAATTCTTTGGCTCTTTCTTCTGTAACTTCTATGCATTTTAAGTCTTTTTAAGTTGTTCCTATTGATTCCTAATCGCACTGCCCAACCAACTCTATTGTGTATTTCAGTATGGGTCTCCTCAAAATTCTACTGGGTGAAAGGTAGAGTATCAAGCTTATCATGGCAGAGCTTGCAGGGAAGTAGTTGTGGTTTTTGTAAGCATTTTCCTTTGGAATATCAACTTCTAGCATATCTATTTGCTACCTGAAATAGAGGTTTCAGCCTAGCCAGCATGGCTCAGTGATTGAGCATTGACCTATAAACCAGGAGGTCATGATTCAATTCCACTTAGAGCACATACCTGGGTTGCAGGCTTGTCGTCAGCAGGGGGCATGCAGGAGGCAGCCAATCAATGATTATCTCTCATCATTGATGATTCTGTCTCTCCCTCTCCTTTACTCTCTGAAATCAATAAAAATATATTCTAAAAAGGAAAGAAGGAAGGAAGGAAGGATCCACTTTCCCATGTTCCTACCCAAGACCAGGTAGCATTTATCTTGATTACACCTCAAGTTCTGAGTGGAATAATGGGAAAAGATCCTCTCTTTAAATATAAAAAAAATTTTTTGAACATCTACATAAATTGAAAATGCAAAAACACAATTAAGTAGTCTTGAGATTAAGATTAGCACTAGGTACAGTGATGATCTAGATTACTGTGATAATGAAAACGCCTATCCATATAATTCAGCTCTTCTTGTTTTGTTTTCTTTTTAACCCAGATTATTTAAGTTTTCCTGAAAAATTTTTTTTCATTTTGCTTATATAAATAAAAAGCACCATAACAAAGGGTGTAGTGAAAAGTCTGATTTGGTCACAATAAATAAAGAAATTTTATAGCTATTCAATATTCTATAGGGAGTTTCAGGATGACTGAAAAGAATAAAAACTCTTAGTAATTTCCATGAGGTCAGGAATTTTGACATATTTTTTGCACTGCTTTATAACTACTACCTAGTACATTAGGTAAATATTTGTTGAATGAATAATTGTATGAATGAATTAAAGAAAAGCATGTTACAAGCAGTTGTGTGATTTAAGAAAGCTAGATTTAAACCAATTATTTCATGCTATTCAATCTAAGAGTGATCCTTAAAAACACACGCACACACAATAACAACCAATGGCATTTTTCTAAATTTTCAAAACCCAGGCTTCTACCAAGACTGATGATGATCATGATGTTATTATACTCTTAATTTGTATTAATCCATAGGGTTAACTTTTTCTTTCCAAATTCATATTCTGAAAATGTATTAAATTCATATCAAAGAACCTATACTTTGACAAAGTAGGTTTTTGAGCAAATGTTGGTTTGGTTAAGGATTCTTTTCAAGGATTGGGAATGCTTATGAAAGAAGCTATCTGGCATAGAATAATGTATAAAAAAATTATTCCAGATACTAACACATGAATAGGAGTTGTAAACTATTATATTAATTTTGACTTTTAAATAGTATATGATTATTTTATTTCTGAAAAGTATGTTCAAACTAATTTGTTACTGGGTTTATTCTAAGGCTGTTTGTTTTTTCTTCTCTATCTTTTCTGTGATCTTTAACAATTTTTAATGTTAGTTAAAAATTGTTAAGCTCTGCTTTTGCTAAGCTTTTGGACAAACCATTCAAAAACCCACAGCTTCATATTGGTTCATTCATTTTCATAAACAAATTTTCTAAAATGTATCAGTGATTAATTGAGAGTCAATTTCCCATTGATTAAAAAATAAAAATATTGATATATTTAAAAATAATGCCATTTTCTTTGAAAGATGGAATGTGGTATGATAAACTTATTATTAATTTCAAACAAAAATCAATAAACATTGGGCCTCTAGCTGTAAGAGAAATTCTATAGGTAGAAAAATTGATTGACCCCACCACCCATAGGTGCTGACCTGCTATGGAATCCCTTTGCTCAGTTTTCTCCTATCCAATCAGGTGGAATGTTTGACAGGCACATGGGTTATACAGCTCAAAATAACTTGGGACCTGTGAGCTGACAAATGCTCTGGCTCCGGTGGTGACAGGTTGTCCAGCTTCTTACAGCCATCTTCACTGAAACTAAGGTTAACTCCTCACTCTCTATGGACGGCTACTTTCTACTTCCAAGGGCGTGAAGAATTTTCTTTTTCTCCTGTGCATTCATCTAAAAGTTCTCCTTGGATAATTATCATCACAGTGGAGTGCCTGGGTTGGACATCCTCATCTGGGTCAACTAAAAAAAGAAAGGTAATATTCAGATTTAAGTTATCCAGTGTGTTTTGATAACAGTGCACTGACAATGGGAAAGGGGATATTTCCGAGGCCTAAATACTGTTATTTAGAGTAAAACCTAGGATAGTTTTCTAATTATGTATGATGGGACACAATATCACATGCGCAAAATAAAGTTCTGTACATGTAAAGATTTTGGAGGGGATTGATGAAATTCCCAGGGATCAGAGCCTACTTGGGTATTAAGGAAAAATATAACAGAGGAAGCCACGACATGCTGAATATATCATTGGAATTTTCCACACATTCATTTATTATAATAATGGTGTTTGTATAGAGAATATACATGCAATGCCTTTTTCCTTTTTATAGGAAATAAAATATAAAATAATATTACTCTATAGTAAAAGACTTGCATTTTGAATTTTTTTATCATGTAAGAGGATATGCTTGCTATATTTAGAGTTGGGAGATCTGCTCCCTGGATTAATGTACACAACAGCTGCAGAAAGTTTTGCTCAGAGGACATTGCTCTTTCTTTCTCCTTTCTCTCTCTCTCTCTCTCTCTCTCTCTCTCTCTTTCTCTCTCTCTCTCCCTTCCTCCCTGCCTCCTTTTCAGCTGCATCAGAAAGACACTTGACAGTTAGTGGCAAATGTTTGGCCCAGTACATTGCACTATTAGCAGTAATTAAATGCACATCTTGCATTATATTTTAAAAACTGTATAAGCAAAGAAAAAGAGAATGTGGGTTAATCTGTATTCGCATTCCCCCAAAGTGAACATTATAGTAACAATGCTAAAAAATTTTGTTACTATATCAACATATTTTTACTCATAATTATTAAAAATGCTAGCATTAGTTTGAAAGAAATAAAACAGCTATTCTGTTTTCTTTCTCTAAAAATTACTATGATTCAATTACTTTCACAATGGTAATGATTAAATGAATTCTACAGGCTCTAACATAAAAAGTTGTCATACCTTTTTAGTCTCTCCTTAATAATAACTCTTAAGTTCACAGAAATTTCATAATCCTTTTCTAGGAAATTGAAAATGCATTTACTTATAACTATAAAAACATTTAAAACAAAAATTAAAATATGCTGTCTGACACATGATTTAATAACAAGCAAAATGTGAAAATCAAGGGCATCCCAGGAAATCTGAAATATATGGGCACTCACTTTGTCAAGAGACAAAATTATAATCATTACAGAATCTTATAATAATGGACTGTGAAACAAACAGCTGGACACTATCCAAATTCTGGAAGTTTGTCCTAATTACCACTTATAGAATATGGCTAATGCTATTGAAACTCATAACAACGTGTTAAAACCCTAGTGTTCCATTTATCAATTTTGAATACAGACTCTGTTACATATTTCTATTACAATGTATTTCCTGGAATAGACTCAGAACTGCAATTCATAAACAAAAGATACTGAATGAGTTTTTAAGCAGACATGGTTTTGGAATTCATAGAAATGATTTTTCAAATTTACGTTTGAAGGAATGGGACAGCAGGTAAATCAGGTGTAATTGTGAAAGGTCTTTAATGAACTAAGATTAGTATATGAAAAGGTAACAAATTTTTAAATTAAAAAATTTCAACAGTTAATTCCTGTATGTAATAGGAGTAATAAACTCAGCTCACTAATCGAAAATATAAGACAAATAATATTGCTAATCCCAGAATAATTAGTTTCCTTCATTGACATTGAGATGTGACAAAGGCATTGCTTGTCTCAGGGTGTTATTGCCAAGTCAAAAAAGTGAAAAGGTTTTAACGAATTCTCTCAAGAGATAAAGAAGAATCAAGCATCATGGAGATCTTTTCTTAAATTTTTATGGTGCTTCATAGTTGACATGGAGCTTTAAAAACTACTAGAACATTGCATTTTTGCCTAAGAAAACAATCAAAGTAAAGAGAGAATAGTCTGTTTAGCATATTTTCAGCAGATACATTTTTTGAAGGTCTGTAAATCCTCTTTAATTCTTTTTTTATATACATTTTTGATGGGCACAAAAGTTGGTGTGACTATACCTGCAGTTACTAAAGAGTCCTTAGAGCTCATGTATATCAGAGTCACCTTGACAAGCTACACATTCCTCTGCTTGGAGTCACAATATACTCCACACTGTGGGAGGAGCCCACAGAGCCTCCCCACCAAGTTCTTGAACTAGAACTAGATCTTGAGATCTGGAGCCTATTTGGGACACTAGCTCCTCTCCCAATGTAGCACACGTATTATGTCAAGGAGTGGAAGGTCTTTTTTTCAAACCCTTAATCACAAACACAAAGTGACACAAATATTAAGAGACCAAGAGAGGACAAAAATGGTAGTTTTTTTCTTATTTAAAATGAATCTTTGTATTCAAGAAGATTGAATAGTTTACTCATTTGAGATTTCCTATATATTAACTTAAGTTCATCATGAATAGTGAGATCCCGAGAGCGATGTAAAACTTGCTATTTCTCTCATTTTTGTGACTACCACCAAACCCTTTTTTGGTCCTAGATTCCTAAGTCTTCTTGCTTGCCTTACATTAGCCTTTCTGTGCGTTGTAGAATTTACTTTTACTGATTTCTTTGCTATCTTTCAGTTTAAATACTAACTTTGGGCTCTAGAATTCAGTGACCTTTACACTAGTAGTTCTCTATTGTGATTATCTTCTGGGGTATAGAAGACAAGACAAACTGGTCAATACCAGCATTAAAGAGAGGAAGCAAAGTCTAATTTTGTTAATCATTCACTCCCCAAAAACATTCTAGCAATTGCCAGGCCAGTGTAGCTCAGTGGTTGAGTGTCAACCTCATTCCCAGTCAGGACACGAGCCCCGATTACGGGCTCACTCCCCAGTGTGCGGCATGTAGGCAGCAGCCAATCAATGATTCTCTCTCATTATTGATGTTTCTATCTCTCTCTCCCTCTCCCTTCCTCTCTGAAATCAATTGATACACACACACACACACACACACACACACACACACACATATATATATATGATAGAACATCCTGGACAAAGTAATTACACATCAACAGAAAAGAGTTAGCTTAAATTTGTATAGTGCTCTACATTTCTAAAGTGCTTTCCCAAAGAAAGCTATGAAAAGTAATGCTGAGTTAACATGAATTAAGAAATACAGTCATTTGCTGCTTAACAAGCAAATGCTCTGAGAAAGGCATCACTAGGTGATTTCATCTGGTGACCATCACAAACTTAGATGTTCTAGCCTTTTAGTTAATTGTATGTGCTATAGTTTTATAAGGCTGGCAGCATAGTAGGGTTATTTACATAAGCATCACCACAAACATATGAGTAATGTAGTCTGAGCCCTGACAGTTGACCTTTTTTAAAAAAATATATTTTATTGATTTTTTACAGAGAGGAAGGGAGAGGGATAGAGAGTTAGAAACATCGATGAGAGAGAGACATCGATCAGCCGCCTCCTGCACGCCCCCTACAGGGGATGTGTCTGCAACCAGGATACAAGCCCTTGACCGGAATCAAACCTGGGACCCTTCAGTCCGCAGGCGGATGCTTTCTCCACTAAGCCAAACCGGTTTCGGCGACAGTTGACTTTTTATGTGTGTGTAATGCAAATGCCTAATTACCCAAGCATCCACTTAAACTAAGGCTTTCTAGAATAAATACATTGCCAGTCTCAAGACTAGATAAATAACCAAGGTGCTTCACCCCACTGAGGTGCCTTTGTTTTAGAAATCTTGGTAGATTTTGATAACTGACCATTTGGGTTACTTGCTTTTTTCCTCTTCCCATACCTTAAATTATGGCTCTTATGTATATTTTCTAAAATAAATGTTTTAAATTGATTTTTAGAGAGAGAGGAAGAAAGAGAGAGTACGAGAAATATGAATGTGAGAGCAAAACATTAATTGGCTGCCTCCGGCATATCTCTTATGGGTGATGGAGCATGCAACCTGGGCCCTGACCGGGAATGGAACTGGCAACCTTTTGGTAAATGAGATGACGCCCAATCAACTAAGCCACACCAGCCAGGGCACATTAATTTTCAGAGAGAGTAGAAGAGAGGGGGAGAGACAGAAAGAGAGAAACATTGATGTGGAAGAGTCACATCGATTGGTTGCCTCCCATATTTGCCCCAACAGAACCAGAGATTGAGACTGCAACTGAGGTATTGTGCCCTTGGCCAAAATAAAACTTGAGACCCTTCACTCTTTGGATCAGTGCTCTATCCACTAAGCCAAACCATCCAAGGGCTGGCTTTATGTTTTAAATTCACCAATAAATAGTGAGCTCATGAAAACCTAGGCTATCACCCTCGACTCCAGTAAAAAGAGAGTGCCAGGCTCCTGCTCTGTCTCTTTCTCTCTTTACCTGCAACCTTGCTGTTACCCCATGGCATATTGTGTATGCTCCAGGGCCTGTAAGTAATAAACTCTTTTTTTGTTCAGAATTTTCTAATGGGTGTTGCTGAAAACTATCTTGTATTATAATAAGAACTATAAGGATCAGTCCAGCTGACACATTGGGTTAGAAAGCGGAAGTGTGTATGGGAAAGTGTAGTGGCCTAGCTGAGTCCCCAAGCATTTCTAGCCCTTCTGGATGGCCTGAGATAGCACAAACGGTAAAGCTTTGCACTAATACTTTACAACATTACCACAGTAACACCAGCACGAGGTAATACAAATGTTTTAGCTCTACTATACAGTAATCATATGGGATCAACATTGAATATATGTTCCGTTATTGACCCAAACATTGTTATGTGGCACATGACTATATACCCAAGGGTATCAGCATCAAGTTTTGTTTATATGAACCAGACTCTTATATTTTTAGCAAGTTTTTTAGAGATCTTATTTTCAGGAAATATCCTAGGGAAAAAAAACACAAAGATATTTAGCAAAGTAAAGAACATTCAGTAAGCATTCTATGTGGCCAAGTTAGTTTCCATGATTTACTAGTCTGTCATGATTATTTATGCCATATTGTTTCATTTTCAGTCTAGGACCATTTCACTACAACCATGATATGTTTTCAAGGGCAATTGCTCCTTATTTTGAATTTTGTCAGAAGCAGAAAGAATTCCCTAGGTGAAATGTCTAAGATAACTTTTAATTTCCTTTTTTGAAACCTGCTCTTGGCTCATTCAAGTAAATCATTCCTCCACTCATCTAGTTGCTCGAGCCATAATTATTGAGGTCACCTTTTACTCTGCTCTTTTTCTCACATCCCACACTCAATCCATCAGCAAATCACATTGGCTGTATTTTCAAAAGATATCTCAAATCTGACCACTTCTCACCATTTCCTACTGATAACCACTCATTGATCCAAGCCACCACCATCTCTTGCATAGCATATTGCTATAGTCTCCTAACTCGGTGGTTGGCAAACTGCGGCTCGCAAGCCAAGCAACAGTTTGCTGCTCTATTGACTAATGAGTTTGCTGACCACTGTCCTAACTGACCTGCTTATTTCCACACTTGCCTCCTTTAACTTGATTTTTGCATAGTAGCTATGATTGAACTTTTTCAAAATCATGTTATCTGCTTCTCAAAACTTTAAAATGGTGTCCCATTCGTATATTTAAAAAAAACTCAAAGTCCTTCCTGTGGTCTACAATTCCTTACATGATCTAGTCTTGTACCTTTGTGACTTCACTCACTTCCTGGCACATTGGGCTTGACTCAAACACAGCAAACATTTACCTGTCCTGGCTTTGACACTTTCCTCTTCCTCAGCCAGGAACATTCTTCCCCAAGATGGTCACATAGATAACTTCTCCAGTGCATCAGAAGCTTTGCCTGACTTTCCTCACTAAAAGAGCACACCACCTTTCCTCCTCCATCATTCTCAATTCCCTTGCCTGACTTCATTTTTCTTAATATTTATATATTTTTCACTGTATTGTCAACTCTACAAGGGTAGGGACTATAGTGCTCAGAATAGCACATAGTAGATGCTCAACAAATATTTATTGGACAAATAAGTGACAACTAGATTTTATATGACAGCACGTGGGCTTGTTAAAAGTACAAACTTTATGACAGATTTTAAATTAATGCTTGAAAGAGAAATTGATACATTTTCCTGTTTCCTATTTTAGGTAATATTTATCAGCTTAGCAATTTATGTATGCATTTACATCTGAGAACCCTCTGAGATGGAATTGTTATTATTCTATTTTATAGATGAGAATAACTGAGATTCAGATGCATTAAATGACTTGCTCAAGATTATAAAGTTATTCAGTGTTGGAGCTGAGATACAAACCCAGGTTTCTGATTATAATCAGATGTTCTTTGATATTTCTGGTATGAAAACAAAGCTTAATTGCACTACTTATTTTATCCATAACAAATACATTTACATTTAAAAGTCACCTAGATGTTATGTACATATTTATATTTTATATTTATATGTAAAAATACTTATATTTTTTCTTTGTACTTACAATTTTCTTTAAAAATATGATTTCTACTTATCTATATATATTTTTTTGCAATTAAGGAAAAATAGAAATAGCAATTGATTTAGCAGGATATTCTAATGAACAAAATAATTCAATAGATATCTATTGATAACCTTCTATGTGCTGTGTGTGTACAGAGATGGTGGTGTACAAAATGAAGTGAGATAGGCAGAAAAGTAAACAGCCAAATTTAATATATTGTAGTAAGTGCTGTTGGGGGTAAGAACTGTGAGCTTTAAGAGCCCATTGGTACCCAACCCAGAGAAAAGAAGAAATCCTTAGGGGATGTCTCAGCTAAGAACTGAAGACCATGTAGGGCTTGGCCCAGAAAGGCAGTAAAGGGAAGTGGGACAGGGAGCAGCTCAAACAAAGACAATATGCATAAAGATCTGAAAGCAGCTCAGTTTGTTAATGAAACTACATGTATTTCAATGGACTATAGACAATGCTCAATTAACTACAAATCAAAATTTAAATTTCTCTTTAAAGTTTGTCCTTAGATCAAGTCACTTTACTAGATATACTTCCATTTCTTTCTCTTTGTAAAAATATTTTTATTGCTTTTAGAGAGGAAGAGAAAGGGAGACAGATAAAACATCAATGATGAGAGAGAATCATTGATCGGCTGCCTCTTGCACGCCCCCTACTAGAGACCAAACCCGCAATCCAAGCATGTGCCCTTGATCAGAATCCAACCTGGGACCCTTTGTCTGCAGGCCGATGCTCTATCCATTAAGCAAACTGGCTAGAGCCTGCTTCCATTTCTTATCATGGTATGTGGCTAAAGCTGTTAAATGATTATAATAACAATAACAATAATTATAATAGTAACTACCATTTATTGAACATTTACAAAATGCCAAACACATTTAATCATTACTTCAACCTATGAGATGGCTACTGTTATTATACCTGTTTAATAAATGAGTCAACTGAAACTTACAGAAGTTAAATAACTTTCTTGAAATTTATATAACTAAGAAGTGTCAGAACTTGGATTTGAACCAGATCTAACTCCAGGTGTTAGGTAATAGACACTACATTAAAATATTAAAGAAATTCTTTATTTTGAAGTTTCATTATCATAATAATTTCTCATGATCATAAGCATCAGAATAGGCACACATTTACACATTAATTAGTTTCTTTTCTTTAAAAGAAGAAAAAAATAGTTGCAGAGAGCAGTGATTACTTATGACTATTTTCTTTTCAATTTCTGCCCTAAAATAAGCTTTTTGTTTATTTTATTTTATTATTTAAAAATATATTTTATTGATTTTTTACAGAGGAAGAGTGAGAGATAGAGAGTTAGAAATGTGGATGAGAGCAAAACATTGATCAGCTGCCTCCTGCACACCCTCTACTGGGGATGTGCCTGCAACCAAGGTACATACTATTGCTCGGAATCAAACCCAGGACTCTTTAGTCTGCAAGCTGATGCTCTATCCACTGAGCCAAGCCGGTTAGAGCAAACTTTTTATTTTTTTTAATACATTTTTATTGATTTCAAAAGGGAGATAGAGAGAGAAATAGAAACATCAATGATGAGAGAAAATCCTTGATTGGCTGTCTCCTGCACACCCTACATTGAGGATCAATCCCACAAACCTGGGCAGGGAATGGAACTATGACCTCCTGGTTTGTAGGTCAACCACTGAGTCACACTGACTGAGCCAAATATAAGCCTTTTAAAAGTTTTTCAACATTAACATTTCCTTTACCTAAGTATTAATTTTTATTAATATTGTTTGAGTGCCATTATAATGGGTCCTGTTTTAAGGGCTTTGCATTCATTATATTATTAATCCTCACTCCCCTGGGAAATAGGTATTAATTATGTCTTACAGATGAGAATTCCAGTTTAGAGAAATTAAGTAATTTTCTCAAAGTTACATAACTGCTGAGAGATGAAGCCATAATTTGAAAACATATCCGATTCTAAGGCCAATGCTTATTCCATATTGCTCAAGATAAAAGCCATATTAAATGTTAGAGACAAAGGTACATTAAAACACAATGAGTAATGTCCAACAAATAAGGGAGAAGGCCATTCTGATTCATAAAGCACTTAATTTTCTTCCTCACATCTAAATATATACAGAAACTCAAAGTAGGCTAATGAAGTAGTTGATTAACCAATGAGAAGTATTTTCAGTCAGTACATTAATTACATTTTCAAATAGCATGTTGTACCTGATTTCATATATCTTTAACTGTTCTTTGGCATAGTTAATGTACAAAATAGACAGTTTTTCAATTGGGATGTCAATTATACTTTCATGTACTATTTTGTATGTCGTTCACAGTTGTACAAACTTTAACATAGCCATATAGTTCTATCTGATGAATATATCATAATTTAACTAATTTCTTATTGGCCATGATCCCAATTTTTTAATATTATCATCTATACTATGATGATTATCTATGTAGATAAATCTTTGTACCCATCCAATATCTTTGCATTTTCAATTAACCTTATATTAAGACACAATAGACTTCTCACCCAAATAAATGGATCCAGCAGTGGACATCCCAGGCTGCAGCAAGCATGTGGGAAAATATTTGCTGTAGGTAATCCTTTTAGCTATCTCTAATTGCCCTCTCAAGGTCATTGCCCACTTTGCTAATTTAGAAGTTAGTTTTGGATGACATTCTAAAAGTTTGAGAACTTACCCTAACTGGTTTGGCTCAGTGGATAGAGTGTCGGCCTACGGACTCAAGGTCCCAGGTTCGATTCCAGTCAAGGGCATGTACCTTGGTTGCGAGCACAAACCCAGTGGGGAGTGTGCAGGATGTTTCTCTCTCGTCAATGTTTCTAACTCTCTATCTCTCTCCCTTCCTCTCTGTAAAAAAATCAATAAAATATATATATTTTTTAAAAGTTTGAGTACTTTAAGAAGTTTTATTTGTGATACAAGTGAGTATCATATGAGGTGAACTGAAATAAGTTTTGTCATAAAAACCAGAAAAGATTTAGGAGATTAGTTTTCTCTCCATGTTCCTGGCACAAGGCCCAGCATTTAGCCACTATGAGTGGTAAATAGGTTTCTTTTTTTTTTTCTTCTTTTTTTTAAAATTAAATCTTTATTATTCAGATTATTACATTTGTTTCTCTTTTTTCCCCTCCATAGCACCCCTCCACCCAGCTCCCACCCCTCCCTCTGCCCTTAGCTCCCTCCCATTGATCTCATCCATAGGTGTATGATTTTTGTCCAGTCTCTCTCTGTAACTCCTCACCCCTTTCCCCCTGAGAATTATCAGTCCACTCCCTTTCTGTGCTCCTGATTCTATTATATTCACCAGTTTATTCTGTTGATCAAATTTTTAATTCACTTAATTTTTAGATTCACTTGTTGATAGATATGTATTTGTTGTTCATAATTTTTTGTCTTTTACCTTTTTCTTCTTCCTCTTCTAAAAGAGTACCTTTCAGCATTTCATATAGTACTGGTTTGGAGTTGATGAACTCCTTTAGCTTTTTCTTATCTGTGAAGCTCTTTATCTGCCCTTCAATTCTGAATGTTAGCTTTGCTGGATAGATTATTCTTGGTTGTAGATTCTTGCTCTTCATCACGTTGAATATTTCTTGCCACTCCCATCTGGCCTGCATCGTTTCTGTTGAGAAATCAGCTGACAGTCGTATGGGTGCTCCCTTGTAGGTAATGAACTGTTTTTTTCTTGCTGCTTTTAATATTCTCTCTTTGTCTTTTGCTCTTGGTATTTTAATTATGATGTGTCTTGGTGTGGTCCTCTTTGGATTCCTTTTATATGGGGTTCTGTGTGCTTCCTGGACTTGTAAGTCTATTTCTTTTACCAGATGTGGGAAGTTTTCAGTCATTATTTCTTGAAATAGGTTTTCAGTATCTTGCTCTCTCTCTTCTTCTGGCACCCCCACAATTCAGATGTTGGTACGCTTGAAACTGTCCCAGAGTCTCCTTACATTATGTTCACATTTTTGGATTCTTTTCTCTTCTTCCTTTTCCAGTTGAATGTTGTCTGCTTCTTTATATTTCAAATTTTTTACTTGATTCTTGCCTTTCTCTAGTCTGCTGTTAGGACTCTGTATAATATTTTTTATTTCAGTCAGTGTATGTTTAATTTCTATTTGGTCCTTTATCATCTTTAGTAGGACCTTTTCCATCTCTAGTTGGCTCTTTTGTATCTCTAGTTGGTCCTTTTTCATCTCCTCTTGGCTCTCGCTAAATTTATCCATCTTTTCTAGCATATTCTTGAAAAACCTTATAAGCGTGGTTTTGAACTCTATATCCAGTCGTTTTTTCCCTCCATTTCTTTTGTTTGTGATCCCTTCCCTTGTCTTGGCATTTTCACTATTCCGGGGAAACTTCTGTGTTGGATTCAGCCTTATGTTACCAGACGCAAAATCTAAGAAGCCTCTGTTGAGCTTGGGATGGAGTCTCAGGGCTTAAGGGACCGCCTTGCCTTCCAGTCGGCCCCGCCCTCCACGGCCCCTGAGCCTCACGTGACTGGGTAATGGCTAGAGCGGTCCTTGTGCGCGCCCCCCGCGGTGCCTCTAACCGCTGCCTTTCCAGCTCCCCTGCGAACCAGGACCACACGAGTCTAGGTCCCCAGGGTTTCACCTGAAACAGGGGCCCAGTGGACTCAGAAGTGGCACAGTTGGGAGGGTCTGTCTCTCGCCCACTCGTGAAAGCCAGTGGCACAATCAGCAATCTGTCCTCCGCGCGACCAGACTTGATCTTTTGCGACTCCCCTAAATTTCTGTGCACCTCTCCCTTTTCACAGTCCAAACTCCCCCATATGAGTTTCGGCTGGATCTGGGGGTTAGTGTCGTAAGATAAGGGGTTCAATGCCGTTGGGAGTCTCCGTTTCCCTCCCACCAGAGAAAGCCAGCCAGGTTCTCCGGCACCCGCTCTCTCAGCGTGCGCGTCTCCGTACCTCGGCTTTTTGTAGCTCCTCTGGGTTTCTGTGAGCCCCTCTCTTTCCTTCAGGTTGTAGAACTTACACTCGGCCAGCTTTCCTGTGGTTCTGGATGATGTCCATTCTGTCTTTTAGTTGTAGTTTTGAAATTGTTGTGCGAGGCAGCAGTGTAGGTGTTTACCTATGCCGCCATCTTGGATTCTCCTCAAGAAATTTTGGTAAATAGGTTTCTTAAAAAATATTTTTTTTATTGATTTCAGAGAGGAAGGGAGAGGGAGAGAGAGATAGAAACATCAATGATCAGAATCATTGATTGTCTGCCTCCTGCACACCCACTAATAGGGATCAAGCCTGCAAACTGGGCATGTGCCCTTGACCGAAAT
Organism: Lasiurus cinereus; assembly: GCA_011751065.1. Lineage (NCBI taxonomy): Eukaryota > Metazoa > Chordata > Mammalia > Chiroptera > Vespertilionidae > Lasiurus > Lasiurus cinereus. The sequence goes on from JAAGEH010000426.1 coordinate 18,211,996, forward strand.
AGAACCCGGAACCCTTCAGTTTGCAGGCCAATGCTCTATCCACTGAGCCAAACCAGCTAGGGCAGAATGGTAAATAGTTTTCATCTCCATTAACATCTCTGATTGATTGGTGGTAGCAGATGGAGTGGAGTGTTAAGAAAGTCAAGGTCAATGGAAAAAGTCCTGTAATTACTTAGCTACATCTTATAAGGAGGAGAGAGAAGAGTAACAGCCTGTGGGTCTAGTAACTGTGTGAATGAATAAATAGATATAATATTAATAATATAACATTGGTTTGCATTACCAAACTTTCTAGTCTAGGGAACTTAGAACTATGGGTACTGTACTATTTTCTTAAGCTTTAAAAATATTTATTTTTGAATCGGTAATGTGTTCATATAATTAAAATTCAAAAGTCAGGAAAGAGAATAAAGTGAGGAGTGTCCTGTCTTGCCCCCACTTTCCTATCTCCCATCTCCCTTCTTCACCAAGGTTAATTTAAGAGATATTTTAAAACCTAGGGTTTAACTCATATCTTTATAGAAATTAAATTAGTTATACCTTATTTGAAAAGGCTAAATTATTATAGTTTTCAAGAGCAAATTAAACCTATAAACAATAGCAAATTTAAACAACTGTTTCTAGTTTTCTTAAAACAAAAGCATTATTTTCATGAGCTAGGTCAAGTTTATAATTTCACTAACCAATTGAGTTTATGTTGTCAATATCTTTTAATTTTTATTATTTTATTACATTCAAGGTAAAAGGGAGAGGATGGAGAGCAAATCTCTGTACTTTATAACTAAAAGTTCTTAACAGATACTATCAAAATTATATTTAGAAATTTTATTTAATGTTACTATAGCTTTAGCATAGCTTCCTCAGTTGAACTTATATTTAAAGAATTTAATAAAGTGGTAATGCCTATATTTTTATTTTCAGTTTCAATAAAATCTCATTCAGTTCCTCTTCATTTTACAATTTGAGAATTGTAAATAGTAAATTTTGTAAAAGTATTAAAATTAGGCAATTGTTTATTTCAAACTTTAAGTTCTTAGAATCCATCATGCTTTAGTAAAGATAGACTTATTGTTCTCTGGAAATGATCCAAACTTATTATTATTATTTTCTCACAGCATGCAAGACGACAGCATAGAAGCTTCTACTTCCATTTCTCAGCTCCTCAGAGAGAGCTATTTAGCAGAAACCAGACATCGGGGAAACAATGAGAGGAGCCGAGCAGAGCCTTCTTCCAACCCTTTCCATTTTGGCAGTCCTTCTGGAGCTGCAGAAGGAGGAGGAAGCCAAGATGACCTTCCAGATCTTTCAGCTTTTCTGAGCCAAGAAGAATTAGATGAAAGTGTCAATCTGGCAAGATTGGCGATCAATCATGACCCTTTGGAGAAAGCAGACGAAGCTCAAGCTAGAAAACGTCTTTCTTCTGATCAGATGAAACACCCATCAAAATCAAGTTTTGACCCTAACTTCCGCCAAGATAACTCTCCAAGTCCTACCAGCTCTAACGAGAGCCCTCCGGAGGCAACAAGGCCACAGTATAGTTCAGAGTCTCAGTCCAAAAAACTATTCTTAAATAAGGCCGCTGATTTTATTGAAGAACTGTCCTCCCTTTTCAAAGCCCATAGCTCCAAAAGGATTAGGCCCCGGGCCTGCAAAAACCACAAGAGCAAATTGGAATCTCAAAACAAAGTTATGCAGGAAAACAGCTCCAGTTTCTCAGCTCTATCAGAAAAAAGAGAAAGGTCATCTGTTCCCATTCCCATCCCTACAGATACTAGAGATAACGAAGTGAATCATGCCCTTGAACAGCAGGAAGCCAAACGTCGTGGGGCTGAGCAGGCTGTCAGTGAGGCAGCTGGTGGAGACACCACCCCAGAGTCTTCACCGTCATCCTTGTACTATGAAGAACCTCTGGGGCAACCTCCCCGATTCACTCAAAAGTTATGGAGCAGAGAAGTTCCAGAAGGAACCAGAGTACAGTTGGATTGCATAGTGGTAGGAATTCCACCACCTCAAGTAAGGTAAAAATGTCCCATGAGTAATGCTTAGTAATTGCTTTCCATCTACCATGATTCTCCTAAGTTTATCTTTTAAGTAAGTGGTTTCAAAAATTATATACTCCCTTTGAGAAAAACAATCAGAGTTTAAAGCAGCACTGTCCAATAAAAATATAACGTTAGCCATATATGTAATTAAAATTTTTCTAGTAGCCGTGTTTTTATTTATTTTATTTTATTTTATTTTTAATATTGTTATTTATCTCAGAGAAGAATGGAGAGGGAGAGAGAGATAGAAACATCAATGATGAGAGAAAATCATTGATAAGCTGCCTCCTACATTCCCCCTTCTGGGGATCAAGCCCACAATCTGGGCTTGTGCCCTTGACCAGAATTGAATCCAGAACCTTTCCGTCCTGAGGCGGACTCAATCCACTAGGACTAGTAGACACATTTTTAAAAAGTAAGGACTGAGAAAAATTAACTTTTTAAATATACATTACTTAACCAATAAATGAAAACATTATCATTTCCACATGTAATCAATATAAACATTATTTTTACAATATTTTACATTCTTTTTGTCATACTTGGCCTTCAAAATCCAGTCTGAATTCTACAAGTATAGCACATCTCAATTTGGCTACTACATTTTCCTAGGAAATAATTAATTTACATTTAGATTTTATAAAACCTATAGTTTAAAAAGTAGATTGACATACATAAGTCATTTTAAACCTACTTAAATTTTTTGTAATATTCAATTTTGTAAAATTGAGTTGATATCAGTTTTTTTAATGAAAAATAATTTAAAGTTCAGTTCCTCAGTTGTACTGGTGACATTTCAAGTGCTCAATACTACATATGGCTAATGACTATGATATCAGATAGCACAGGTCTACAAGCTAAAGCTTTAAAAAGGAAGTATTTATGATCTATACTCAATGAATATCTGTGATGTTTTTTCAATTTTAAAGAAAGCCAAATAATCAAATAAAAGCTGGTAGAATAAAGATAAAATAAAGATGTTGCTAAGGTCAATTTATAGATTAATTTTACAGGTAATGTATTTATTACAAACTTTTTGATATCAGCTTAATGAACACTATTCTTCCTAATATCCAAACCTTTCCCTAGTATGACAGATGAGTAGAGAGAAAATTCACCTTTTATGTGCCTACCACTCAGCTTTTCTGTGAAGCAGATGAAACCTAAGCTTCAGGGTTCCTCTTTTGCATAAGCTATACCTAACTTTGAGTTCTAATTTTGTTATTTTTTTATGCAGAACTTCCACATTTATGACCTTCAGTCCCCACAAAATGTGTATATAGTTGTAGCACCAAGGTGACATTTGCTACCTGTAACCCTATAATAATATGTGAATAATGTGCTTGAAGTGTATTACTTTTGCAGAGAATTGCTGGTATTTAGAGTCCTATAGAGTTACTTTGCTTCCCTAATACCTAATTACCATTAGAACATGACCTTGTTACTATTTAACACTTATTCTAGGTATGTAAGCAATTCCTCATCTTTTTCTTAGACAATATTCATATGATAGAACAGAAATAGTATTAATATTAATAACTAGAGGCTCAGTGTACGAATTTGTGCATGGGTGAGGTCCCTTGGCCTGCCCGGCAATCAGGGCTGATGCGGGCCAATCAGGGCATCTTGCCCAGTCCAAATCAGGATGTTGGCTGCCTGCAGGAAGTTGGCAGTGGGAGCACACTGACCGCCAGGGGGCAGCTCTTGTGGTGAGTGCTAGCCCTCTGGTGGTCAGTGGGCATCATAGCGACTGGTCAACCAGTTGTTCAGTTGTTTGGTCACTTAGGCATATATATATATATATATATATATATATATATATATATATATATATAACTTTTATTTATATATGTCTATTGATTCAAAGAATCCTATTCCAAAGACAAGACATATTCATATATTGAATTTTGCTTTTCAAAGGCAACATAAGGTAATATTTGAATATTATTTCTACAATGGAATATAATTTTTATACAGTTATCTAAATGACCTCTTTGAGGTCATTTAGTTGTTTTACCTATGTAACTTGAGCACCAAGCACAGCTTCTGGCCTATAGTATTTACTAAGAAATGTTGAGTAAACTAATGCATGAAGAAAGAGGAAAACAAGAAACTCAACTTAGGTTTGAATACAGAGTGAGACAGTTGGCTTAAGATGTGACATATCCTAGGGAGAGGGAAAAAAGAAAACTATTTAGCTAGCCAATTATAAATTTACAAATTTAAAAGTGGAAAAAAATGTACACAGCTTCAATGAAGCAATACTAACTTTACCTGGGAAGAATTTTTTTACTATTAGAATTCATACCTGAATCCCAACCACTGGTTTGGTGCCAGGAAGTTAGTTGGTATTCATTAAATATTTTCTAAATGAATTAGTATTTAATTTAATGACTGCAATTATATTTAGAAAAAAATTAAGAATTTTTCAAATAGACAATTAGCTGTCATTATTTTGCTGAGAATAGAGTTTATATACTCTAAGTAAATGTTTATTTAGATTTTTCTATGTACTCAGCACTGTGATCCAGTGCAATGACAGAGATAGTATAGATATATGTCCCTTGCCCTCAAGGAATTTGCTATCCAATTAAAGAAATCATCCTAATTTTTATATTTTCAACCACAAGAACAATCAGACTTCAGAGAAGGGGTGGAGGACTAAAGAAGTCAAAGAAGGCTTCAGAGACACATTTGGGTTTTAGTTAAGTCTTGAAGAATGAGGAAAATTTAGATAGAAATTTACTCATTCATCTATCCAACAAGTACTTATAGTCTTACTAAGTGACTCACCAGGAGTACAAAACAACTGTGTGTTATTGGAGGTCAGGAACTTCATTTTGAAACCAAGCCTAAAACTATTCTGAGAAGATAGCTCAAATTTAAAAGAGCGATCTGACAAATGTAATCAAAACATTACAATATTGCATAATAAAGGCTATAATAGAAGTATGTATAGGATGCAATGGCAACTCACAGTAAGATGTGATTATTTTGCCTGAAGTGCAGGATAAATAAGATTTAACATAGGAGGTGCAACTTCAGTTTGAAGAGACCAAGGGTGGAAGAGGAAAGCAAGTGCAAAGGCCCAGAGACAAGTGTTTTCGGGGAATTACAAGTACTTGGCTGTGTGAGGAACTTGGGGTAACAGGTGAGAAAAGATGAGGGAAAAGACTGAAGAAGTAGACAGAGAGATAGGTTGTTTTAGGCCAGGTCCACTCAACATGTTCCTATGAAGACACAGACACGGGAATTGCACTATTTTTATGTTACAGGAACAGGACTGATCTAACTAGAAAGAAGAATGAAATCAGATGATTTTAAAGAGCCTTGAAAGTAAAACAGAATAGTTTAGTCTTGATTGCAAAACCAAGTGGAAACCATCTACAGTTGTGTATAGGAAAGTAACAATATGAAAGGGAGCATTTAGGTAGCATTAATCTGGAAGAATGAGTTAGATGAGAAATGAATGGAGCCAAAAGGCTAAAAAGAAAGCTCTCCTAGGCATTGAATGCTCTGATAGAACTGGCATGGGGGCACTAGGAAAACAGAGAAAAGATGTGAGCGAGCAATATATGTAGGAGGAAAGAAATCAAGCTGAATTGGTGATTGATTAGCTAGGAAGAAAAACTAAAAAAAATTTATTCCTCAAATTTTAAGCTGGGCACCTGAGAGAATGATGGGGTCACGGGCAAAGACTGAGAAAATGCAAGAGATAGGTGATTTATGGAGGAGTTTAAGGACCTGAACGTGAGCAAATGAAGGGACCATATCCAGTAGGCTGTCGGAAATGCAGGACTGAAGGTCAAGTGAGAAGGCAGTGGAACTGGGAACAGTCCAAGATGACCTGGACACTAGGAAAAGCCTGACACAATATCTCTGTAATTACAAAGGGACTAAAAATACAGGTAACACTTGGAACTAACTTCTAGTAGTGCTAGACTGGACTGGTATTTTCCAACCTTCTTCTAGCAGTATCTCCTCCCACTTTTTTTCTCATAATAAATCTGTTCACATGTTATGCAATACATATTTCAAACAAACACACACATACGCTTTTTTTTTTTTAAAGATAAAATTAGTGTTTTGGGAATTGAAGAGGGTAGGGGTGGGGACCCTCCAACCCCTACCTGCTTGCTTACCACAGAAATGAAGACATCTCCATAGAACCCAGGAGCAAAGATTTTGATCCACAGGATTCATTTTAAAACGCATTAAAATAATAATGAGACATTTGGAGTTGCCATATAGGAACACTACAGGGAATAAGAAAATCACTCTTCTGCTGTTTTTTTTAAGAAAATGCAATGTCTTTCTGGAAACTAGGGTTTAACCTTGTATCTATGTGCTCCTGTATATAATCAGTATTTTCTTATGTTCTTGTAACCCTAGTTTAGCACATTGAAAAATCATTTTTACATATCTTTGTTGATTTCCAAGTGAATTGGATAGAAAATGCTTTGTTTTGTAGGGATGGTATTCTATATCACTAGTGTTTTTGAAAGCTTGTTAATCTTAGACATAGGTTCATTGGAGGATTTGTCTTAGAAAATGAAATACACTCATGCATTACCCACAGACGATACAGGAATTCATAGCAAATGGCCATGATCCTTTTATATATCATGACTCCAAATTCTTTCCCAGGAATGTACAGCTGGGTCACTCTAAGTATATTTGCTTGTACACAACCTTCTGAAGCAGCACAAATTTATCTTTTATAAATGTCCATGCCTACTTTGGCTGTTAAATTTTGTTATTGGCACTTTTGGACCTATACTTTTTAGCAGTGTGCTGAGGAAATAAATTTGTTATAAATAAAAATATCTTTATCTCAAATGGTTTAGGAGAATTCTTTAAAATGTTATAAGAACTTAAACAAGTGAGCAAAAGTAGGTTTACAGTTGTGAGTATGAGAAACAGTTTATTCTCGTATTATTTATTTATTGTTGTATTATTTTCCATGTGAACAATTGTAAACCTACTTTTGTCCCACCCTGTCTATATAATTATCATGTGAAATGTTATGTAAATATTTTTAAATATTAGATTATTTAGGGGTTTTTCTTGTTCTTTTTGGAAAAATCTAGATATCTTCTTTTATTCGTTAATCCAACAAATATTAAGTGCCAATAATGGGATATGTACTGAAAATTAAAGCACTAAAATTAAAGCAGTGAACAAGAAATCTTCCCTGTTCTCATGGAGCCTGGAATCTAGAAAGGAACACAGACAATAAAGAAAAATTTCACAAATGATTATATAATTACCATTGTGATTAATGTCATAAAGGACAGGTATATAGCAAATGGACCAAACTTTGAGAGTACATTGGAGAAGATTTTTCTGAAATGTGGTACTTAAGCTGAGACATAAAAGAGGACTATGAGTCAGCCCAGCAAAGTGGGATGTGAGGGAAAATGTTGCAGGGTGAGGGAACAGCAAATTTGAGCTCTTGAGGCAGCAAGACAATTGTTCACTTAAAGGAATTAAAGAAAATGGCATCACCAGAAGATAAAGAGAAAAAATGAAATGATTTGACATAAGTTTAGAGAGGGAACAGAGGCTAGGGTTTGAGAGGCTCCTAGAACACGCTACTAAAGTAGGTAGGTCCCTGGATCAGCAGTGTCAGCGTCACCTGGGACCTTGATGGATATGCAAATTCACAGGTTCCACCTTGGACATACTGACTCAGGTCCTGTAGAAGTAAAGCCCATACATCTGTATTTTAACAAATTGCTATTTGTTTCTGTGATGAGCATTTTTGCAATTTCTTCAAAGATCTCCTGACCTGGAGGGACCTCCTTTCAGCCCCCAGAAATCTCCCCCTGCTCAGTTCCTTGACCCAGATGTTGCAATCTCCAGTTAACATTCTAGCACCTGCTCCTTAGTCTTTACTCCAACAGAATACTCCTCACAGACGCTGTTGGAGTTACCTCACTGTAGCACGTGGTCTTTTGAGGCACGATCTATTTTGAGATTAAAAACCAGATTAATTTATAACCCTAAACAATATTGGTATAGAAGTATTTATAGGTGAAATGAGAAAAATGTTAGATTTACATTAAAATAATCCAAGTTGGGGAGAAGTGGAGAATATAAAAGAAACACACTTGCTACTTGTTGATAATTTGTCAGAGCTAAGTAATGTGTGCATGGGGTTCATTAAACCAGTGTCTCTACTTTGTAGATGTTTGAAAGTTTTCATAATAAGTTTTTAAAAAATGATATTAGTACTTCATGTTTTAAAAATGTTATATAAGTGGAATCAATGTATATATTCTTCTCTACTTGAATGTTTCCATAAAATATATATTCATGTTTGACATATAACTCTAACTCACTCATTTTCATTGCTATTGAATTGCAAGGCTAGAGGATATTGATGTACATTTGCATTGCTTTTAGTTTCTTTTTCCTAATATGAACAATGTTATTATAAACATTCTAATATATTCTCCTGTGTCTTATATTTCAGTTGAGCTAGCTAAGCCCTACTGTAAAATGTTGACTAAAAGTGGTGATACTAGGTATTAGAGTCTTGTTTGTGTTCTAAAATGGAATGGCTTCCATTTTTCACCATTATGTAGGATTTTGTTACAGTTTCCTTTTGTTTAGAAATATTATGATTTTTCAAAAATCATGACTGATGTTGAATTTTTTCTGCTTTCATTGAGATTATTTTATTATTTTCTCCCTTTTATATTGTTACTATGGTAAAGAACATTGATTTTATTATGACAAACAAAACTTGGAATTCTTGGGGCAAACAAAGGCAACACTATAAAAGAAGTTCCAAATTGAACAAATTTATTGTGAAAGAAAGATTAACATAGCAAATAGATGAAAAGAAGAAACTTACTTTAAATATTTAACATTGGAAAAATCAAATATATTGCATTAATAACAAAACTAGAAAATGTAATATATTCATTTACCTATTTATTCAATAATAATTTATTCAGTACTCACTATGCATCAGGAACTATTCCAAGCACTTAGGGTTCATCAGTAAATAAAGCAAAATTTCCTGATAAATTTTATTCTACATGAAGTGAAAGAAATAGACAATAAACACTATATTTAATAGAGAAATGAATTATACAGTAGTTCAGTGGTAAGTGCTATGAAAGAAAAGATAGAAATTCTAGAAGAAGAAGAAAAAAGTTTCTAGTTATCCCTGTTCAAAGTAATTAGTCCTTTAAATATTATTTTAGGAATTATTCTCAACTTCACATTTATTCATCCTCCCTCTTGCCTAAAGTTGGCTCTGTGGTAAAGGGTAGTGTTGATGAGTTTATATTAGGCAACTATTTTATTTATGCTTTTCTTTAGTTACCAAAAAGTTACCACTCAGAAAAATTCAGATTTTAATAAAAGTTAAAGCATAGATAAATCCTCCCTCTTGGTACCTCCATACTCACATCCAGAAAAATAGCTATTGGATATGAAAACTTAACTCAGTTAAACAAGACATACAGAACACCAAATTTTATCAAGAAATCCATCATAACTCTGGGTCCTGTTAGAAAACATTTAATATTATCATACTGTCCAATATATTCCTGTTGCACTCAGTAAATGAAGAGTTACTCTGGTAGGGAGAGAGCTGCACATGTCAGTAAGTAAATATACTATCTTTTAGCTGTTTCAGGCATTGTTGGATAAAGATGGTTATAGACAATCAAGGAAAGATTTTTTCCAGACCCCACACCTTCTTAAAAAATGAAACATACTTTAGGCTATAATAATCCTAATTTAAATTCATTCATTTAACATGTATACAACACTTTTTTGGAGCATCTAGAATATGCCATATCTGGCCAAGAGCCAGATAAACAAGTGGTAAATAGACGTGATCATCTCTGTCCTGTGGTATTTATTGTCCAGTAGTGGGTATATAATACATAATGAATGTATAATTATAAGTGATATACAGGTTCTGTGACAGAAATGAACATGGCATTAGGAGAGGGAACAATAAGAGGTGGAACAGGGACACTGGAAGGGCAGAAGCTGGACTAAAGAAAAACTCTGAGTAATCATTCTTTTAATGAGCATTATTACTAGTGAGTCAGAAGAACACATTCAAATTACATTTAGAAGTTTTTAATGTGCTAAAGCAATGAGTCATAATATTTATTCAAGCCGTAGCTTAGATAAAAGAGTAACTGAACAGCAGAATGGTGGTATGCAACCCAAAAGTCGTTACATCTGAAAAATGTGTCTCTTCCATGTCTTCATTCTTAGGTTCTTAGGCTTGTTGCTAGCCACATTAGCAGATCTGGTGAGCTATCCTTAGTGCATTAAAGGGGGGCTCTTCTTTATAATCTGGACCTGCCCTATTTCCCCAGATCAATGACTCATTTCTTCTGAGTCATGAATCACTGCTATTCTGTAACTGTCATGAGCATTTGGCATTCTAAAACACATAGCTGGGCTAGGGCATTTCTATGAAAGCATTCCCTAACATGGATAGATGTTTCTTTGTGTCCTTACCCTCAAAAGTCTTAGGATAGCTGGGTTAATTTTAATACTTTTCAAAAGGCAGCATGACTGGTGTATTATTTCTGAGTGGGTTATGGTGTTAAAGTCAAAGTGATGTTACTGACTGTTCTTTGGGGTTGGCTGAAGCCGTTCTGGCTGTCTCAGTAAGGACAAAATACTTCTGACAAAGAGTTTGGGCATTTGAATCATTCTTCTTACTTCCTGGCTGTCCAATTGCTCATGGGTGTTTCCACTCTCATTTTGATAAGGAAGAGAAATGTTATCTAAAGAAATGAGATAACCTTATAGTATTTATATAAGGGAAGGTATTTACTTATTGGTTTTGAAATATTTAAATTTGCTTTTCCAAATTAATACAGGTAGATTTCATAGAAAGTTGAATATTAAAGAGCAGACCACTTTCAACTCTTTTTGCAATTTCCTATTTATTTACCTCTAGATTTCTAAATGATATGCCACTGGCTCTTAGCCTTTTTGTTCTCAGAACTCCTTTGTAGTCTTAAAAGTTATTGAGACCTAAAAGAGAGAGGTTTGATCTATGAGGTTTATATCTGTAATTATCATATTAGAAACTAAAACTGAGAAACTAGTCATTTGGAAAATGAGTAATGCAGATCTGCTAGATGCTGTCACATTTTTTATATGATAGTTTTAAAAAAATCACATTTGTTAATGTGATAATTGATTTCATGAAAAAGTCTTTAAGTATTGGAAAGCCCTAAACTTATTGTGGAAGATCCAAGTTTTCCAAATCTCTTATTTTTCCTTGAAAGCTCAAATTTTTTCATTGGCGACAAATGTTATAGTTATTTAGACTTGAAATGTTATCAGTTATTTGTACTTCAAATGACATTTTGAGAAAATGACTGCTTAATACCCAATTCTGAGAAGCCATAATTTGTTAGTCACCCTTCAGTACCTAGTTCAAATAAAAAAATTACACAAGTGCTCTTTCATATCCAATAGAAATGCTTTATGCTACTTCCCATTTCACCATCCAGAATGTTAAAAAGACATGGACTTACCCTGACCCATGTAGTTCAGTTGTTGGGTGTAGTCCCATACACCAAAATGTGGTGGGTTCTATTCCTGGTCAGGCTTGGCACATACCCAGGTTGTGGACTCAGTCCATAGTAGGTGGCCTGCAGGAGGAAGCTGGTCAATGATTCTCTCTCATTATTGATGCTTCTCTCTCTCTCTCTCTCTTTCCCTCTTCCTTCTTCATTGAAATCAATAAAAATTAAAATAAAAAAAATAGACTTAAAGTTGAGATTTAATAAAAGTAATGATTTTTATTGCTTCATCAAGGTTATTTTTAAGTAAAAACAGATTTTCTTTTTTAAGATTGCGAATGTGATTGTAAAGAACACAGTGACCGCCAAAACCAGTTTGGCTCAGTGGATAGAGCGTTGGCTTGCAGACTGAGGGTCCCGGATTCGATTCCGGTCAACGGCATGTATCTTGGTTGTGGGCACATCCCCAGTAGGAGGTGTGCAGGAGGTGGCTGACTGATTTGTCTCTCTCTCATCAATGTTTCTGATTTTCTATCCCTCTCCCTTCCTCTCTGTAAAAAATCAATAAAATATATTTTTTTAAAAAAAGAACACAATGACCATTAATAAGTGTTGACGGCACTTTAATTTGTGCTGCTCAAGCATCAGCGGTTTTACCCATTGTGGCTTTTGCACCATCAGTGTAAATGTCAACATGTGAAAAGGCAAATAATATCTTAGTATTACATGAAAATAGTTTTGTCTTCACAGAAAGTGAAATACACTTTGAGAACCACTGTAATACTTATTCTGTTGTTGCTTGCTATGCTGATATTAGCTATTTTCTATTGACTTCCTGTTCCAAAAGATAGTGGCTTAGTGCCCCTTTCACTAAACCAGAACCTCTGTTGTTCCTTCCTGCACTGTCTCAATATAATCATAGCATACTTTGCTTTTTTAAAAAAAATTCTTTTTTTATGACCATGTAAGTATTATTCACTGCTAATCCAAGTAGGGTAAAATGAATGTTTTGTTTTTCTTTTGGTTTTTATTGATTTCAAAGAGGAGGGGAAAGGGAAAGAGAAATAGAAACATCAATGATGAGAGAGAATCATTGACTGGCTGCCTCGTGCATGTCCCCAGTGGAGACCGAGTCTGCAACCCAGACATGTGCCCCAACTGACTGGGGATCAAACTGTGACTTCTTGGTTCATAGGTCAATGCTCAACTACTGAACCATGCCAGCTGGTCTGTATTTTTTTTTTGTTGTTGTGTTTTTTTTAATTCTTGATTGTTAGAGAGAGAGGAAGGAAGAAGGATAGAAGATAGAAACATTATGAGAGAAACAACATCAATCAGCTGCCTTCTATACACACCCTGGGGATCAAGCCCCCGATTGGGAATTGAACCAATGATCTTGGTTCATGAGGTCGACGTTCCACCATTGAACCACAATGGCCAGATTGCTGATACAACTTTTTATTTTGACCTGGAGTTGATTACTATCTTGCTTTTGTATGTACTTAGTTCTTGTGGTTCCATCACAGATTTGTCTCAATTCTCCAATATATTTGTAAAATATTTCCTAACTATTCTGTTCCATGCAGTTAAGTCATCAGCCCCATGTTTTTCTCCTAGAGAAATCCCTCCCATAGCCTTTCTTCCTCTCGCTCCAATATGGAGCAGCTGCTCACACAGCCAGCTTTTCAGCCTTTATTCTGGGGTATCCCCTAACTCTGGTAGGCAAACTCATTAGTCAACAGAACCAAATATCAATAGTACGATTGAAATTTCTTTTGAGAGTCAAATTTTTTAAACTTAAACTTCTTCTAATGCCAATTCTTCAAAATAGACTCACCCAGGCCGTGGTATTTTGTGGAAGAGCCACACTCAAGGGGCCAAAGAGCTGCATGTAGCTCACAAGCCGCAGTTTGCGACCACAGCCTTAACTGAAGAGAGGATGTGATAAGCTGTGGTAGTCTAAATGTGCATTTCCCAAACTTGAAATAAATTACTCTCTTTTAAGCCTCATGTCTCCTCCTTTGTGTCAGTGTGTTTCTATATCCCCAAACTTGGATCTCCAAATCCTGAAAGTTGCTGAGGTTCCAATGTACAAATTGGCTTCTTTCATTGACATCCCCAACACACTTGGTTTCCTGATTTTTCAACTCTTCCACATTGCTTACACAATGTTAACACTTCATATCCACTATTTTAACCTGGCTGTTAAAATTTAACTGTCTGTCTTGGGGTTCTTCCATCTCCATACATAGTGATCTTTATCATTCTCTTTATGAAGTTGCATAGTGTTCAATTATGTGGCTGTATCATAGTTTATTTACCAGTCCCCTAGTGATGGACACTGAGTTGTTTCTAATTGTTTGTGCTTTAAATGAGTACCTGCACACTTGTTGTTTTGTGTGTATTCAAGTGTACCTGCATGATAGATCCCACAACTGAGATTGTTGGGTCAAAGGATAAATGCATCTGTAATTTTGGCAGTCATTGCCATATTCCTTCCATAGAAGTTGTACCATTTTACATTCCTGATAGTGCTAAAACTTTTATACTTTTGCCAATGTGTTATGTGAGAAATGGTATTTCCTTGTAGCTTTCCTGGCTTTTCCCCTTACTTTGCACCTCCACATTTTAAACTTTATTTTATGTATTATTCTGTGTAAACTTCTGGCCAAATTCTGTTATAATAAAAATTTCTAACTTTAAATATGTAGAATTAAAATAAAATACTATAACTTATAAAAATATACTTAGGTTATTTGCCAGATTTGAGCCACTCCTGGGTGACTAGGACCCATCCTCCTTACTTTGATGATTCAAATAACTAACAGAATAATTTTTATTTAGCTAGGTCAGATGAAATTTTGTAGAGGGGAATGAACAAACTCAACTCATCTTCAAATAAACTAAACTAGTACTTATGCATACTGTAGAAAGCTGTAAATCTTTTTAGGGGAAGATGAGTTCCACATCAAAGACCCTGCTCTTCATGGTTGTCTATATTTGTTTTCTTATCCATCTTCTCACAGTTGTATCATTCTTCATAGAAACCACTTTCTAATTTCCTGAGTAAAGAGACAATGTGATTTGAATATTGCCAGGTCTTCTCATTGTTACAATTAAATTATACCATAATAGTGGGTTGTTTAATGTTCTCACTCTAAGTTTGTCACAGTTTTCTTCTTAAGGAACATCTGAAGCCATCTATCTCATTAATTCTCACATTTCAGTCATGTCCCATATTCCTTTCCTTGCAGGTGGTATTGTGAAGGCAAGGAGCTTGAAAATTCCCCAGACATTCATATTGTCCAGGCGGGAAATCTGCATTCACTGACCATTGCTGAAGCTTTTGAAGAGGACACAGGACGCTACTCCTGCTTTGCTTCTAACATCTATGGGACAGATTCAACTTCTGCTGAGATTTATATAGAAGGTAAAGCAAAATACTCTTGGAGTATGGCATTTACTGGTAAGACGTATAGTTATAATAAATATTTATTGATGGTCTATTCTACCACACACCCTTCTAGGCAATGGGAATAACAGCAGTGAACCAAATAGACAAAATTCTTAGGTTCATGGAAAGATGGAATTTACATTGTAATGGAGAGACATCAAGTATATGAGATAAAAATAAATAAATAAAATATATGACAGATGTGCGTGTGTGTGTGTGTGTGTGTGTATGTGTGTGTGTGTGTGTGTGTTGGGTGTAGGAATTATGTAGCTGTACCATAGTTTATTTACCTGTCCCCTAGTGATGGACACTGAGTTGTTTCTAATTGTTTGTGCTTTAAATGAGTACCTGTACACTTGTTGTTTTGTATGTATTCAAGTGTACCTACATGATAGATCCCACAAGTGAGATTGTTGGGTTAAATATTTATTACAACTATTTATTATAACTTCCCACATCAAGAAGCAATTCTCCATGACACCAATTTAATAGCCTACAATTGAACTCAGCTTTTACCAATTACCTGGAGATAGTGTCAGATCCAATAGGTTAAGGGCTCAGTTCTATAACATTGCTCCCACTTCATTTCAAATGCCAATCACAAGTAGTAGTCCCCAGGTTACCCACAATTTCTGTCTGGCTTGGCTACAAATCAGAGGTTCCCCTAACCCCCAACTCAGATTCAGTTAATTGGCTAGTGTGTCACAAAACTCAGGCAAATGTTTACTTTTGATAAGCAGTTTATTAAACAATATGATAAAGGGTATAGATGAACAACTAGACAGAGAGATAAAGAGAGTGAAATCTGGAAGGGTCTTGAGCATAGGAGCTCTGTCCCAGTGGAGTTGGGGTATGCTACCCTCCTGGATTCCAAGCTTCTAATATGTTCACCAACCTGGGAGTCCTCCAAACCCCATCCACCTATACCTACAATGTCTAAGAAGGCTTCCTCATGTAGGCATTTTTTGCCCCTCTTCACCTTCTGGGTTGTAGGGGGTAGGGGTGAAAATTCCAAGCTTCTAATCATGGCTTAGTCTCTCTGTGACCAGCCTCGATCCAAGAATCAGAGAGGAGCTGACCCAGTTATTTCATTAGAACAAAATATCCATTTAGTGCTCTTATCACTTAGGAATTTATAGGAGTTTTAGGAGCCCTGTGTCAGGAATGGAGTCAAAGGCAAAAACAAGAGATACTCCAAAGAACTCATTATTGAGGAAATTATATGAGTTTTAGGGGCTCTGTGCCAGGAACCAGGGGTAGTGACCTATATGTATATTGTTCTGTTATCTCACAGTATATATAATCGGGGATAGGAAGTATGAATGTGTTGTGTGTATGTATGTGTGTGTGTGATGTAAGTTGCAATTCTAGATAGAGTGATCAAGAAAGATCTCACTAAGTGACATATAAGCGAAGACCTAGAGGAAGTGAAAGAGTGAGCTGCAAAGATATTCAGGAGAAAAGAACTCAAGGCACAGAAATCCCCAGAGCACTGGCCCTGAAGTGACAGTGTGCCTGTCTTACTATAAAGAGACGAGCAATATGGCCAGAGTAAGGAAACAAGAAAAAAAGGATCAGGTAGGTCAAAAGTTCAAGATGGCCTCAAGACGAGAGGAGGCAAATGAACAGATTATGTACGTCATTTGCAAGGACTTTGACTTCTACTGAGGGAGATGCGAAGTTATGGAGTACTCTAAGCAGAGATGTGACATAATCTGACTTAGCTTTTAATATGGTCACTCTGATTCCTGGGTGAAAATATACCACGGGAATTCAAGAGTATACGATAGGAGACCATTTGGGTACCTTAGAAAGTCATTTACATCAGCACAAAATTTATATGACTAATTTTATTTTATTTATTTATTTATTTTGATTTGATAAATCTTTATTGTTCAAATTATTACAATTGTTACTCTTTCCCCCGCCCTCTCCATAGCTAGCTCCCCTCCACCCAGCTCCCAACCCTCCCTCTGGCCTTACCTCCCCCACATTGTCCTCATCCTTAGGTATATGATTTTTATTAAGTCTCTCCCTGCATCCCCCCACACCCCTTTCCCCCTGAGAAATGTCAGTCCACTCTCTTTCTATGCCTCTGATTCTATTATATTCACCAGTTTATTCTGTTCATCAGATTTTTAATTCACTTGATTTTTAGATTCACTTGTTAGTAGCTATGTATTTGTTTTTCATAATTTTTATCTTTACCTTTTTATTCTTCTTCCTCTTCTTAAAGAGTACCTTTCAACATTTCATATAATACTAGTTTGGTGGTGATGAACTGCTTTAATTTTTTCTTATCTGTGAAGCTCTTTATCAGCCCTTCAATTCTGAATGATAGTTTTGCTGGGTAGAGTAATCTTGGTTGTAGGTTCTTGCTTTTCAGCACTTATATTTGTTGCCATTCCCGTCTGGCCTGCATAGTTTCTGTTGAGAAATCAGCTGACAATCATATGGGTGCTCCCTTGTAGATAACTAACTGCTTTTCTCCTGCTGCTTTTAATATTCTCTCTTTGTCTTTTGCTCTTGGTATTTTAATTATGATGTGTCTTGGTGTGGTCCTCTTTGGATTCCTTTTGTTTGAGGTTCTGTGTGCTTCCTGGACTTGTAAGTCTATTTCTTTCACCAGGTTTTTAGTATCTTGCTCTCTGTCTTCTTCTGGCACCCCCATAATTCTGATGTTGTCCCAGAGGCTCCTTACACTATCTTCCAATATTTGGATTTTTTTTCTTTTTTTTTTCCAGTAGAGTGTTTTCTGCTTCTTTATATTTCAAATCTTTGACTTGATTCTTGTGTTCCTCTAATCTGCTGTATAATATTTTTTATTTCAATCAGTGTATGTTTAATTTCTAGTTGGTCCTTTTTCATCTCCTCTTGGGTCTCGCTAAATTTATCCATCTTTTCTAGAAAATTCTTGAAAAACCATCTAACTGTGGTTTTGAACTCTATATCCAGTCTTTTGTTTTCTTCCATTTCTTTTGTTTGTGATCTGTTCCTTTGTCTCCTCATTTTCACTGCTTCCCTGAGTTGGTAGAGTAGCTTTGTGTGCTATATATGAAACTAATTTTAGGAAATAAATCAATTTATGTTCCTTACATATCTATAGTTTTGTTCCCACTTATCTCATCCCCTAGGTTTTATTCTGCGAACCATTCTTTGGCACATTTATTAGCTATCATACCTTATGTAGGCCTTGGTTTCAACACTTAAATAATGAACTATTATTATTTAAATGCCCATTTATGTTGAAACTGGTTTGGCTCAGTGGATAGAGCGTCAGCCTGTGGACTGAAGGGTCCCAGGTTCGATTCTGGTCAAGGGCATGTACCTTGGTTGCAGGCACTTCCCCAGTGGGGGTTGTGCAGGAGGCAGCTGATCGATGTCTCTCTCTCATCGACGTTTGTAACTCTCTATCCCTCTTCCTTTCTCTCTGTAAAAAATTAATAAAAAATATTTAAATGCCCATTTATGAACTAGATTGTAAGGCTGTCTCATTCTTCTATATCTCCAATATAGTGCCAAGTTCATAGTGGGTATCTGATAAATATTTATTGAATATATTGTGAATAATGATAATAATAGTGAATAATGCATGAATAGAAGTGTGTGGTATATTTTCATTCTCAAAAAATTGGAGTACAATAAATGTTTCCAGATTTAGCTCTGATAAATCTTCCTGGAATTTACTATATCAAGAAGTAAATCCAGGATCAAAGTTCTGGGAACAGTGCTGAGATTGGATTGCTGATTTTTTTTTTCATTTTATGGCAACAGAGCTTCAAGCACCCCCCTCCTGAGATGAAATATGACTTGTTAATATTAGGACTAGACGGAAGAGCATCCACCTACATCTACAATGTTTGGAATCCAATGTAATCCCTTCTTTTATTTAGTCTGGATAGGTCAGGAGTAAGAGGATTTATGGACACCACATTGATGTCTGCAAAGACTTTTTTTAGTCCAAAGGCATAAGCAGGTGTTTTATATAAAGAATACTTGGAATTTGGACCAGCTAATTTGAACACTATCACTAATTAGCCATATGGCTTTGAGCAAGCCCTTCAACTACTTAGAATCTATTTCCTCACTTGTAAAAGTGTGTGTTTGTTAGTATAGGGCCATAGTTGGCAAACTGCGGCTTGAGAGCCACATGCGGCTCTTTGGCCCCTTGAGTGTAGCTCTTCCACAAAATACCATGGCCTGCGAGAGTCTATTTTGGCATTAGAAGAAGTTTAAGTTTAAAAAAATGTGGCTCTCAAAAGAAATTTTAATCATTGTACTGTTGATATTTGGCTCTGTTGACTAACGAGTTTGCTGACCACTGGGAATCCCTGAGTTCATTTCCTATGTCTGAAATTCTATAGGTCTTCAAATGCTTAGGAACCAGTTTGAGAAATTATCTTAAAAGTTTCATGTCTTGGTTATTTTTTCAGGGGCTTCTTCTTCTGACTCAGAAGGGGACCCTAACAAGGAAGAGATGAATCGGTAATTCTAATTTTGCTTAAGTCTTGCCTAGATTAATTTTAATATTCACAGTGTTTTACTATTATTTAATTATTGCTTTTAATTAACTTATTTAAATATAGGACTTCTTATTTAATAGCAGTTAAAAGAGGGAAGTATACAGGAGGAATAAACATACTCTTTCCACATAGGAGGTTTTTCAATAACCATGTGACCCATCTACATCAGTAGCTTTGCTAGGTTTTTAAAAAGTTCCCTTTAGATTTAAAAATGGGCTCTTTTAAATTTTCTCAGAAAATGTGCAATTATTTGTGCAAAATAAAAAGGCTATTTCCAACACATTAGTGAAAAGTAATTGTGAATTCAAGCTTCCCAATATTTTTTAAAATGTTTTTATTGATTTCAAAGAGAAAGAGAGAGGGAGAGATAGAAACATCAGTGATGAAAATCATTAATTGGCTGCCTCCTGCACTCCCTCTACTGGGGATGGAGCCCACAACCTACCTGGGCATATGTCCAGGCCAGAAATTGAATTGTGACCTCCTGGTTCATAGGTCAACACTCAACCTCTGACCCACACTGGCCAGGCATGCTTCCCACTATTTTAAAAATGAGATATCACCAATGAATTATTATCGTATCTATATATACAGAGTGAAAAATGCACATCCAATGATTCAAAAAAACTTTGTTTTTTGACAAAATAGTAATATTTACAAGAACACAAAACCTGGTGATCCTAAATTATTTATGTGAGTGATCTGGGCAAGTGGCTTTTTTGCTAAACAATTGTTATGAGTACTGGACAAAGTTATATCTGTCTATTCATTACTTTCCACAACCATTGACTAAACACCTACTCTACACCAGACACTTCATTAGACGCAGTGGGTACTAAGAAAAATCAGGTATTTCCTGCCTTCCTGCTTATAGTCTAGCTGCAATATAATATATAGCAATGAAATATATAGCAAATATAGCAAAAGGTATATTCCAAGCACCAAAAGGTATATAGACAGTAAGAGTAATAAAGTGTAATAAAAGGTGATATAATTATGTACAAGTTGAAAAAGACGTGGCACAAAGGGCTCTATTGGTAGAGAAGGGAAAGAGAGGTCAGGAAGGGAGACGCAGAATTGGTGACCTTCACTTAGGCTTAAAAGAACGGTAAGTAGACACCCCCAAATGAGAAAGGAAAGGGCATTTCAGGCAGAGGAAGCTGTGGAGAGAAGACCTGGGAACTGGAAACAAATACAGAGCCTTCAGACTACCTGAAACAAGTGGCAATATTTGGAAGACTGGTTAAAGAGCTGTTAACTGTGTTTGTGCATTCTGTCCTCCCCTACAGGGGGTAATTACTCCCTAAGGGCAGAGATCATGTCTTATCTTCAAAATTCTTTGTATGCCTACTTTGAAATGATAACTTGCTTTTAGCTTTTATGCAGATATGAAAATTCATATCTAGAGTAAATGATTTCTCCCTTTAACTGTCTTCCTTATTCTCATGGTTTAGTTCAGTTCCTCCTTTGTTCTGCCTCTTTATGCCAGTCACTGCCTTACAGGTGTTCCAACCTTTTTCTCTTTCATAGTTTCCAAATACAACCAGTTATTCTCTAAAAGATCATTCTGATCCTATCATTTTTCTGACTTAAAAAAATTATCTATGGGAAAATAAAATACAAAACAAACAATAACATTTTTAAACTCTTAGCATGGCATACAAAGCCTTATTCAGTAGAGTGTCATCCAGGCTTTCCTTCCCTCTCCTCCTCCGCTCCCCCACCTCCAGCTCTCTGTACAACTGCTATCTCACTCAAACAATGTATGTTTCATTTCCCCTCTTTCTTCAATCTGTTCACTTTTCTAGGAATGCCCTATCTCCTCTGGCTGGCCTTCAAAATCTAGTCAAGTTCTATTATAAACTTCTCCTCTATTGCACATTTATCACTCCCACCTCAGGGCTCTCATAACACAGTTACAAGCCTAATGGGTGTGAATTTTGATATACATACTTAAGTAAGAAATAACTCATTTGTTTATTCTCTTTATATCTATTTTAATAGTTAGGGTTTAGCTTCAGTTATGTGTAATAAAGACTCAAAATAGTAACTTAAATAAGACATTTATGTCTCATTTACATAAAAATATGAATTTAGCTAGTAAAACAGCTCTACCTTTCCCCAAGTTCCAATCTACTTCCAGATTTCTGCTTCATCTCATTCTATGGTGTAGCCTCATCTTCTTTGTCTAAAATTGGAAGAAATAAGGACATGTTCTGTCCCCTTTTTAAGATCATTTCTCTTAAATCACAGACATCACTATCCCTCATATTCCATGACCAGAAAGTAGTCATGTGGCCACACCTACCTTCAATGAAGTTTGGGAGATTCAGTGTTTATCTGGAGTAGCCATGTAGAGAAATAAGGGGTTCTATTACTATAGAAGAAAAAAATGGATGCCTCTGTATGACCACATGATTCTGCTTCTGAGACCCCAGGTTGCCTGGTTAGGAAAATATTTATTTAATCACCCTTTATTGGATATTCCTTTCTCCTCCATGACTGTGGGAATCTTCTTGGGATATATATATATATAAAACATTTGATGTTAAACACTACTCTCTACATCTTACATGAATTACCTTATTTATAACCCTCAAGAAAATTCTATGAGGGAAAAATTATTATTTCCCCATTTTAGAGATGAGGAAGCTGAGACAGACAGAAGTAACATCTAAAACAAAAGGGAAGCGCCAAAACTGGTTTGGCTCAGTGGATAGAGCATCGGCCTGCAGACTGAAAGGTCCCAGGTTCGATTTCAGTCAAGGGCATGTACCTTGGTTGCAGGCACATCTCCAGTGGGGGGCATGCAGGAGGCAGCTGATCGATGTTTCTCAATCATCGATGTCTCTAGCTTTCTATCCCTCTTCCTTTCTGTAAAAAATCAATAAAAAATATATATATATTTTTTTAAAAAGGGAAGCCCATTCTGTCATTGGTCATCTCCCCCTTCTCTCTGCTACCCCAGTCCCCGTCCAGGTTATTAGGGAGAAGTCTGTGTCTCAGACCTCAAGGGCCCTTTAAGTCTAGTCCTTTGTTGCTTTCTGATATGCTTGGGTGCTGATATCTTTAGCAAGAGTGGTACTAAGGTTACCTTCCCCCTGGACTCAGGTTCTCTGAGATCCACAAAACTAAAATAATCTTTCCTCTGCAGCCTCTTCAAGAATATTTCTTGGCTCTCTTGCCTTTCAAATAATCCCTTTAATTGGTATAAATTGAAGAGCTCATTGACTCAGGCTATTTCTGCTTTCTGCCATGCCCAAATCCCAAAAGCAAAGATTTACAAAACCTGGCCTTTTACTTGAAATGGATGGGGGAGGGAAAATACAGAGGGAAAAACAAATCTCAAAAAATCTTCTGTACATGCTCCATTATAGCACTCATCTGGATTCGCAGTTGTGAATATGCACAAGTCCCCAGCTTGACTGAGAGCAGCTAACTCAAGGACAGAAATGATATCTTGTCATCTTCCTGTTTACATGTAATAAAGTGTGTAGTAAAGAAGCCCTCAGTAATGGCTTGTGGAATATTGTTGTCCAAAAACTTGTGTTATATCTAACTATAAGCAGGGATAGCGTTACTAACTTTGCTGAAAGAATTTTCACAAGCAATGATAGGTCTTTTTTTATAAAAGTTTTAATCATTTCTCAGAATCCAGAAGCCAAAAGAGGTGTCACCCCCTTCCACTACTTCTGCAGCCATTCCTTCAGCAGTACCCCAAGCCCAGCATGTGGTGGCCCGGCCGAGTGTATCAACCATCCAACAGGTACAAAAGTCTAAGGGAAACACAAGTGCCATAGTCTGTGACAGGCAGGTACTGTGACCATGACCATCTTGTATGGCTTGATCATGTTCTTCTCTGTTGCATCTTCATAATGACCTTGGGCAATTTATTTCCATGATCATGATAATCTGTATTTCTAATGGAGGATATCAGTGGTTCCTATTGTTTTGGAAACACACTCTCTCACTCATGGGAAATTTCATAGAGACCCTTTATAAATTAGTCCCTAATATTCCAGCTTTATTGGCATTAGAGTATTGATTACACACAATGGCCCAAGATACTCAGAATTCTACTTTCTAAGGAAGCAACCATGAAATTATTTTTTTACTCTCATCCGTTAAGATGATGGTGATGATGATGATGATGATAATGATGATACTAATACATGCTTAATGTGAAAACACTGGAAAAATAGAGCAGCTATACTAAGTAAAAGCTTTAGTTAAGGTTCTACTCCCCTCAGAAGTACCTTCTTTTAATAGTTTCTAGCAGATAGTCTGTGCATTTTCTAGGCATATATATGAAAATATATGTATGCATATACTTCTAAAATATAAAATCATACTATTCTAAATATATTTGTAACATGTTATTGATATATTTATTGACTTAAAACCATTTAAAATTTTAAACAGTTGCTTATCGAAGCCATTGAGTAATGCACAGGGGTCACATTTTAGTTCTAATCCAGTAGTTTTTCAAATTATGATCTGTGGAGGCTCAGAAATTCTATGGAAGCTCTTCAGGATTTAAAGTTACACTTGCGAGGCAGTCATCATGATCTAGAAAGAAAAATAATCAGTTCAGTATAAAATTTGAAGTCTGTAATTCATAGATTTAGAAAATGTCAGTCTTTTGGTTTTAGATTAATTTCACACACCAAATTCTATAAATGTGTTATATCTATTTATCTATCTACCTACTTATCTATCTATCTACTATCTGTCTATCTATCTATCTATCTATCTATCTATCTATCTACCTATCTATCTAGTAATGCTAGTGACAATAAATCTATTGTTCATTCCCTTCTAACAGTGTCGGAGCCCTACTAACTATTTGCAAGGATTGGATGGAAAACCTATCATTGCAGCTCCGGTGTTTACAAAGGTAATGAAAATATTATTTCTTTCTGTCATGACTTTAAATATACTATAATACCCAAACAAAGTTGTAGGATCCAATATTTACTGATTTTATCTCAGGGTTTTGGTCTGTTATAAGTATAGTATAGGATTTGGGATTTTTAGTATTTGTTACCATATCATTCAAGTCTCAGATTTTTAATAACAGTTTGTGTAATGAAAGAAATGTCTTCTCCACTCACCACATTGTTCTTTAAGGCATCCTATTGCTGTTAAACACAATAGCCACACCTAGGAGTCAAGTGATAAATTTCTAGCCATTTATATGCCAAAGATTTTTCTGGAAGGGCTTTCAAAAGAATTGAATTGCACCAAAAGAGTGTCTTTGGCACTCAAGAGATGGAGTAGATGTTCTCAGGAGCCTCAACATAAAACCTCACTCTAAGATAAAGAGTCCTATTTTTCTATTGCCTGGTATTAACTATTGTGGTGGCATTAATTCTGAATCTCATAGTCTTTGTTTTAGAACTGGAAATTTTACTTAAGCACTTTCATTTACAAATTAAAAAAAAAAAGGGGAGGGCCAGAGAACTTACTAGTAAGCAATTTATCCAAAGTCACAGAATTAGTTAGTGTCAGAATCAGGACTAGGAACATGTTCTCTCAATTCTCACTCAATTGTTTTTTCCCTTAGATAGCATTGACTTTGTTTATATGTTTTATAAGGCAATAAATTAAAAGGTAAAAAGTTGAGTGACATTGGATTTTTATTTGGTATTATGAAGACTACATGAATGGAATCTATGACTAGATTTATAATTTATTGTTTGTATCAATGCTAACTTAGGCCCAAAGAGATTTTGTCCTCTCAGAAGTATGCTTTAGTTTGGAGAAATGGGTTCTCAATCAGGATTAATCCCCCTCCACCCCACCTCCCAATCCCCAGTGAACATTTGGCAATGCCTGGAGACATTTTTTAGTTGTCACATCTGGGACATTGTACTGTTGGCATCCAGAGATGCTGCTGAACATCCTGCAATGGATATAAAGACAGCCTTCCACAATAAAGACCTATCCAGACCAAACTACCAGTAGTCCTGGGACTGAGACATCATGATTTAGAGCAAAATGACAAAAACTGTCTTTTCCAATGAGTACTGACCTTAAAGAAAGAGCTAAATCCACAACTTTCACAGATATCATTTTTAGGGAGGTGCCACCATATCAGCTCATCCAAGATGGTTTTCCAAAATGAACCAAAGTCTAGACTGAGGCATGCTTATCCATATCCATATCAATTGAGTCAACATTCATATGGGAAACAAGATGCCTCTTGATTTTTCAGATTCACTTCTTGAAACCTGCTTTTGATGTTTCAGCATTGCTATTTTCAAAGATGTGACGTAGGGAAGCAACATGCTGTGACTTGGCAAATACAAGACTTCGATGACGAGTTATAAATGGACGTGTGTGTGTGTGTGTGTGTGTGTGAGAGAGAGAGAGAGAGAGAGAGAGAGAGAGAGCTAATAGAGCTATCTGTAATCGTCTCTTATTTCACAGCTGAGTCACTTAACCTTAAAACATAACTTAAGTGCCCCAGAAATTAGGACACTTTGTCACATCCTAGAAACAATGCTGACTATTCAAAAGCAACTAAATCACAGAATAATATCTACCTAGTCCCAACTGAAATCTCCTTCTCTTTTCTCGTCCGCACTACCAACTGCCCAGCCAGAGATCAGAGAGGTGTCCTTATCTCCTGCCACTCACTTTTAAATCTTCCTAGGTACTCTGTCTTCCCTGCATCTGTCATCTGGCACAACATTCAGCACAATAATAAAACTACTTACTTTTCTGTCCCTCCCAAGCACTTTGAAGCCTATTTCTAATATCTACATAGGAGTCCATAAAGGTAATAATAGGTCCAAAATAATTTTTATTGTTCCAAAAAGTACAGTAGGACTTCAACACTTATTCTTTACATTGCATTTTCATAGACTGGTTAGCGTAACAGGTTTAGCTGCCTTTATGTGTTGACTCTGATGAACTTCTAATTAGATGCTCTGATTGGCTGATACATATATACCTTTGATAAATAAAAACGGGAAAATGAATAATCACTAGTTTATGGTGTTTGTTAGATAAATCTCCAAAAATATTAGATACACAGTGGAAAAACAGTCCTTAATACAAAGACCCAAACTCTGATGAGGCTTTCTCAGCCCTCAGATGTATGCTTTTGCATCCATAAATGGACCAGGTCTGCTCAGACATAGGGCACTGGGATAGGCTGTGACTCAGATTCCAAAGGGATTTATCAGCGGCAGCGTGCTTACGTTAGTTTCCATCAGTACAGGCAGGATTGAGGTCATAGTCACTGCCAGTGTCATTAGAAAATGTCTGAGTCAGAGCCACTGGTGATGGTAATCACGTGGCATGAGCCCCTGATAACTGATCATTTGCATATGTTTATTCGGATTATTCCTGTTCTATGTACTTCATTAGGAACTTCTGGCATTTCAACTCCCATGACTCACTTTCTATACTGCCCAGCAAAGCATTTCTTTGCCAATAGAGTAATCGCAAGAAGCCAATTTTTAAAAAAGCATCAGAGAGCAGAGTTTCATTTAACTCCTTGTGTCTTCTTTGGTGATAGGGAATTACTGGTATTATCTTCATTTTAAAGAAGGTTAAAATAAAAAGGAGGGCAGCCGAACAAAACAGTGGTAGAATTTAAGAGAAGACAGGAATTCTCTATGTTCATTGCTCTGATTATAGGTGATACCTGTGTTTTAAAATATTTTATGGAGATAGACTATCCTTTATTCTCCTATCAGTATCAAAAAACACTTTCACTCTATTTATGTGGGGAACCATGCTCACACTTCTAGAGTATGAAGGAAAATAGACGATCAAATTAGAATCTTACTCCTATTGCTGCTCCCTCTCCAACAGCAGCTGCTTTGGCGGACTTTCAAGGCTGCAGCAGCCCTGGCTCCAGCTGCTTCAGCAGTAATTTGAAAAGTGAAGGGGGCGGGGGAAGTGAAAATTTGAAGAAGAGTGCTTCATTATATAATATCAGAGGCAGGAAACCCTGAAATAACTGGACAAGTGACAGGATCCCGATTTCTGAAGATGACCCCGGTCCCTCTCCCCAACCTGACATTCTGGAGGTTTTTCTGACTCAGCTGTTTCTGACAAGCAAGGGCCACTTTTCTTCCATCAAACAGTTCTTTATCAGCCGAAACTGGTTTGGCTCAGTGGATAGAGCGTCGGTCTGCGGACTGAAAAGTCCCAGGTTCGATTCCGGTTGGGGGCATGTACCTTGCTTGCGGGCACATCTCCAGTGTGGGGCATGCAGGAGGCAGCTGATCAATGTCTCTCTCTCATCGATGTTTCTAACTCTCTATCCCTTTCCTTTCCTCTCTGTAAAAAAAAAATCAATAAAATATATTTAAAAAAACAACAGTTCTTTATCAGTAAAAACTGCTCTGATCCAATTCCAGCCTAAAGCACTAAGAACAGTTGTAAGCATTCATTTGCAGCATCTTCCAAGATACAAAATATCAAGTGGATTAAAAAGAGAAGAAAATGGCAATGTGAACCTTTGTAGCTGATATCTTTTAACCAATAAGCAATGCGCCCTTTCTCAAGATGTCCCTGCATTGTATTTATAGGACTGTGTCCTCTCAACTCATGTTTACAGCACGTGGCACAGTGCTCGGCAAAAAGCAGGCACATAGCAATATTTATTCTGTGGAGAATAACTTCCATTTCAGCTAAGGAGGAATCCTTGCTTTCATCACTTTGTGGCATCTGAGTGTGTTTAGGGAGAATAAAGGGGAAAAAAATCCAATATCAAATGGCCATGGAAGACATGCTTCTCAATTCTCTGGGTAATCAAGTTACCCTGCAAAGAACGCCTTCACAGATGATTAGTATGGTGATGACACACCAGATAGACTTGCACTTTGGATACCATTCACCTCAAGAAGTTAAAGACACTGGTTATGGTGATGTTAGTCCAATCCATAATTCCTAGTTAAGACTAACTTAACCTTTGCTACTTGGGGAATGTTTATTTTGCCTTAATTCGTCATCAGTGAAATCCTGATGATTATGTTCATGTCGGCATACAGTGAACACACTGTGCCATTAGGAATAACCCAAGACCTACTACTGTGTTGAATGTGGCACCATCTGCACTATGTTCAAATGGTGCAACTGTTTCAGACCCCGAAGTGCGGTGATGTGTGCCAGTTCCTTCCCATGCGACTTTTGTAGAAAAGCAGTTCTCAGCAATAACACCTATCATTGTCCTTCAAACCATGACTTCCAATCATTTTTTCTAAGCAGTTTGTTAGATGAGCCTTGGCACTTCCTTTACTGAGTATTGATGACTTGTCACACTGGAATGAGCTTCCATCTTATATCACAGACATTGAGTGGGCATGTTCCATACACTGTGGTATCTCAGGAATCTTGGCTGAACTCTGGTATAGATCACAGGTCTTGGCTGTCAGTGTCTAGTGAATAATAACAATAATGTTGGTCTCAGTTGTAAGCAACATATTCTCTCAAGGAGGTCCTTTTGCACACAGGGCTTTGGTGTAACCTCTGCAGATTGAGAACTGGCTTATATATCTGAACTGAACTGCAAGCTATGTCAAAACATGTAGATTGACCTCATTATAATTATAGCTATTTTTTAAATGTGCTATATTTTATTTATTCAATCTCTTCTGCCATCACCACCTTTGTTGTTGTTGTTTGTTTTTCTAGTTTGTTTACCTCAAGAAAGAATGAAACCCCATTGTCCTAGTATATGAAGGCCAGGAGATGTCTGACTGCTATTGAAGTACACAATAGGCCCCAAAGCTTCTGCTTAAATACAAAATTTGCTCAAATGTCAAATTTTGCTGAGGGCACTTTCACCAACTTGCCAGGAGCACTCAAGAATCATTAATGTTCCCTGCTTACTTAGAGCATTCTATTCTTGTCACCAGAGGATATTGTTTAGGGTAGACAAGGAATAACAAGATTTTTAATCAAATAGTTCCTTATTAATTTAGAAACCACTCTATGCAAATCCCATCCTGAATTATTTCAGCAAACAAATTTGGAAACTCAAAGAACAAAGCAATAACTTTGAACTACATCGCCCCCTGGCTGTCCCAATATTAACTTACACACCCCTTTGAGAGAAAAGTTTCCTACTGTAGCTGAAGCCAGGGGTTATTCCCACCCCTGTATTCCTTAAACAAATGCCATAAATATGATATGGCCATGCACAAAATATCATAAATTGTTCATACTAGAGCTGTAAACAATCACAAAATATTTATAAGAGTGAATGATAAAAGCAAAAAACAAACAAACAAAAACTAGCCAACCTGCCCTACCTGGTTTGGCTCAGTGGATAATGTCTGCCTGCAGACTGAAGGGTCTTGGGTTTGATTCAGGTTAAGGGTACATGCCCAGGTTGAGGGCTCAATCCCCAGCAGGAGGCAAACATTAGGCAGCCAATCAACGATTCTCTTTCATCATTGATGTTCTCTCTCTCTTCTTCTCTGAAATCAATAAAAATATATTTAAAAAAAAAAAGCTATCCCCTTCTCTGAAGCAAGAACCAATATTTCCTAGTTGCAGATCCAAAAATTGTAATAATAGAAAGCCTTGCACAAGCATTTGTTACTAAAAAGAGCTTGTGGAGGAAGTTAATCATAACCTTTCTATGTTTATAATCCTTGGGCCAAAATTAAAAAGAAAAACATGCTCACACATATACCAAAGAAACATTTCACAATCAAATGAAGCACCTACTACATAAATGAATGTGTGACTTTAGATTTACAAATCTTGATGAGTGGAAGATAGATTTGAAAGGAAAATGTGAGTTCCATTCTCCCATAGAGTTTATTATAGAATATACTGATATTTTACAGTTCAAAGTGGTTTTTGTAAACCTTTTTCTATGGAAGTGTGAATATTTAATGACACCTTCACAAAATTACAAGATATTTACCATGACCTAAGACTACTCATATGACTGTTATTTTATAGAGATTACCAGAGTTCATATTCCTGCATAGATGCTGAAGTTATACTGTAAAGAACACATAAAGAAAACAAAATAGCAAACAAAGTCAATTTCCAGGACAACAGGATGTAAGTAAGGCAAAGCCAGGAAAACAGTTAGTTCATTGGACCGGACCACAGAGATGTTACACCTTGTGGACAGCGATATTCTTCTGTGGAAAAAAATACATTACTCTTAATGCCGAGTATTCCTAGTAAATACTCACTGCAGATTTTTAAAATTGTTATTATTTCTGAAAACGAAACTCCTCTTGAGCATTTTAAAACAAAAGTACTTTACCAAAAAATTAGTATTTTTGGAATCCTTCTAAATGTTTTGTCTAGTTTTTAATAAACTTGTCTGGCACAGAGAGGATAAAAAAGAAGAAAGTGAACCTTCATTCAAACCTTTATTCAAAAATAAACTAAGTTAGAGCTGCTAGAGATGTAGAAGGTTTGGAGAAAATCCAAATACAGAGGCAATGGCATCTTTTAAAAAATTAGCATTGGAACTAGATTTCAAAAATGTACACTTTTGGGTTCTAATAATATTCTTCTCATTATAGATGCTACAAAATTTATCAGCCTCGGAGGGTCAGCTGGTTGTCTTTGAATGCAGAGTGAAAGGAGCTCCATCTCCTAAAGTTGAGTGGTACAGAGAAGGGACCTTGATAGAAGATTCTCCAGATTTTAGAATTTTACAGAAAAGTAAGTTGATGCTTCAAAATTATTTTTCTGATCATTAATTTTTATAAATGTATTGTAGGCATTTATTTTTATAATTTTTCACAACTAATTTAAATGTGAAAAATATTCTAAAAGTTACTTGTAATCATAATCCCTCAATCTAAACCCAATTACAAATATTTTGGTGTTTAATCTCCAACATTTTCCCAAGAATTTTTTTTATAAATCTTTATTGTTGAAAGTATTACATATTCCCCTTTTCCCCTCATTGCCCTCTCCAATCCTCCTTTGCCCCAAGCCTTCACCTCCTTATTGTCTGTGTCTACCCATGAATTTTTTTTTAACAAAAATAAGTCATATTCTTTTTTGATGGTATCAGGTAGATACTAGACTTACTGGAGTGAGTACTTCGTAAGTTATATAAATGTCTAATCACTGGGTTGTACACCTGAAGCTAATGTAATATTGTATGTCAACTATAAATCATATTCTTTTTTATAAATTAATTTTTTTCATTCAAATTCAGGAACATCTTTCCTTGTTAATAAATATAGGCCTTTCTTACTTTAAAATATTAGATCAATACAATCAATTTCATATTTATTTAATTTTCTATTGTTGAACATTTATTTTATTTTATTTTTTTATTGTTGAACATTTAGATTGTTCACAAATTTTTACTATTATAAACTATGCTTCAATGCATGTTAACAGAAAAATCTTTGAGAATATAAAATAAAGTACTAGAATTACTACTGTAAATTCACATTTTTTAGACCCTTAATATCTAGGCGTGGGCAAAGTAACTTAGCAGTTGTGAGTGCATGCAATTAATAAAGCTACTGTAATAATCATAACCTGCGTGTCTTTTTCCATATGAACAACTGTAATCCTACTTTTGCCTACCCCTGTATATTGCCAAAATGTCATCCCTAAAAGTTGAAACTAAGGATGATCACATAATTTATTATTCAATCTGGGACACTTTGGGGTGTGAAAAAGGATACTATTAATAATTACTAGAGATCCCAAGAATAAATCAGATTTGTCCCAGCTGATTTGGGACACACCTGTTCCTGTAGTTTACTCCAATTTTCACTAATAATGGGGATTAAGTATTTTTTATCTTCACTAATTTTATAGGCCCCAAATGGAAATACTTCTTTTGATTATCACTTCACTAATTAGATGTAAGGTGGAACTGTTTTTCATATTATTTTGGTCTTTGTATTTCATTGTTTTTAAGTTACCTATTCATATCCTTTGCTCATTTTTTATATTAGGTTTTTATTTTTTATTGTAAGAGTTTTTTATAGTATATTGAAGTGGTTAATTATTCTTTTTGTCACATTAAGTGCTTTCACCTTAACCCATTTTAGCATTAAATACATTGAAATTTATTTGCTTTTTTTGTTAATTTGTTTCTGTCTATCACAAAATAGTAGTACTTGGATCAGTATAATATATGAACCAAAGTACTAACAAGTTTAACATCAGCAGCAGCAACAATAATATATTCAAAATACCATTGAAACTAAGAAAAATACTTCAATATTCTGTCCGTGTAAGTCAACAGCTACTCACTGAGTGCTGCAATTTGATGAACACTGATTGAATACCTGTATGCAGTACCCAGCAGGCACTTTCAGGAATGATAAAAAATTTTAAGGTTCAGGACCAGCTCTCAAAGAACCTGTCACCCATTCTGGGGCTTTTAATATTTGAAACCTTAGAGGTATATTCTACATTTTATTAGGATATGAGAGCCCAAAACCAAGAATAATCTCTCAGTCTTAACAGACATTTTCCAGGTAAGGCTGAATGGATATCAGTAAAGGCCAGTCGTTCCTGAATCCCAGCTAACTCAGTAACTTTTGCTCCTCACCTACGTGGAATCCAGATGTGTCTCAAGATACAGCAACATCATTTAGTTAGCAGATTTCCTGCTGCCCTCTGTGACAACCATCTTGTCCCCGTGAAGGTCATTGGTGCTTAGCTCCTTTTACTTAACATTATAGCTTAACCTTAAAAAAATCACTCATGCCGAAACCGGTGTGGCTCAGTGGATAGAGCATCGGTCTGCGGACTGAAGGGTCCCAGGTTCGATTCCGGTCAAGGGCATGTATCCTGGTTGCGGGCACATCCCCACTGGGGGGCGTGCAGGAGGCGGCTGAATCGATGTCTCTCTCTCATCGATGTTTCTAGCTCTCTCTCCCTCTCCCTTCATCTCTGTAAAAAATCAATAAAATATATATTTTTTTAAAAATCACTCATGAGTATGCAAGTGACTATGAAATTCTATAGGAAGCTTCTGATGAAAATATAGCCTCTCAGTGAAATAAATGCTAAGAGTCTTTTCATTTATTTTCTTCTAGAACCTCGATCCATGGCAGAGCCAGGTAAAGAACATTTTAATTTTGATTTTAATTTATTAGTGTGTGATCGTGGTTTGATATATATAACAAAACATATTGAAATTACAAAGGGGTCTTGAAAAATAAAATTTTAGGGAAAAGAGCCAAACTTTAGCTATTATTGTAGAAGAATGAAAAAAGGGAAGTATGTGAAAATTTGGAATATGTACTCAATCCCTAATATGAATGCAGTTAGTTTGTGGTATTGAGGATTTTTTCTTAGGAATACCTTCCTCTTCCCGTGGCCCCTTCTCAGGGCCTTTCAAAACTGGGCAGAGCAATCTCTATAATGCTAGATTATATCCAATATCATAGCCTATATTTCTGAAAACTTATGCATCAAATGTTGAAATTTGAAGAATCAATAAAATGTCTGTGATAGTATTAGATTTGATTGGAAGGATACTAAGATGACATGAAAGTGACAAGTAGGTAAAGCTTTACCTCCAAAAAATACAAGTCACTCACAACCAAAGCATAAACATCTGGATGTCCTCCTTGTGATCACCCTGAAATATCCCATTGTATTTTTACCCGCAGGTAAGAATGAGAGCTTGGAATTTGTAACTCTCTTCAGAAAACTGAATGGGAAGGCATTCCAGAAGTAGATGTTGCATAGCTCTTCACTATGGGAATACACAATAAAGACCAGAGGGTCCTTATTCTTTCATTCTTCTGGTAGAGAACTATTTTTTCCCCTTGAAAATATTTCAGGTTTTTAATACATTCATCCAAAGCAGGCGTTTTCCCTAGGCAGTCTCATATACAAAACACTTTCAGAGTTGCTCAAAAGATGTCCCTGCCCCAAACAAATCCTGCCTTTCCCAGCTCCATGATCTAAAATCCCACAGCCAGAGGTATTCCTTCCACCTTGTATAATGTAAGTACCCTTTGGAGACAGAATGCTTGAGCTTATCAGGTAGATATAGTGTAGTGTGAATGAATTTATCAGATCATTTTTCTGAGAGCAAGTTGCTGAAAAAGGAAAGCACGAATGTTTGGAAAGGGGAACATAAAGAAGGAAGCTTAGGCCAAGGGCTCAGAAAAAGGACAGAGAAGCACCAACAGCAAACGTTGCATCTCTATCGTTTAGAATTCTTTGGGCAGCAAGTAAAGAAGACCTAACCAAAAGTGGCTTAAACAATAAGAAAAAATATATTTTCTCACATAGCAAAATGCTCTAAGAAATAGCAATCTTGAGATTGGTTAATTTAGAATCTCAGAATTTATTGGGGGCTAACCCCTTTTTTCCATTTTCCATTCTGCTATCTTCAGAGTATCTTCTTAGGCTGGTTCCACTCATATACCCAAGACAGTTGCCATAGTTACAGATATTATATGCAGCTGACAATATTCAGAGACAAAAATATGGAATAACACTTTCTTTTGTCTGTGTAAAGAACAAGAATATCTTCCAGAAATTCCCTAATATCTCATTTACCAGAATTGTGTGTCATATGGCATTACTTATCAAGAATAGGGTTAGCAGGATTAGTTTAGCATGACCAGTCTCAATTCACCAGCTGAGGCTGGGCAAGGCCAATTTGATTTGAAGCACATCAACACTCCAGGAAGGGCGAACAGTTAGGATTCAGTTAATAAGGAGGGAAAAGGATGTAGTTACTGAGCAGGTGTTCAACGCTGTCTACCCTGTAGTTGTCATGTCATGCCTCCTGTGTAGCCTTCCTAGCTGTTGTCCAGCTAATTAAATGCAGTTATCATGAAACACAAGTATCTCCTAAAGAAACTATGCTTTTATTATTTTTTTTTAAATGTCAGGTCTACTGGGTGATAACTGGAGGTTTAGGCTACTGTTTTAGTTATCTCTTCATTAGCTGCCAAGTAATATCTAATCACAAAAATTTTAGGCTATAAGCATATGGTTCTACGTGGGAATCACTTCTGTAGTTATTCAAAAGAGGGCTCATGCTGTGTATTGGGGTAATTCAACAGAATTACCATAGTATTACAAAGGGGAAAAAATGCATTTCTCTTGTTTTTCACCCAGAATTTCAAAAGTTTTGTTAAGCAAAATATTTATTGTCCAGTTTTAAATTGTGGCCTTCCTTTAAAAGTACTTAACTCTAAAAGTTTCTTACATAAATAGTGAGAAATCTGGGATTAAAAAATGTTTTATTAATCCTTTTATTTCATACAAATCTCCTTTTGCCTTAACTCCTAAGTTGTTTTTGTGATTTTTTTAAAGCTTATTCCTCAGTTCTATTTTTGTCATGTGAACTGGTGACATAAATATAGAAGACAATTTGAGAATCCATAATATGTAATATATTATCATAATATTATCTTGCCAATAGTCTATCTGCGTGGAGTTATTTGTGCTATGTGCTTCCATTCATTTAGTCTCCTAATCAGTCCATTCAATCAAATAATTGTTTGGACTAATTATTTTCAAACAACTAATGCAATCAACTTCTTACACTGACTTTGAATAGTGAATTGCATAATTTCATTTCCATAATTATGTCAGTAACCTTTCTGTTTTGCTGGCATTTAGAGGAGATTTGTACTTTGGTCATTGCTGAAGTATTTGCAGAAGACTCTGGGTGCTTCACATGTACTGCAAGCAACAAATACGGCACAGTGTCAAGCATCGCACAGCTGGATGTAAGAGGTAAGGGCTCTTTACATGTCAGAACAATTTAGACCATGACTTTGAGTATGGAAAGTCTATATTATCCTTCTTACTGATTTTCTTATAAAGCTAATTTGGCTCTCCTTTTAAGAATTGAATTATTGAGGAAAGTGTTCTTGAACAATTTTCAATTTCTTACTGCATTTATAACCACCACTACTAGTCCAGTTGTCCTGCTGTTATGTATTACACTCCCTAAGAAAACATCTCCTTGGTTTTATATAAACTACTAATATCCTTTCCAAAACAGTACTTAGATTTCTAGTTCAGCTTTTTTCCTGTATCCTCGCCATTCTTTAATGCCCCAGATTATGTTCTCTGTTTTTGACAAGCTTTTTCCCATTCGAATAATCATCTGTTTGGACACATGCCCCAACTCGGGGTTAAAATCCATCTCAGTCTCATTGAGTAAGATAATAGCTGAGGTCCTATTATTGTTGTTTCAGGAAATGAAGACCTCAGAAATAATGGATCTCTTCACTCAGCCAACTCCATCACCAATCTGGCTATGATTGAGCAGCAGCCATCCCCACCCAATCGACAGCCTACTTCTGTGGAACAACCCCCTAAACCCAAACTCGAAGGGGTTCTGGTAAACCATAACGAGCCCCGGTCCAGCTCAAGAATTGGGCTCCGAGTACACTTCAACCTTCCTGAAGATGACAAAGGAAGTGAAATGTCTCCTGAGAGTGGCACAGTAACTGCCAACCAGACCAGGCCTGATTCTTTCCTGGAGAGATTCAGTGTACAGCCTGCAAAAATCTCTGAGCCTTCCTCACCTGTCAAAGAGCCCCCTCCAGTCCTGGCCAAACCCAAACTGTAAGTAAAAACTAGTGCCTGACAGCATCTCTAAGTCTTGCCTCCTTCAAAATGATGAAGCTGAAAGGGGAATTACAAAATGAGAAAATACATTTTATTTTTAATATATTTTTATTGATTTCAAAGGGGAAGGGAGGGGAGTGGGAAGAAACATGAATGATGAGAGAGAATCATTGATAGGCTGCCTCCTGTACATCCCCTACTGGGGATGGAGCCCACAACCTGGTCATGTGCCCTTGACCAGACTCAAACCGGCACCCTTCAGTCTGCAGGCTAACACTCTAGCCACTGAGTCAAACCAGCTAGGGCAGAAAATATGCTTTAAATGTTTTAAAAACCATACATCCTTACACCAATCTAAGTGTACTATCACTATCATCCTTACTATTAATATTCCAGCTCCACCAGAGACATGTTGCAATGTTTGATGTTCATCCATAGTAAAGCAAACACAGAATATGATACCACTGTTATGTTCTATTTGATCCACGCATCAAAATGATAAAAATTATGTTTGTAATTATATAAATCTTTAAATATCAATATTAAAATCTGCAGTATCAGCTCTCCCATCATGTGTTTCTCAGTGATGACAACAAGATGTTCATTGCAAACAATTCCTCTTGTTTAATTTTATATTCTTCTCACTACCACATAAGGCAGATTGCAGGGCATAAAATGAACTGTTACATAATATGCCTCTTTGCAAGTCACATCCAGAACTGTCAAAGTTCTGCTGGTCCCAGGAAATCGCAATTCACTTAAAAGAATAAGAGAGGAAGAGGATATTGTGGGGATCTATGCAGAAACAGCTAGGCCCAACACAGAGAAGGGGAACTGGGAGCTGGGATCACATGGTTAGTTCAGTCTGACCACTTTTTACTCTCCGACTTCTGAAGTGCCTCCTTGTATCCACTCCACTATTATCTCTTTGAAGATTTATCAATTTTTGGCTTGGCCCATCATGGTGTGACCCATTCTCCATCGCGATTTGTGTCAAGTTGCACTGTTAACTAAATCGTTCTCAACAGTTGGATTCCAAATACCAACTGGTCCAGCTTGGTCAAGTGCAGAGGACTTGTGTTTGGAGGGAGGAAGAGTCAAATGGATCACAGAACTGTGGGACCTGGGTGGGAGTTCTCAGAGAAGGAAGTTATGGGAACAAGTAACCCATACAATCTCCTTGAAAACTGCCTCCTATTACCCCAGGACTGTTTAGGGCTATCAGGTATGTCAGATAGGATTAGATTTAGTTTCATGTTGTAGAAAAGCTAAACTAACAGTGGGTTAAACACATGAGGGTTTATTTTTCTCTTAAATCAAGGAATTAGATAGACTGTCTGTGACTCTGTTAAGAACCCAGTCTCCTGTCTTCCTGTTCTGCCATCTTTAGCACTGGCTACTTTTCTAGGTCCTCGGGTCCAGGTTGGTGGTGTAGTTGTCATGTCTGCATTTCAAGCAGCAGGAAGAGCAAATGGATGGGTCTTAATATCAAACTCTTTTTAAAAAGTTTTCTTAGGGGATCGGCCAGGGAGAGGACATTGGAGTGAAAAGGAGATTTATGTAATACTTTAAACAATAAAGAATTTATATTCAAAAATAAAATAAAATAAAGGCCTTCTTAAGACTTACCTCCAATCTTTTGGCCAGAACTTAATCACATGTTATACTAACCACATGGGAAATATAGTCTTTAGATGGCACATATTTCCTACAGGAATAAAACTGAGTACTTTTACAAAGTAGTCAGCCAGCAATATCTGCCACATGAGACTTTAAATGAATATAAAAATTCTTTCTACTAAATTATGTAGTTACACCCTCTAAAAATCCAGTTCTCAGTGCTATATAATTCTTTATATTTTTTACCTTTTAAAAAATTTATATAATTTATATAATTTAAAAATTTTATATAATTCTTTAATATTTTTTACCTTTTAAAAAATTTCTCTTAGGTCTTTATTAGAATAGGTAAATGTGCATGCACACACACACACATCCTTGAATCCACATGAAGCTGTCATTTTTAAACACTGTTATTATCAGAACCTAGATCATTCAGATTTTGAAACTTTCAGCTTGAACACCAAGCTCTCTAGATCAGTGGTTCTTTATCCTGGTTACACTCTAGAACAGTGGTTCTCAACCTTTTTTAATGCTGTGACCTTTTAATATAGTTCCTCATGTGTATTCTGATGGTCTTAGGCTCTACAGCAGCGGTTCTCAACTTGTGGGTTGCGACCCACAGGTTGAAAACTGCTAGCAAGGTTGCCTAAGACCATTGGAAAACAGATATCTACATTATGATTCATAACAGTAGCAAAATTACAGTTATGAAGTAGCAACGAAAATAATTTTAAGATTGGGGGTCACCTCAACATGAGGAACTGTATTAAAAGGTCACAGCATTAAAAAAGGTTGAGAACCACTGCTCTAGAATGAAATATGGAACTTTTAAAAAATATCTAATCCTTCCCTCACAATTGAATCAGAATCTCCCTACAAGTTATTTTAATGTATAGCCATGTTGCAAACTACTGGTCTAAAGTTAGACAACCTGAGTTACAACTTTTTACCACCATACCCTACCCCATCACACACCCCTCCACATTCAGGAAAAAAAACAATAATTAACATTTAAAGTGAGTCAAATGTCATTTAAAAATGGAAAGTACTTGGGAAGCCTATACTTTAGGATGAGTGTCTCTTTAGAGCAGAGGTTCTCAGTCCTGGATTCCTGCAAGAATCACATAAGCAAGCATGTCAAACTCAAGGCCGGTGAGTTTAAATAAACAAGGCATGTGGCCCACCGACCACAAGTTTGACATGCTTGACCTAGAGCCTTGCTACTTACAACATTGGCTTCACGTGGAGGCTTGATAAAATGCTACTGAATCAGAACTCTGTGGGTTCTGAAATCTGTGTTTTAACTAAAGCCCTGGAGAATTCTTGGGCCCACTAAAGCTTAAGAACCACTGACCAACATTTTAAAAAATAATGATAACTTTGCCTGGATCCTTTCCCAGGCCAATTGATTCTCTGGGCCATGGTGCCTAAATCAATGAGGTTGGTTGGTCTGTTGACCTCTCCAGGTGAGTCTAATGTGCCACCAGCGATGTAACCATTGCTAAAACCACAGCTAAGAGCTGATTGTGTAGACGATTTACTCAGAATCAGTTATCCTAACCAGTGATGTGCTGGCCAGTGTTTTAGTAATGGGCAGAGGCAGGGAAGCCCTGAGGGAAGCATTTATAAATTCCCTCCCACTGTGGCTGATTTCAAGCTACTAAATAAAGAAAGGTCATTGAACTGGGACCAGGGATGAGTTGTGGACAGAGCCATCGGAGCTGGTTCCAGCACACGCTGCCCGAAGCTGTTGTTGTCAAAATTGCTTTCAAAAGTACTGGCCATAGTATCCCAAGTTTGTTTTGTTGTGTTTGGCATTGGCATTGTATCTTGACAGTTCAAAATCCGTGAGAAATTCTTTTGTATTCCAGAAGCATCCTTATAATTCTGAACCTGATTTTCATTCTTACAAATCTTTAAATTGATATTTGTAGTTCAGAAACTAAAAAATATACCCACCATTTATTGACCACTTATAAATTTGTATTTGGTTATTTATTTATCAACTAGAAGCCTGGTGTGTGGGGGGGTGTCCCTAAGCCCAGCCTGCAACCTCTCCAATATGGGACCCCTCGAGGGATGTCCGACTGCCCATTTAGGCCCGATCTTGGTAGGATCGGGCCTAAATGGGCAGTCGGACATCCCTCTCACAATCCAGGACTGCTGGCTCCCAACTGCTTGCCTGCCTGCCTTCCTGATTGCCCCTAACCACTTTTGCCTGACAGCCTGATCACCCCCTAACTACTCCCCTGCCAGCTTGATTGATGCCTAACTGCTCGCCTGCCAACCTATTTTCCCCTAACTGCCCTCCCCTACAGGTCTGGTCCCCCCCAACTGTTTTCTTCTGCAGGCCTGGGTCCCCTCACAACTGCCCTTCCCTGTAGGCTCTGTCGCCCCCAACTTCCCTCCTCTGCTGGCCTAGTCCCTAACTGCTCTCCCCTGCAGGCTTGATTGCCCCCAACTGCCCTCCCTTGCTGGCCTGATCCCTCTCAACTGCCCTTCCTTAGAGGCCATCTTGTGGTGGTCATCTTGTATCCACATGGGGGCAGGATCTTTGACCACATGGGGGCATCCATCTTGTGTGTTGGAGTGATGGTCAATCTGCATATTACTCTTTTATTAGATAGGATAGAGGCCTGGTGCACAGTTAGGAGCCAGTTGGTTTGCCCTGAAGGGTGTCCAAGATCAGGGTGGGGCTTTCCTTGGGGCATGCCAGTGGTCTGGGTGAGAGGTCTGTGGTGGTTTGCAGGCCAGCCATGTCCCCCAGATCCAAGTGGAGGTCCTGGTATCTGGGATTTATTTATCTTCTACAACTGAAAGTTTGTAGCCTGGAGCAGAGCCAAGCCTCCTGATCACTCCGTGGTGGCAGACATTTCTGTTGGGATTTATTTATCTTCTATAATTGACACTTTGTAGCCTTAAGCGGAGTCCAAGGCAGGTCAGGGCTGGGGAAAGCTTGGCTTCCTCCATCACTGAGGTGCTCTCTCCAGCTCCATGGCTGCCACCATTTTTGTTGGAATTTATTTATCTTCTATAATTGAAACTTTGTAGCATTGAGTGGAGGCCTGGGCCAGCCAGGGTGTGTGGAAAGCTTGGCTTTCTCCATCACCAGGGAAACCCAAGCCTCCCTCCTGCTCTCTCTGTGGCCACAGCCATCTTGGTTGGGGTTAACTTGCATACTCACTCCTGATTGGCTGGTAGGTGTGGCTGGTGGGCATGGCTAGTGGTATACCAGAGGTATGGTCAATTTTCATATTACTTTTTTATTAGATAGGATTCTCACAATAAAATATTTATACTTTTTCCTATTTAATTAGGGGGAAATCTGGGTCAGTGAAGTTTAGAAACTTCCCAATGCCACACAATAATGAGTGCAGAGCCAGGATTAGGACCTACATCTCTTGTTCTGCAGAGCTCATATTCTTTAGCATAATGCTTAAATTGTGGCAAAAGAAGAGATATTTTCAAGTAACCCAAGAAAGTTGATAAATCTACAGAAAGAAAGCTGGAGTATAAACCTGACTTCAGAAATCCTTACAGCAACAATAAATGAGCAACTGAGCTTATAGCAATTTATTGCAGGCTGTTACTTTGAATTAGACAGGTTACTCAGGACTTTAGAACTGGTTATGCTTTATAATGAATCTTCCCTCCTCTTATTTTTTCATTAATGCATTACCTTAATTATTAAATGTAAGTGAATTCCATATATTATCTGTAAATAACCACAGATGATTTGTATTACATGTACATATAGTAAGATTTTTGAGCCCTGAATAGCTCATACTGTCTGAGGCATATTTATATCTTCTACAATATCTAGCAAACTAGACACATAGAAGATTCATCAAATAAAAGTCCATCAAATAATGGAATTGATACCTTGTTTTCATGTAATGAATGAGCAAAGCCAAACAGCTCTTTTAAATCCCTTCTGGACAAGATAAGAGTTTAATAAAATGGAAAAAAATACTGTTCAAACAAAAAGGGACATTATTCTCAAATGAATTTTTCTAGACTCTTAGATAATAAAAACAATTTGACACTATATCTCTTATAACATTAAGGTTTAAACCCTCCTCTATAATCTAATATACTGCATTGAATGATAAGCACTAACATGTCATTTAAATATTACAGTAAAAACAACTGGTTCTTAGTTTTCATTCAGTGGGAACTAAGAAAAACAAATCAATAAATACCAAATGACTTGTTGGCCTTTTTTTAATCACCCTTATCTTTCAAGATTACTTCCTTTACATATACTACTTTTTCTATTTCCATAAGCATAATAAAATATTTATGCAAAGTCATCAGATTAATTTTTACTCAGACTGCACTACAAACATGTCCTGAAACCATGTAGCATTGTGTTTATGCTATTGCAGTCACAGAATGTGACCTGCTGAATATGTGGTCCAGTGAAAATGTAAAGGTTCTATATTCTTATGCCATTGATAAAGTCAACACCAGCAGAATCAATGTTAATATGTTAATTGTACATATTTTTTCTAAGGGTAACCTCACAAAAATATTTTTGTTTCTCCTAATTTCTGAATCTTTCATCTATTGTGAAATAAAAAGGTTTAATTAATATTTAATTGTATTAATTTATTCTCTTGGTTTAAAAGCTCACTTCTAAAAAGGAGAAGAAAATTACCATGGCAAGTGGCTAATACTCTTGAATTCTTAGTTTAACTCAAGACAAAGTTTGCATAGATGAACAAAGGACTGCACAGTATGTAGCATTTGACAGCAGTAATGAAAAGTTACTTTTTTAATATTATGTAACATAAATATTAATGAAGGAAAGGAAAAAGTTAAACTCCAAGAATTAAGAAAAATCAAGGTTTGCCCTGGTTGGTGTGGCTCAGTTGATTAGGCATTGACCTGGGCACCGCAAGGTTGCAGGTTTGATTTCCAGTTGGGGCACCTGATCAAGTTGCAAGATCAGTGCCTAGGGGAGGAAGTGAGGAGGGCACAGCATGCAGGAGGCAGCCAGTTGATGTTTTGCTTTCACATCAATATTTCTCTCTCTCTCTCTCTCCTTCTCCCTTCTATTCTCTTTGAAAATCAATTTTAAAATCTTTTAAAAATTAAAAAATAAAGAAATCAAGGTTTGGAGAACCTTCTGGTTCAACATAACTGCTGTTGGTGTTGATTTTCTTGATGGTAAGCAAATACAAAACCTTTCATCTTTATTTTTTTAAATATTTTATTGATTTTTTTACAGAGAGGAAGGGAGAGGGATAGATAGTTAAAAATATCGATGAGAGAGAAACATCAATCAGCTGCCTCCTACACACCCCTATGGGGGATATGCCCGCAACCAAGGCACATGCCCTTGACCAGAATTTAACCTGGGACAGTCCGCAGGATGATGCTTTATCCACTGAGCCAAACCGGTTTCGGCAACCTTTCATTTTTAATAGGCCTCATATTTAACAGATCACGTTCTGTGTTACAGAAGCAACCTATATGTTCAAAGAGCATAAAACCACGTGGCCTTGGGACACTGCACTCTCATTTGTGGATCTTCCTATGATCATGCATTTAGGAATAGAGTCTTTAAACAGCAAAGTTGGACAACCCTGAAAACTTTCTGCATGTATGACTTTTAGACATTTTTATTTTTTTATAAGTTAATAAATCTTTATTGTTTAGATTATTACAATTGTTCCTATGCCCCGGCTAATAGCTCCCCTCCATCCGGCTCCCACCTCACCCTCTGCCCTTACCTCCCCCCCATTGTCCTCATCCATAGGATGATTTTTGTCCAGTCTCTCCCTGTACCCCCTTCACCCCTTTTTCACTTAGAATTGTCAGTCCACTCCCTTTCTATGCCTCTGATTCACCAGTTTATACTGTTAATTAGATTTTTAATTCACTTGATTTTTAGATTCACTTGTTTAGATATGTATTTGTTCATAATTTTTATCTTTACCCTTTTCTTCTTCTTCTTCCTCTTCTTAAAGAGTACCTTTCAGCATTTCATAAAATACTATTTTGGTGTTGATGAACTACTTTAGTTTTTTCTTATCTGTGAAGCTCTTTATCTGACCTTCAATTCTGAATGAT
Source organism: Lasiurus cinereus (assembly GCA_011751065.1). Lineage (NCBI taxonomy): Eukaryota > Metazoa > Chordata > Mammalia > Chiroptera > Vespertilionidae > Lasiurus > Lasiurus cinereus. Next base: position 18,256,763 of record JAAGEH010000426.1, read on the forward strand.
AGTTTTGCTGGGTAGAGTAATCTTGGTTGTAGGTTCTGGCTATTCATTACTTTGAATATTTCTTGCCACTCCTATCTGGCCTGCACAGTTTCTGTTGAGAAATCAGCTGACAATCGTATGGGTGCTCCCTTATAAGTACAGTGGTACCTGGAGATATGAGTTTAATTCGTTCCGTAACCTTGAGGCGTGGGAAACTATGAGACGCTCGAGTCGCGGTAAACTGGTGGGTTGTGTGCAGTGGGCCGATCCGTGCGGTTACTCGTATCTCAACTGTTGCTCATATTTCAAAGCAAAAATCGCTCGCTCGACAGCTCATATCTCAAAAATCTCATATGTTAGGGGACTTATATCTCGAGGTACCACAATAATTAACTGTTTTTCTCTTGCTGTTTTTAATATTCTCTCTTTGTCTTTTGCTCTTGGTATTTTAATTATGATGTGTCTTGGTGTGGTCCTCTTTGGATTACTTTTGTTTGGGGTTCTGTGTGCTTCCTGGACTTGTAAATCTATTTCTTTCACCAGATGTAGGAAGTTTTCAGTCATTATTTCTTCAAATAGTTTTTTAGTATCTTGTTCTCTCTCTTCTTCTGGCACCCCCATAATTCTGATGTTGGTATGCTTGAAGTTGTCCCAGAGGTTCCTTACACTATCTTCCAATATTTGGATTTTTTTTCTTTTTTTTTCCAGTGGAGTGTTTTCTGCTTCTTTATATTTCAAGTCTTTGACTTGATTCTTGCGTTCCTCTAATCTGCTGTATAATATTTTTTATTTCAATCAGTGTATGTTTAATTTCTAGTTGGTCCTTTTTCATCTCCTCTTGGGTCTCACTAAATTTATCCATCTTTTCTAGGAAATTCTTGAAAAACCTTCTAACTGTGGTTTTGAACTCTATATCCAGTCTTTTGTTTTCTTCCATTTCTTTTGTTTGTGATCTGTTCCTTTGTCTCCTCATTTTCACTGCTTCCCTGAGTTGGTAGAGTAGCTTTGTGTGTTAGGTGTCCTATATGGCCCAGTAGCTCCACCTCTCCAGTTACCTGAGGTGGACTCTCTTGGTGCACTCCTTTGTGGACTGTGTGTACAGCCTTTTTATGTAGTTAAATCTTGATTGTTGTTGGTATAACTGGGGGGGATTGACCTCCAAGCCAATTGGTTGTGAGGATCAGCTGTGTCAACACCTTGCAAGATTGCAAAAGCCTCTGTGCTAGGCTTGGGTTAGGCAGAGTCTTAGGGAAGAGCAGACAGCCTTGGCTTCCCATCAGCCCCTGGTCTCGGTGTTCCTCAGTAATAGCTGCAGCCCTCTCTGGGCGTAGTCATGCTCACAGGCCCCCTGATCTCTGCCTTTCCAGCTCCTCTGAGTTTCTGTGCGCTTCAGGGACCCGTATGAGTCTGGGTCCCCAGGGTCTCTCCTGAAACTGGGGCTCAATGCAGTCTGACCTGGATTTCAGCGCAGTTGGGAGGTTCTGTCTTCCTTCTGCTAGTGAAAGCCAGAAGTACAATCAACAGTCAGCCCTCTGTGTGTGCACTTTCATGTGTACCTCCAGACCTCTGTCTTTCTTGGCTCCCTAAGTTGCCCTGCACTCCTCCTTTTTCACAACAGTCCAGACTTCCCCGTATGAGTCTTGCCCAGAAGTGGGGTTCAGTGCAGTCGGAAGTGGGGTTCAGTGCAGTTGGGAGTTTCTGTCTCCCTTCCATTAAAGGAAGCCAGCCAGGCACTCCACCATCATCCTCTCCACACATGTATCTCTGTACCTCAGCTTTTTGCAGCTCCTCTGAGTCTCCGTGAACCCCTCTCTTTCCTTCTAATTATAGAATTTCCACTCAGCCAGCTTTCCTGTGGTTCTGGATGATGTCTGTTCTGTCTTTTAGCTGTAGTTTTGAAATTGTTGTGCGAGGCAGCAGTTTAGGTGTTCACCTATGCTGACATCTTGGTTTCTCCCGACATTTTTATTCTTTAAAAATAATTGGCTTACTCAGCGGAGTTAAATGGGCTGTGGGACTTCAGGCAAGTCATGTCATGCTTCTGTGACTTGGACTCCTATAAATGAAGAAACTGCCCCCTGACTTACTTTTGTTTAAGAGCAAAAAAATAAATAAATAAAAATCTAAATCAATGTTTATAATTAGACTTTTACAAACCATAGACTTTTAAAGGGGGATCCTATAATTCATCATTTAAATCATGACATTTTTTAGACTGGAAGAAACTATTAATAATTAAGGTAGAAAAACAGGCATAAACCAGTACAGTCTAGGCTGAAAGGGGACAAATGGTCACCTTTCCTATACAGCACTGTTGTCAAGAGAGGATGAGAAACTTTGAGACACATGCAGCTACTTTGTTGAGGTTTGCTCTAAAAGGAGGCAGAGTGAAGGATACAGCATGTTGGCTTGGAGAATACAGCCCCTTCTGAGACTCACCTCAGCATGTAGCCCAGTGCCTTCTGTCCCAAAGCTGACATACTGTCTGTTCACCTCAGGATTTTGAGCACTCCCAGCAAGGGGACCATTGTTTCTATGTCTTTTTTCTAATTTATAAACATTACAAGTGGGCTGCTCTGTTGCACCACTCCAGAGTCACCACACAGAGAATATAATGTGCAATGATGCCTCGGGGTTATTTATATCGCACTGGCCTTTCTCCTTCTTCGGGACAATAAAACAGATTTAGAAAGGAGAAACAACTCACAAGAAATTGATTTGGCCGAAACCGGTTTGGCTCAGTGGATAGAGTGTTGGCCTGCAGACTGGAAAGTCCCGGGTTCGATTCCGGTTAGGGGCACATACCTTGGTTGCGGGCACATCCCCATTGGGGGTTGTGCAGGAGGGGGCTGATCGATGTCTCTCTCTCATTGATGTTTCTGACTATCTTTCTTCCTCCCTCTCTGTGAAAAATCAATAAAATATATTTAAGAAAAAAAAAAGAAATTGATTCGCTGATTTCTGGCAGCTCTGGTTGTGTGTTCTTCCTCAGCACAAAGTTGTAAACAGCCTGTGTACATTTCCGCAGGGCATGCCCTGTGATGATCTCCCTTCTCTCCCCCTCTCTTGTGCAGCGACTCCAGCCAGCTCCAGCAGCTTCACAACCAGGTCCTGCTGGAACAACAGCAGCTGCAAAACCCGTCTCCTTCGTCTCCTAAGGAGTTTCCTTTCAACATGAGTGTTTTGAACTCCATTGCTTCCCCAGCAGGGACAACGCCCAGCAAGCCTGTGAAGACCCCCTCATCGCAGACGTTCAGCCTGGCCCGGCCCAAGCATTTCTTCCCCTCCACGAATACCAACACGGCTATGGCAGCCGCAGCCCCTTCCAGCTCCCCAGTGTTCACCCTGAGCAGCACTCCTCAAACCATGCAGAGGACAGTGAGCAAAGAAAGCCTCTTAGTTTCTCACCCCTTCGTGCAAACCAAATCTCTAGGAGGAGTTTCCGTCCAAAATGAGCCAACCCCTCCAGGTCCCACGGAGCCAGCACAACCGCCACTCTCCTTCCCCATCGCCAGCGGACACCAGTTTCAGCCCCGCTGTGTGTCTCCAAGTCCTGTCTCTCCTACCAGCCGGATTCAGAACCCAGTGGCTTTCCTCAGCTCCGTCCTGCCTTCTCTCCCTGCCATCCCACCCACCAACGCCATGGGGCTGCCCAGAAGTGCTCCATCCACGTAAGTGTCTTTGAGGTTTCTCCACGTAAAAGATGTTCGTTAAGAAAGGACACATACAAAACAGCTGGGTTTGGGCCAGGACTCTCCTTTAGTGGATCCCTGAATAATCCTGTTTATCAGATACAACATGAATATTGAACACCTTAAGATAAAAAGCATGATCAATTTAAATAATTTTTGTAATCAAAATGTTGAAAACACTTCTACAAGCACAGGTGCCCTGTGCAGTGCTCCACCTTTGCACACAGCATGCCCTCCATAAGTGCTTGATGACTCCTGGCATCTCGTTGCCATCTTAACCGCTCTGATTTCTGGGCCTTTCTACACTGACCAGTGCTTTTCACGGGTGTGTTGGCTGCGAATTTATTTTACAGGCCATCCCAGGGACTAATGAAGAAAAATGCAAAGTCTCCCCAGCCAATGAGTGATGATTATATTCGTGAAGCTAAGAATGCAGTGATTCTAGACTTGGGGAAAAAAATGAATTTCAGTGATGTCAGATCAAACCAGCAGGTAAGACTGGTGGGTTCAGGTGGTTTATTTCAATGCGAGGAAAATAATCTTGCTTTATTCAGTCCTTCTTCGGATGCTCAGGTCATCTTCATTTGCTTAGGAATCAAGTAGGGCAAGAGTCCAGCTTTCTGGATCTAAAAGTTTTCAAACCAAAACATCCCCAAACAAATGCATACTCTTCAAAAGAAATCACATACTCAGTGAGGTTAACCAAAGGTTCATAGTAAACTCCATCCACTGGATCTCAAGTTCTTGACTACCATGTAGTTAACTCAGTTTACCTTTTTACAAGTGTTTACCTGAGACAGAATATGTTAAAGCAGGAGAGAGAGACTAGATAGTCTGTGGCCCATTCGAGCAATCCTCAGCTCGGTTTTGGCAGACACCATCACATCTTTTTTTTTTTTTTTAAATATGTTTTATTGATTTTTTTTTACTGAGAGGAAGGGATAGAGATAGATAGTTAGAAACATTGATCAGCTGCTTCCCACACACCCCCCACAGGGGATGTGCCTACAACCAAGGCACGTGCCCCTGACCGGAATCAAACCTGGGACTCTTCAGTCCACAGGCCGACGCTCTATCCACTGAGCCAAACCAGTTTCGGTGACACCATCACATCTTTGAGACAGTTCAATATCTGAGCTTGAGATGCTCAGTCTAGACTTTAAGGAACCGGGGTCAAGCTTCTTTTTCTCTTACTTCTTCAATCCAGTGTGCCTGAAGGTCTGCTCACCATTTCCTCTCAATCTTTGCATTCGTTGAAACATGTGAAGCAGCCATTAGGCAATATCCTGTGGTTCAATCTGTACAAATCCTTGCTTATTAGTAAGTGTTTACACTAAAGGAGAAAGAGGAAAAAGCCATATGTGACCATCAAATAAAAGAAAGATAGGCTGTTTCCTTATTTGAGTCATTTATTTTGGCATTTATAAGGTGATGTGTTTTTTTTTAATGCAGGTTTACATTTTTAAGAACCTAACTCTTGATTTATTTGCCAAGGTGGGAACTGATAGACTCTACTTTGAAATAAAACACAATTTCAATCAAAACCATATGCCAAATATTGTGGATTTTGTGACTTAAGTGCTGAAAATAAGGCTGGAAGGGAGGCTCCAGTTCTCCCTGACCATATACTGTTTTCCTTAGTGTTTTTATCTATTTCCAGTGGACCCATGGTTGTACAATATTTTACAATTGTGTTATATGTTGGGCAATTTTTACTGAGTGGGTGTTTCTGAAAATGTGCTGCTTAATACCTTTATAAAATTGACTTTAAATTACTGAATTGAAGCAGAGTATTTAAGCTTCCCATGATTGAGTACACTTCCTATGTATTATTTCACCAAGTACATATATTTCTGGGAGGCAAATATCAAGGCACTTATTCTTCTCTCCTGTCTTCTAGATAGAGAAACTGAGGCACAGTTGTTAAACTGTCAGTGGTGGAACTACAACTAGTGCCTGGTCTCCAGGACTCGTTCCCATTTTCCCTGAAACTCTGCTGCCTTTTTCAGTTTTATGACAACAGTTATCCTCAAGCCCCATAAATGTGGCTCTGTCTAGTGCAGATTTGCTTTCATATAATACCGGCACCCATTTGCGGTTGTTAACCCTTGTAAGTGACATCGAAATCAGAACTGTGTTCAGCCTATGTCTTTTACAACTCAGAAAGAAAGCAGGATGTAAAAATGGTACCAGCTTAGCATACGAGCTGTTTGATTAGTCTGTAGTTAGATTCATGCTAATCCATGGCCCAACTCAGGAGAAAGTAGGGATTTTCTCTTAATTGCCTGAAATGTGAACATATAGAAACATGAACTTCTATAAGTTGAGTGCCAAAACCCAAGTAGAACTTCTTATGAAATCTCCACTGTGAATTAACCTCAGAGCAAATAGCAGGGACTCAGAGCAGTCTCAAAAACACCTTAGTACTCTCTTCTTTAGAGAATTATTAATGAGATTAGTTTTAGATTGCTTTCTATGCTTGGATAATGAAAGCCAAGCTGCACAAATGCAATTCAGGAAACTAAGGAGCTGAGCTGACTGTTTGCATTAGGTTGATAAATGTTGATTCTGAGGAAGTTTTGAGGAATAAAATGATGACCATATTACAATATTATTTTATAGTGAAAATGTTGTGAAGAATTGCCTAAAATGTGGCCCATTGGTAAACTTAAGAAGGAGAAATTTTGCTTAGGAAAGTGGAGAATAATCATAAGAAACACTTATGTATTGATAGCCATCTCTACCTGCAGCCTGTTCTCAACAGAATACAATTACCTGTTTTCTCACTTCCATGTTGGCTTGCACATATGAGGGGGAGCATGTGATTTCTTTGAAGAGTATGTATTTGTATGGGTATTTTTATTTTATTTTATTTTTATTTATTTTATTTTATTGCCTTGAAAGCTTTTAGCTCCAGAAAGCTGGACTCTTGCCCTTTTTGATTCCTGAGCAAATGAAGAATAGTACCTGTCCGAGAACATTCATGAGGTCTAGCATTACTATACAATGCTGACCATGAAAATAAATCAGAAGTCCCTAAACAGTGAATATTATTGATTACAGATAATTTCCTCCTTAGAACTCAAACTTCTAAATTATTTTTTTTAGGAAATGGGTTTTCTTTGATATACCTATCACTTTTATTTCTCTGTTGTCATATTCCAGCGTTTATCCTCGAGCTTGTTTTATGTGACATTTCTAATGATCAATTAACATTTGCTTGTTGGTTTTTGGAACTTTGTGCAATATAAAGGTGTCATCAGATGTTCATATTTATTCAGATATTCATATTTATTAAAATGTTTAGCTTTCTAAACTGACAACAAAGTTTCTTTGGGTTGAGTATAAGCCAAGAGAAAAGTGCCCGATTTCAAGATTGTAGGCTGCCTCACTTCTTATTTTGAAGGGTATCTTTTATTCAACAACAGTGGATCCTCATTGAACATCAGCAAAACTTAAATGGTTTTGGTTAGCAAGGTGAATCTGAGAGTCAAAGGAACCTGGGACCACAAAATATGATGGATCCTTCATTACCAATGATTTTAATTCACACATGACTTTGCATGATGTTCCGAACCTAGTTAATGTTTATTGACTCCTAATTTCTAAATCTACATAAACATATGCCTGCGCGCACACACATTTAGTGTCTCATTTCAGCTTTCCCCCTTGAACTCATTTCTCTCAAAACCTTCCCATTTTTTTATTCTGCTCCTTTCTCCCTTTTTAAAAAAAATGAATGCTTCTTCAAAACTGTCTGCAGTTCTCAGAGACTGACAGGGTAAAAGTGCCTAATTCTTGCTCTGCCTTTTGTTCTTCTAATCTCCTTCTCTAAACTGCTTAGTCATTTCTTCTATTTAAATCTTACCTCTTTCATCTCTTACTATGAATTCTTTATAAAAATCCTCTTTTGTGAGCCATCCATCCCTTTTGTGAAAAATATCCCGCATAGTCATTGTCCTTACATTGCCCAACTTGGGCACGTAGGACATAGTAGTCATCTCACTGGATCTTCTCCCTCCTGACTCTTGTATCTCTGATGGAAGTGAAGGCTTTAAGTCATCCAATCTATTCTTAAGCACCAGCTCAGAAATTTCTGGAAAATAGTTTGTCTTCCACCTCACTTGTTTTCTGATATGTACCCATCTTGGTGCCTCAGTAGAAACTTCCAGTTAAAATCTGGTTACAACTATATATTCTATAGTTACAAATAGCATTTTAATTAAATTTATTGGGGTGCCATTGGTTAACAAAATTACATAGTTTCAAATGTGCAATTCTGTAATACAATATTTGTATATTGTATTGTGCATTCACCATCCAAAGTCAAATCTTCTTCCATCACCATATATTTGACCCTACCCTTTACTACCTCACCCCCTTTCCTTCTGGTTACCACTGTAGTCTGAATCTAGGAGTTTTTGTTTGTTTATTTCTCTTATTATTCATTTATTGCTTTCAGTATTAAATCCCACATATGAGTAAAATCATATGGTTATTGGCTTTTCCCATCTGACTTATTTTGCTTAACATAATACTGTATTCTCAAGATCTACCCATGTTGTCACAAATGGCAGTATCCCATCTTTTCTTATGGCTGAGTAGAATTTCATTGTATTTATGTACTACATCTTCTTTGCCCAATTTTCTATTGAAGGACACTTCAGTTGTTTCCATGTCTTAGCCATTGTGAATAATGTTATAATAAACATATGAATAAATGTTTTCAAATTTATCAGATAGATACCCAGAAGAGGGATTGCTGGGTTATATGATAACTCTAACCATAGTTTTTTGAGGAATCTCTCTATTGTTTTCCATAGTGGATGTACCAGTTTACATTCCCACCAACAGTGAATGAGGGTTTCTTTTTCTCCTCAACCTCTCAAACAGTTGTTACTACTTTTCTAGTTGATTATAGCCATTCTAACAGGTGTGGGGTGGTATCTCATTATAGTTGGATTTGGATTTCCCTTATAGCTACTGAAGAACAGCTTCTCATATCTGTTGGCCATTTGTATGTCTTCTTTGGAGAAGTGTCCATACAGGTCCTTTGCCCAATTTTTAATTGGATTGTTTGTTTTTTGTTATTGATTTGTATGAGTTATTTATTTATTTTGGATATTAACCCTTTATCAGAGGTGTTGTTTACAAATAATTCCTGCCATTCGGTTGGTTGCCTTTTTGTTTTGTTAATGCTCTCTTTTGCTGCGTGGAAGCTTTTTAGTCTAATATAGTCCCACTGACATACTTTTGCTTTTACTTCCTTTGCCTTTGAGGTCAAATTAATAAGACATTCTCTAAAACCAAGTCCATTAGTTTAGTATCTATGTTTTCTTCTATGTAATTTATTATTTCAGGTCTAATATTTAGGTTATTGATCTATTTTTATTTAATTTTTGGGTATGGTGACAAATAGCAGTCTAGTTTTATTCTTTTGCATATGGCTTTCCAATTTTCCCAACACCACTTATTGAAGAGGCTTCTTTTCTCCATTCTCTTTTTGACTCCTTCCTCAATTTCCCCATATACATGTGGGTTTATTTCTGGGCTCTCAATTCTTTTAATATTTTAAAAATAATTCACTGAGTGTCCTATTCTCATAATCCCCCCAATTTGTAGTATTGGTGAAACAAATATTTAACCAGTATGTACACATTTACAGTATAACGAAATATGCATATTTTCATCATATTGCTTCTGTAGAACCTTGTGTTAAATCCCCCAATTCAAACATTTTAAGTTCTGTAATATCAGGCCCCATCTTGATTAAATCATCAGAACAAATTCCGGATTCCTCAAAAATGTGGTAGAGTTGGAACAAGTGCTTGCCCGATGTCATTCATGTATTCACTCATTCTTCAGATACTCCCTGAGTACTTGCTATGAGGCAGGCATTCACTATTTAGGTGCTGTTGATATAGTGGTAAGCAAGATAAACAAGATTTCTGCTCTTATGAAAGTAACATTCCAGTGCTTAGAGTTATTTAATCTTTCAATCAAGAAACAAGCAAATAAGAAAAATACTAGATAGCAACTGGTATTAGACAGGAAATTAGAGTGAGGAGTTATTTTATTTTTAAAAATATATTTTCATTGATTTTTAGATAGAGAGGAAGGGAGAGGAAGAAAGAGATGGAAACATTCATCAGCTGTCTCCTGCACATCCCTCTGGGCATCCAGCTCACAACCGGAGGAGCATGTGCCTGACCAGGAATTGAACTGATGACCTCCTGGTTCATGGGTCAATGCTCAACCACTGAGCCTTACCAGCCAGGCTGGCAAGTTACTTTAAATAAAGTGGCCTGGGAAGGCTGCTTTAGGGAGTTGACATTTAAGCTTGGTAGAATATGACAAGGAGAGTGAGTGAAAGGAATTGAGAAGTACTAGATTTAGGATTTAAGTGGGTACTCAAAGGGTGGTCTGAGGACCTGCAGTAATCTATAAGCTATCCCCTCTCCACCTTGGGATAAGTACAGAAATTGAGAGTAACCATTAAGAAATGTCTATAGTACCTTGACAGAGAAATTTTATGTCTATTAAACATAATAATTTTGAATGGTTTTAAATTTCCATTTTTCTAGTAATTCATTTTTACAAAAGTACAGGTTGAACATTTTTAGAAATATGGGGAAAAGACAATGTGGGGAAACTCTGGCTTAACCACTTAACCAAGTGGATGAGTAGTGATGCCATTTCCTGAGATGAGAAAGAGCAGGGTAGGAGCATCTTTTGGGGGATGGAAATCAAGTGGGCATGGTTTGGACCATGCTCAATTAGAGATGCCCATTGGGTGCCCAACCTGTGATGTAAATAAATTGTTGGGTATATGACTGTCATAATACAGAGTAGACCATTAGGCATATGAGCTGTGAGGAAAGATCAGGCTTGGAGATAGGACTTGGGCCTATCAGCATATATAAGATATCTGAAGCTGTGGGACTGGATGAGATCATCTATCTAGGAACTAGCAAAGAAGACTGATAGGAGCAGCCAGAGAAAGAGAAGGAAAACCAATATGGTGTCATTAAAACCAATACAAGAAAATGTTTCAAAACGGAGAAAGTAGCTATCTGTATCTAAAGCTGCTGAGAGGTCCAGTAAGGTAGAGAACAGATAAGTGACAACTGGATTTGGCAAATTTGGAGACTCAAACAATAGTAAATTCAGTGGAACAATGAGAATACCATCCTAAATGGTGTAGGTTAACAAGAGAATAGTTGACATGGAAATTATTCTGTAACAGTATACAATTGTTTCAAGTAGTTTTGTTGTGAAGGGAGCAGAAAGATGCAATGAAGACATAGGTCAGTGGTCGGCAAACTCATTAGTCAACAAGGTGGAGTTAAGGAAGATTTATTCGAGACATATTTTCCTCAGGTATACAGATGGGACTGTCCAGTAGAATCAGGACATCAATAATGCAGACATACATCAGAATGCAATTCAGAAAATCTTTGCCAAAATACCAGATAAGCAGTTCTACATATTGAAATGGACATTAATAGTAGTTGTGGAAATTACATTCCGTCTTCATTCCATTCCCTACAGGATTCTACTGGGGCTCCATGCTCAAGGTGAGGAATCGGGATTCACTAAGGCAGTTTGGGGTTATAGTAGAGATACTGAAAGCTCCTTTAGTACTCATGGTGAGCAACTGGAAATGGTACATGCCTGGTTTATTGGGGTTCCACGTTATAAATCTAACATCTGAACAATAAAAAGTTGCTCCTTCAAATTATAATGACACCTTCTCCCTTACTCATAGAAATTGAAATTGAAGCATGTTTGCCATTTTGACAGGAGTACAAAATTTCCAGCTTTGAGCAGAGACTGATGAATGAAATAGAATTTCGCTTGGAACGTACCCCTGTTGATGAGTCCGATGATGAAATCCAACATGATGAGATCCCCACGGGCAAGTGTATTGCTCCCATCTTTGACAAAAGACTTAAGCATTTTCGAGTCACAGAAGGCTCTCCAGTCACATTCACCTGCAAAATTGTTGGAATACCTATCCCAAAGGTAAGGAAAGATGACCAGCCAGTTGGCAAAGCAGCAACACAGAACTGCAGACATTACCTTAAGAAAGCCTTAGCAGACTCAAGTGAAATATCTACTAGGGGAATAAAAACCAATACCAGAGCTCTGACTGAATAGCATGTCATCCCAATATGCCAAGGTTGCAGATTGATCCCCAGTCAGGGTACATATAGGAAGCAATCAACAAATGCATTAATACGTGAAACAATAAATTCGATCTCTCTCTCTCTCTCTCTCTCTCTCTCTCTCTCTCTCTCTCTCTCCTCCTTCTCCTCTATCTCCTCCTCCTCCTCCTCCTTCTCCTCCTCCTCCTCATCTTTTTCTTCCTCCTCCTTCCCCCATTCCTCCTTCTCTTTAAAATCAATAAAAAATAAAAATTGGAAAAATTTGGCTCAGTGGTTAAGCATCAACCTATGAACCTAGGAGGTCAGGTTTGATTCTCCGTCAGGGCATATGTCTGGGTTGTAGGCTCGGTCCCATACTGTGTGCAAGGAGGCAGCCAATCAATGATTCTCTCTCATCACTGATGTTTCTATTTCTTTCTTTCCCTCTCCCTTCCTCTCTGAAATCAATATATATATTAAAAAACCATATATATATTTTTTTAAATACCAGAAAGTTAACAAAATCCAGTAATTTGATTAAAAGAGACAGTCAGGAATAGGATTGTTAAGTAGGCCAAAAGTAAATCAGACTTATGGGTAAATTAGAATTTTATTAAAATGTTAAAATAACCTTTTTAGTCATGATCCTCAGTTTTGGGCTATTGAGTCACTCAACCATCACTCTTGCCGAATTGATATATATATTTTTTAACACTTACTGAATATCCACAGTGTGCCTGTTGTTGTACAAAGTGAGCTATATTTGTATCATTACTGTTAGGTTGGTAAATGCTAAAAATGTCATATCATTATCACTTGCTGCTGAAAAATCTTTTGAGTCATCAGATTTTTTGGCAGTCAGCTGAGAGAAGGATTTACACCCAGTATGGCTGCGGCAAGGGATCTCTCCACTCTTCTTTCACAAAGGTTAATTAGCATGGTGTTAGCATGTATGGTTAGGTAACCAGGAAATGTAGAGGAGGGCAGCTGCAACCTGTACTAATCCCACCCCCTTCCCCTCCCCCTCTTTGAGAGAGATCCTGATACATACAGAATTTAACCTGAGGTGGGGGAGGGGGGGGGAATTTTAGCCAGATGAGAAATTTAGTGAATGAATCCTGGCCTCATTTTAATTGACATTAATAAACCACACTATCAAGTCAGGTGAGCTATTCCAGGTCCTGAGATCTGCAATTGCAGAAGATTTGAGCCTGTAATGGGATAGATAATGGGAATAGGATAATAGGAAAAGATTCAGGCTCCTGGTTTTCTTTACTTTACCTCTGAAAACACATCTGGTCTTAGGATAACTTTTTAATTATGAAATACAATAAAAATAGTCAAAAGTTTTATCTCTATTCTAAATTATATAGACTTTTTAACTTAAGCATTATAAAAGTGCAGGAGTATATCACACTGTTTTTAATATGTTTTATAATTTTTCTAAGTGTTTCATAAGAGATACATCACTTATAAAGAAGGGAATCAGCCCTTGCCTCACCCTACTCTCTACTTCATTATTCCTTTAAGATTTAGACAACAATGTATTTCCTCCTTGACTATCTTTCATTTCAGGTCTATTGGTTCAAAGATGGGAAGCAGATTTCAAAGAGAAATGAGCACTGCAAAATGAAGCGAGAAGGAGATGGGACATGTTCTCTGCACATCGAGTCCACCACCAGTGATGACGATGGCAACTATACCATCATGGCTGCCAATCCCCAGGTGGAGATGCAGTTTTGCTGCATGCTGAGGAAGGAGCAGTTGATGTCATAAATGATAACTTAAGAAGTGCAAGTTACTAAGGATTACTGAGGAAAATGAATGAGAACCATTGTGATTGTGTGTAACTAGAGCACAGTACCACAACTTAGAAAACCAGTTAGTCACTAATGGGTCCCTCAATCCCTCAGCCTTTGTCAAAGGGCTTTAGTGATATCTATTCACTATGAACACATCCCAGGCCTATTGGGCTTACTCTTGTGTATATCAACTCATTGAATCTCTTGAAGAGTCAAATTAATCTTTCAAAGAATTTGTTGTTTTTGTTATTTAGAGAAAAAGCAAATTACTTCACAAAGTCTTGTGAATATCTCTCAAACTCATAATATCCTCTTTTGGGAGGTAAAAGTTAGAAGGCCATAATATTTTGCTTTCCTTTTCTGAATAAGATTAACTTAAACTTTTCCTAAAAGATATGGCTGGAATAAATATATTCAACTACCATTAGAATAGAATTTTCCACTCTCACATATTCTTTCTACTAAAATATTAGTTTTGAAGGTATTCTTTATTGAGGAAAGTATAAGAACACTTGGCCATGATCTCTGTGTGTGGCTGCAGATAATGTTAAATGCACAAGAATTCTTTATTTCATTTGTGCTCTATGTATTTCTCAACTTAAAAATGGAAGTCATTCAAGTGTTCTTAAAAATCCCTCCCCCTAGAATATGAACAATGATTTAAGGAGTCATATTATATTTTATGCCCCCCAAAGAAAACTTATAATAGTTAGGTTTATAATGTTCATGTCCAGAAATTTTTATATAAATTGAAAAAAATGTAGAATTCTTATTTTAATCTTGTTCATTTTCTTAGGGGAGAATCAGCTGCTCTGGCCACTTAATGGTACAAAGTTTGCCCATTCGCAGTCGACTAACACCTACTGGTCAGTCTCACAGGTAAAGACAATATGGATCCTCCTTCTCTAACCCCGCCCATGAACCATTACTTAATGTGTAGTCCTCCACCTGGAGCACCATTGTCACCTGGGAGCTGTTGCAAATGCAAAATCCCACACCTCACCCCAGAATTACATTTTCATAATATCATCAGGTGACTCATAAGCACACTAAATTTGAGAAGTACTGGTCTACAGCACACTTTTTAAAAAATATATATATACATTATGGATTTTTTTACAGAAAGGGAGAGGTAGAGAGAGTTAGAAGCATCAATGAAAAAGAAACATCAATCAGCTGCCTCCTGCACACCCCCTACTGGGGATGTGCCCGCAACCAAGGTACATGCCCTTGACCGAAATCGAACTTGTGTGGGACCCTTGAGTCCGCAGGCTAATGTACAGCACACTTGATACTTTAAAATTTGTAACCATCAGCGGCACCTGTGCACATATAAATCAGACTCTTTAGATTAAATTACCATTTTCTCTTTAATAAAGTAAAAACTGTCAATGATTATATGCATATAGACTGAATATTATTGTTGTTGTCTCCAATATACCAATTTTCTCCAATAAGCCACTTGGCTTTCTTCTTCTCTGGTTTTATTAACCACTAAGAGGAAAAAGCATGGCATTTCCTTGAGTCTTATAGAGGCCATAAAATCTTAGCAAAGCATTCCATAGTTGCTGACATGGATGAATTAAATGTGACTTACCAAAGAAACAAAAATAGAGACTCATGTTTCAGATACAGTATTTCACCACCATTGCACTATACCTTCTTCTCTCTCTCTCTCTCTCTCTCTCTCTCTCTCTCTCTCTCTCTCTTTTTCAAGAACAGCTGTTACTGTTCGTCAGTCTGAACCAGTAAGTTCATGATAATCTTAATGGTCTGCCATAATTTATAGGCAGGTCAAATTTTATTACTCAGAGACACAGGGATTGCAGCTTCCCTGTTCTGGGCAATAAACAGGATTTCTCTTTTGGATCTCATTTGAGGTTCAACTTGAATAATGACATATTTGTTTATTTTGAGACTTTTGAACAACTGGTCAAACCCAAGAAGAGCTGAACCACTTAACCCAGAATGACTTCAGAGAGAAAGAAGCTAAAGCCTGTTTATTTGACTACAGATCTCACAAGATAATCCTACAGCATTTGAGATACTTACCACTTTGTTTTTTTATATGAGCTTCACACCACTATTTATATTTATTATTTGTTTATGGTCCAGCAACAATCTTTCCCTCCCTCACTGCCCTGCAAAAAAAAAAAAAAATCTGTTCTCCAGGCCATATAGTCATGCCTGCATGCCTACTGTCATAAATTTGTAAACTGGTTTCTGTATTTAATGCCTGAACATCTTTGTTGTTATAGGGGAAGGTCCCGAGTGCAAGAAAGAGACAAGGAGCCCCTACAGGAACGCTTTTTCCGACCACATTTCCTGCAGGCTCCTGGGGATATGGTAGCTCATGAGGGGCGCCTCTGTCGGCTCGACTGTAAGGTAGACCCTAGCAGCCTTCCATCCTTGGTTCTGTATCAGTTCACATTTTGCAG
Source organism: Lasiurus cinereus (assembly GCA_011751065.1). NCBI lineage: Eukaryota > Metazoa > Chordata > Mammalia > Chiroptera > Vespertilionidae > Lasiurus > Lasiurus cinereus. The sequence continues at coordinate 18,272,821 of JAAGEH010000426.1, forward strand.
TTGTTTGCTTATTTGCACTTATTTTTGTATTTGTTTTGTATGGTGTTTTTTGTTTGTTTATTTGTTTGTTTTTCAAGGAAGAGGGAACTGGGGAAGGGAGAGAATCACTTCCCCACACACACCCACAATGCTCTTTTGGAGTATTTAATACCAGACAAAAGTATTTCAGAAATTTTTAAATCATTATATCTTTTTTATTTTAAACCCTCACTTGAAGATATTTTTCCATTGATTTTTAAAGAAAGAGGGAAGCCGAGACTGGTTTGGCTCAGTGGATAGAGCATCGGCCTGCGGACTGAAAGGTCCCAGGTTCGATTCCGGTTGGGGGCATGTACCTTGCTTGCAGGCACATCTCCAGTGTGGGGCGTGCAGGAGGCGGCTGATCGATATCTCTCTCTCATCGATGTTTCTGACTTTCTATCCCACTCCCTTCCTCTCTGTAGAAAATCAATAAAATATATTTTTTTTAAAAAAGAAAGAAAGAGGGAAAGACAGAGAGAATTATCAATATGAGAGAAACACATCAGTTGGTTGCCTCCTACATGAGCTCCAAATAGTGCTGGGGCCGGGAAGGAGCCTGCAACCCAGGTAATACCATTAACCGGGACCCTTCAGTCTGCAGGTCAACGCTCTATACACTGAGCCCAACTGGCTAGGGCTTAAATAGTTATATTTTCATAATGGGATTGTATTGAGTTAATGCTGTGTTTGTAAAAGAAAACCAAAGAGGTGTTATAATTCCGTTTTCCTTATGGTACCTGGAAAGTCTTTATTCTATAAAGCCAAAAGTGTGACTTTTCCATCCTTGGAGCAAATTGCTGTGAGATAGAGCCTTTTAAAAATTTTAATCATGGCCCAACCAGCATGGCCCGACCACCAGTTCAGTGGTTGAGTGTTGACCTATAAACCAAGAGGTCACAGTTGGATTCCTGGTCAGGTCACATGCCCAGGTTCAGGTCATAATCTCTTATATATCTATCTATATATAAACCTAAGCGACCAGCCAACTGGCCGACCAGCAGACCCATAGGCCAGGCTGAAACTGATCTCCCAAGGGGTCCTAAAATGCAAGAGGACACTCTGCAAACTTGCTGTCACTCGGTAGCTCCTATGTTGAGTGTCTACCCACTGGTGGTCATTGCACATCATAGCTACCAGTGGGTCTGCTGGTCGGCCAGTTAGCTGGTCACTTAGGTTTATATATATATAGATATATAAGAGATTATGACCTGAATTTGGGGTCAAAAACTATACAATTTAAATTCATGTGGCCATTCATCCAGATCCCTCTTGTCCCAATGTCTCTACGCTACTCCATGTTTTCTTTCACTATTTTGTGCCAGATAAAGATGAAGAACTCAGCCACCAAATCAGTCTGCCTGTCATTAGTCTCTCATTTGCCTCAGCTGTCCTGTTTCTTTTAGGTGAGTGGCTTACCGCCCCCAGAGCTAACGTGGCTGCTCAATGGCCAACCTGTGCTACCAGATGTTTCCCACAAGATGCTGGTCAGAGAGACTGGAGTCCACTCTCTGCTCATTGACCCTCTCACTCAACATGATGCAGGGACCTACACGTGTGTTGCTACCAACAAAACCGGACAGAATTCCTTTAGTCTGGAGCTCACTGTAGTAGGTAAGGTTTGCTGCTGGGACCCTTAAATGTGACTCCTTCCAACGTCATTGCCCAAATATACAGAGCCACTGACAGAATTTTTTTAAATTAATTTTTATTAATTTTTTATACATATCTCCCCATTGCCCCCCCTCCCTCCCAGGCATACCCCGACCCCCCAGTGTCTGTGATCATTGGTTATGCTTATATGCATGCATACAAGTCCTTTGATTGATAACTTATCTACCTCACCTAACTTTAATCTTTCTGCTGTAATTTCAGACTGTTTAATGCTTTATGATTTTTGTCCTCCTGAGAATTATCAGTCTACTCCCTTTCTGTGCTCCTGATTCTATTATATTCACCAGTTTATTCTGTTGATCAAATTTTTAATTCACTTAATTTTTAGATTCACTTGTTGATAGATGTGTATTTGTTGTTCATAATTTTTTGTCTTTTACCTTTTTCTTCTTCCTCTTCTAAAAGAGTACCTTTCAGCATTTCATACAATACTGGTTTGGAGTTGATGAACTCCTTTAGCTTTTTCTTCTCTGTGAAGGTCTTTATCTGCCCTTCAATTCTGAATGATAGCTTTGCTGGATAGATTATTCTCGGTTGTAGGTTCTTGCTGTTCATCACGTTGAATATTTCTTGCCACTCCCGTCTGGCCTGCATCGTTTCTGTTGAGAAATCAGCTGACAGTCGTATGGGTGCTCCCTTGTAGGTAATGAACTGTTTTTCTCTTGCTGCTTTTAATATTCTCTCTTTGTCTTTTGCTCTTGGCATTTTAATTATGATGTGTCTTGGTGTGGTCCTCTTTGGATTCCTTTTATATGGGGTTCTGTGTGCTTCCTGGACTTGTAAGTCTATTTCTTTCACCAGATATGGGAAGTTTTCAGTCATTATTTCTTTAAATAGGTTTTCAGTATCTTGCTCTCTCTCTCTTCTGGTACTCCCACAATTCTGATGTTGGTACATTTTAAGCTGTCCCAGAGTCTCCTTACATTATCTTCACATTTTTGGATTCTTTTCTCTTCTTGCTTTTCCAGTTGAGTGTTTTCTGCTTCTTTATATTTCAAATTTTTGACTTGATTCTTGCCTTTCTCTAGTCTGCTGTTAGGACTCTGTATAATATTTTTTATTTCAGTCAGTGAATGTTTCATTTCTAGTTGGTCCTTTTTCATCTCCTCTTGGCTCTCGCTAAATTTATCCATCTTTTCTAGCATATTCTTGAAAAACCTTATAAGCGTGGTTTTGAACTCTATATCCAGTCTTTTTTTTCCTCCATTTCTTTTGTTTGTGATCCCTTCCCTTGTCTTGGCATTTTCACTATGTCAGGGAAACTTCTGTGTTGGATTCAGCCTTATAATGCCAGACGTGCAAAGCCGCAGAAGCCTCTGCTGAGTTTGGGAGGGGTGGAGTCTCAGGGCTTAAGGGACCGCCTTGCCTTCCAGTCGGCCCCGCCCTCCACGGCCCCTGAGTCTCACGTGACTGGGTAATGGCTGGAGCGGTCCTTGTGCCCGCAAGCCCGCAGTGCCTCTAACCGCTGCCTTTCCAGCTCCCCTGTGCGCCAGGACCACAGGAGTCTAGGTCCACAGGGTTTCACCCGAAACAGGGGCCCAGTGGACTCAGAAGTGGCACAGTTGGGAGGGTCTGTCTCCTGCCCACTCGCGAAAGCCAGCAGCACAATCAGCAGTCTGTCCTCCGCGCTGCGCTGTGCGCGCCGCCACCAGGCCTTTGATCTTTTGCGGCTCCCCTAAATTTCCGTGCACCTCTCCCTTTTCACAGTCCAAACTCCCCCGTATGAGTTTCGGCTGGATCTGGGGTTTAGTGTCGTAAGATAAGGGGTTCAATGCCGTTGGGAGTCTCCGTTTCCCTCCCGCCAGAGAAAGCCAGCCAGGTACTCCGGCACCCACTCTCCCAGCGCGCGTCTCCGTACCTCAGCTTTTTGCAGCTCCTCTGGGTCTCTGTGAGCCCCTCTCTTTCCTTCTAGTTGTAGAACTTCCACTCAGCCAGCTTTCCTGTGGTTCTGGATGATGTCTGTTCTGTCTTTTAGTTGTAGTTTTGAAATTGTTGTGGGAGGCAGCAGTGTAGGTATTCACCTATGCCGCCATCTTGGATTCGATCAAGGTCAGAGATTCTGACCTGTTCTTCTGTAGATCTCCAGCATCTAACTCTGCCTGCAACATGGAAGGTGCCCAACAAATGTTGAATCCATAACTAGACAATGAATTTTTACCTTATAAGATGATGTGAATAAAATGAACGCCTGCAAAAAAGGACAACAAATCATCGTTACCTATGTGGTACCAGCCCTTCAGGGTAGTAATCCAGCCAGAATTAAATTACAGAACATACAAATTTGAGTGCTGGAAAATTGGGGTGGCTCCAGCATGCTAATCCTCTCTCCAGACCAGTGGCTGGTTCCCCTACATATCTTTTTCTTTTTCTCACTCGTGATTTCTTCTTACCAACAGAGAAGAACAAGTTTATTCTGAAATGATATATTGATTGCCAACTTTTACTTTTTCCCACTCTTTTGCTTAAATAATGACTCTGGAACCCCAAGATCTGTGGTATACTTGTCTTAATTATTTCTCCCCACCCCCCTGCAAAAGCCTCCTTGGGAAGTATAATTTGTCTATTTTTTAAAAAATAATATATGCTTCTTTCAACTTTTCTGTAGCTATAAACTTCTTCCAAATAAAAAGTTCAAGAAAATAAATATATCTTTCACAAAATGAACTCATATATAAAAGAAAGAGGATATGTGCAATACATAAAATACACTGTTTCTCAAATTTTACTGCTGAGCAAAAAAAGAAACTCCTTAAATTTCACACCTACCATTTGCATCCTATGTGTACGACCCAGACCTTTGAGTGTTGCCTCTGACAGGATGTGCAGAGATAGTTTCCTCATTTCTTTTTTAATCCTTTCTGGAGCTTTTGTCAAGGCAGTGACTCCCACTTGGAGGAGTGAGAAGTATCCTGAAGAGAAGCTACGGGGTTGGGGGTCAACTCTGCTAAATTCCAGAACTGGAATGAGTTTGAGAAATGAACCTCCAGGCACTTACTGTTCAAACAAGAATGATCCTTCTCTTGTTCAGCCAAAGAGGTGAAGAAAGCACCTGTGATCCTGGAGAAACTGCAGAACAGCGGAGTTCCCGAGGGCCACCTGGTGAGGCTGGAGTGCCGGGTGATAGGCATGCCGCCGCCCGTGTTCTACTGGAAGAAGGACAATGAGACCATTCCTTGCACCAGAGAGAGAATCAGGTACGGACCCCACATTCAGAGGGACACCCACATCTCTCTGTAGCCTTTTGAATCTGGCTTCTTTTGCTGAGATTAATGCATTTGAGTTATGTCCATGTTATTGTGCATATCACGAATTTATTCCTCATTGTTGCTGGGGAGTAGTCTATTGTATGAACATCCCACCGTTTTTAACTGTGAAGGCATGGGCGATGTGAGGGGCTGGGAGGACGGGTATAAAGGGGAGTAAACAGGAGACATCTGTAATTCTATCAACAATAAAATATATACAGAAAAAAATGTCTAATGAGGAACACTTGAGATCTTGCTTCCCAGCATATGTCATCAGTTTGGGTCAAATAAACTCCTATAAAAAATAAAAACAGCCCTGGCTGGGTGGCTCAATTGGTTAGAGTATCTTCCTGTGCACCGAAAGGTTGCAGATTCAATTCCCCGTCAGGGTACATACCTAGCTTGCAGATGTGGTGCACACATGAGAGGGAACAAATCAATGTTTCTCTCTCACATCAATGTTCCTCTCTCCTGCTCCCTTCTTCTCTCTCTGAAATCAGTAAAACATATTCTTAGGTGAAGATTTTAAAAATTACAAACAAAAATGAACAAAGAATTTATGAAGACTAAGCATAGTTTCTGTCGTGTCTTTAGTTATATTAGTACCCAGAAAACCTCTGTGATGATGATAAGCTAAAATAAAATAAAGGAAAACAAAATGTTAAGGCAGTTAAACTCCTTCTCTGCCCATCATCACCACATGGTTGTTTTTAAAGTAACTTTAAGGATCAAGTTTTTTACAGTGGGTGCCTTGCTTGATTTCCCTAACCAACTTTATTTCTTTGCCATTTTGGTTTTATGCCACAAGGGGGCAAGCAAACAAAGGCAGCTAGTGTACCAAAATTCCCACTGAGAATTACTTCTTCACATTAAGGAAATTTGTCCCAAGGATTGTTGCAGCTGTCAGGTTTTAAAGAATTTGGGCATCTGAGAAGTCTATGTATATATAGGTCAGGATTTTTCTCTGGTAAAACTTAAGCAAGAGCTGAGAATATTCTCAAGTTCACACTTCAGTCTAAATCAGTGGTTCCCAACCTCTTTTGGGCCGTGCCCCACTTAAGCATCTCTAAAATCCTGATGCCCTCCCTCCCCTGTGACATATAATTCGTATTATTCAAAAAGTGAATTCATATTCACGTGGAGGAAGCCTAAAAGGCCATTCATTCACTTGGTCTAAACAAGCTTCCAAAGAACATGGCATCCAAGAAAGAGAAAAATAAAAGAATGAAAGGACAGTTGAAGTACTGAGGAAGAAACCACTAAGAAATTGTTTTTAAAAAAATGAGCATATGAAGTGATATGAAAAATAGCAAATAAAGTTTCAAAATATATAATAGAGAACTGAAATGCATAATCCGTCACAATATATATTTATATACTATAGATGAGGCCCCTAGAACCATAAGAAATGCAAAAATTCACTGTTAATGACTCATTCTCAAATTGCCCCCCTTAAAAATCAAATTGCCTCCCTGTGTGGGGGGGTGCCCCACATTGGGAACCATTGGTCTACATGAAGGTAACAAGTTCAACCCAACTGAAATCCTGGTGAAATTACCCGGGATTGCCATCTTCAGACTAGGTGGAGAACTACTGATGTAGAGGAAACAGAAGGAAGAACATGTTCCATTGCTCCTGAACTGTATTGAGCTAAATGCTGCACATGCCCAGTTGGCTACATTAAGAAATATTCCCTCCATGCTAACGGTTCCTCTGGGCTTGGGAACAAACTTTTCCATCACTTCCTAACAAAGTTCTTGTTGAAATGTGCAACTTTGGAAAAGAGATTTTTCTGGACTTTGGTTGTGACAAGTAGGGCTGCCGAGGTGGGGATTTGGAGCAGTCGGGAGAACAAGACCAGGTCTCAGCCTTCACCACTAGGTTAATTGTGGCTCTTTTGTGACTTCTTTCTACCTCAAAGTTTGCCTTTGATGTTTGCTTTAAGCTGTGTTCCCCTTTCCTCCACCCAGGAACACTGCACCACTGGATTTGTCCCCAGAGTTTCCCTGAGCCCAAACCTTGATAAGCCATTTCTGCCCCCAGATGCAATATGAATAAATTCTTTCTTTTTTCCAGTATGCATCAGGACACGACGGGGTATGTCTGCCTCCTCATTCAGCCTGCCAAGAAATCAGATGCCGGATGGTACACACTATCAGCAAAGAACGAAGCCGGTATCGTGTCGTGCACTGCTAGGCTGGATATATATGGTAAGTGTACTGACATTGGTTGAACATCTACATGTAATAGGCACCATTTTAAATATTTTTTTTTTTGGCCTGGCCGGCATAGCTCAGTGGATAGTGTTGACCCGTCCACTGAAGGGTCAAGTGTTCGATTCCTGGTCAAAGGCATGTACCTGGGTTGCAGGTTCAATCCTGGCCCTGGTCAGGGTGTGTGGGGGAGTCAGCCAATTGATGTGTCTCTCTCTCTCAGTCTTTCTATTTCCCACCTTTCCTTCCTTCCACTCTCTCTACTAGTATAGATCAGTGGAAAAAATATCCTCTGGTGAGGATTAACCAAAAAAAAAAATATAGTAATTGTTTAGAAACGAAGGTCCCTGCTATTTATTCATAGGTGTACACCAGATACCTCCCTTCCCTTTATTTTTTTAGTGCCATAAAGGAGGAGACTTGGCCTGCTATTTTCCTAGGTCTAATATTTAGAGGAAATATATAGTTTTCTGATTATTTTCTCTTATTCTTAGGCTCGAAAAGAAACTCAACTATGAGAGAAGCTGACTCTAATGTACTTTCCCCAGGGAAAGTCAATGGAGAGAGGACAGTGATATGTTTGTTAATCTGGGCTAAGTTCCTTAACCATTTCACCTGTCTGAAGGAACTAGGTCTCCAACTCCATACCAATAAACCCTGAAACTGATGACTCACCCCAACCCTGCCTTCAGTGGCAGAGTTCCCAGTTCAGTTTGTCCTGGCTCACCTCTTCCTTGTTCCTGTCTTGATTCTACAGTACCAATAGGAGGCGCTATTTCCTTAGTTGGGACTTGTGGGTGGAGGAGGGAATGGCAAACTTGGGCTAAAATCAGTCTGCTATGTCCCTCCCCCCACTCCCTGCCTGTCTGAGGAATGAGGACAGTATAGGCTTCTCTCCCCCCCCCCCCCCGGCTTCTAATAGTAGCAATTATAGGAGTCTGAGTGCAATGTCAGAGCGAGCAGGGAGAGGCTAAGGGATGGAGGGCTGGGGGAGAGGCTTGGCTAGCTCTTTACTATGGCCTTCCAAGGGCTGGCTCTTCAGTAGAATCACTGTAAGTTTTGTCCTGGGTTTTGTAGCTTTCGAATTTTGATGTTATTAATTCACTCAAGTATTTAAACTCTGAAAGACTGATTTAAAACAATGAAATGAACAAAGGACCAATTTATAAATGGGAATGCTGGATACCTTTCTAGAACCCAGAGCCTCATTATTCCTCACCTGATACTCCCTCTTCTTCTCATCAAAGCCTCTGGAAACCTAATCAGAAGACTGTGTGGCAGTTTCTGAATCAGAGACAACAGCAGAGACTGGGCAGTTTGGATGGATAGTTCATTCAAGCCATGGGCCACACCTACTGATTGTGTCTGCTAAAAACAGGGTCTCCTTTGGATAGTGCGTGGTGAACATGGGATCTCTCTTACATTCTCTTTTGTCCTGAACCGTGCTTGATGGCATATAATTACTTTTCAGTCTTCTTGCTGTAGCTCATGGCTGATTAGGGTGATAAGAGCATGGGGTGGGTAGTTCTCAGAGGTCAGGACCCATCTTTTGGCTTCCATTTCCACAGGTTTCTTGTCTCTGCCTTCTGAGAGCCTACAGCCCTCTCTACACTGCCTCTCAGAAGCCCCATGCTAGGTCGGTCAGAGGGGATAAGTTTGACAAATCACCTGGGTGCCCACTCTTCCTTCTTATAGTCTCAGATCTTCCTGGACTAGAATCACAGTTTTTTCAATTAGGGGTTTAAGAGATCACTAGTTTCCCTTTTCCTGGCAGGGAAGGAGAGATTTCATTGTTCCCTTTTACAAATGAGTTATTGCAGACCCAGATATATGCTAAAGCTTTACCAAGACCCCACAGAAAGTGTTGGAGTGGCAACAGAACGCACACTTGCGGTGTACTCTTCTGATTGCAACATGTTATTTGGTTCATTTTCCAGCTCAGTGGCACCAGCAGATCCCACCGCCCATGTCCATTCGGCCCAGTGGCAGTCGCTATGGATCTCTCACCAGTAAAGGACTTGACATTTTCTCCGCCTTCTCCTCCATGGAAAGCACAATGGTGTATTCGTGCTCTTCTCAGAGTGTGGTGGAGAGTGATGAACTCTAAGGAGGTCTGGGTGCCTGCTGTGTAAGGGGGCAGACTGTGGAGAGGGAAGGAGGGTAAGCTAGAACCAGTGTTTCCCCAGCAACTGGATTTGAGTAAGTTCCCACACTGCTGGGCCTGTGGCAAGGAGTGTTTTGTGTGAATCCCCTGCAGACTCATGCAGTCTCCGCTGGGGAAGAGATGTGGGCTGTGCCTTTTAAAGATTCCAACGAAAATGTGAGAAGACAATACAGATGAACGGAAGGTGTCATGCCCCGCCACCCACTGCTCTGGGGAAAAGCTAGCACGCTGCCCTGCCCCACGCTGGGTTAGGGATGTTAGACCCTACTAGGAGCAATTAGGGGCCATGTATGCTTGGGCTGAGAGTTAAACAGCAGTGACCTTAGGTTTCACTAACTCGCCAAACAATAAAAAGGAAGAAGGTGGGAGGCCTTCATCACCTTTCATTGATTACATCTATAGCTTCAGTTTCGGTGGCTTCACTAAGTCAGCTTCTACTTAGCATTAGGAGGTCATGTCATGCACATATGTGGAGAAGCATTTTTGCTTCTCTGGGTGTACTGAGCCACAAAACAAGGTGCCAAAATGTGCTTGAGATAACAAAATCACGGAGACACTCAATATTGCACAGGGCACTTATTCTATAGCCAGAACAGGGCTCTACCCACCTGTCTGCACCATTTTTTTAATACAATGGTGAATGAAATTTATATATCCCTAGACTCTAGAACTAAGGGGTTGCTAATAAACCAGCCTATAAGAGATCTTCTGTTGGGGCACTTTTTAAACTACTAGCTTCAATGGCCACTTGCAAACTATGCAAGAGTCATCTTTGTCTGCCCATAAATATACTGACACTCCTGCTCCTCCCCTCTCCCCGGAAGTCTGGAAGTGTATGAGGCAGTGAGGAAGAAAGAGATGCAAATAAAGGGAGGAAGTGATGGGAGAGTGTTCTTCACTTGCCTCTGCAGAGCAGTGGGGGTGAAAGGAGAGGTCTTTAGTAGTTGTGAACTGCTAGGAAGTCATTAACCAAATTGCATTTTCTATATGTGAAATAGTACGCTAACTGGGAAAGTAAAAGGAAAGGGGAATTTGCCTCTGTATTCAAACCTACCATTTCAAAACCTGCCTTTCAATGTAAGGGATTTTTAGACAAGCTCACTGCAATATCCCCAGTGCCTAGAAGAGTGCTTAGCATAAGTAGACTCTCAACAGATATTTTTTTGGGTGAATGAATCTTTCATTAGATAGAGAAATCTACCATTCACACACTAGCCCAAAAATTGTCCTGGGATTGCTCATTACAACACAATTTGCTCCCCAGTGATATGAACTGGAAGCACCTATTACCAGTCCCCTGTGCCCAAGTTTCTGGTGTTCCTGAGCTGGGCATCCTCAGCAGGCAAATTACTCAAGTGAACAAATAGTTATTGCTTAGAAAGGCTTGACATTTTCTTCACTTCAAAGCAAGGATTTTCAGTATAAAAATAAATTCATTCACTCAAAAAGTCATTTGGGTATATATACGATGCTATGCTGGAGACTATGAGATATACAAAGATATGAATAGGACACAGTCCCTGGCCTCAAGGAGCTTACAATCTAGTAGAGGAGGTAAGATATAAGGCATGTAGCGTGCTGCTTCTTGGGGATACACACACACACACACACACACACACACACACACACATATATTATCAAATAGAAGTTTCTAGTTCTTTTTATCCTATATTTTCATGACTCTAAAATCAAGGTTTCGGTCAATTATTTAGCAGAATTATTAGATTTTGTTTCCATTTTCATGTATGCAGAAACAATGCTAACAATATGGGCAACTGTAATAAAATAGCATGCATTTCACGTAGAATGCATCCTGCAAGACGTTCTATTTCCCTACTGGCGTCTGTTATGAAATCTCCTATAACCAAAGAGAACTTTCTAATTCCAGGATTGCTCCTTCACACCCAACCTCCCCATCACATTTCTGTAAACCCTAGACAGTGCTCCCGTGGGAGGATATTTTTCATCTTTATTTGTCCTAGCTTTCTGAATATTTTTAAAAATCTGTTGCCTTTTGGTATTCGAGAGCTGGGAAAAATATTATATTTGGCCATTAGATGGCACTGTCTAACCTAAAATATAATCCCCCCTCCCCTCCCCCAGCCCATTTGAAATTGAGTTATTGGATTATGGTAAAGCAGAGTTTCTCAAGGTCAGCATTATTGACATTTGGGGCTGGATAATTCTTTGTTTGGGGGAACTGCCCTGTGTACTTGGGGATCCTTATTAGCACCCCTGGCCCCTAGCCACTAAATGCCAGTAGCATAGCAGCCCCTTCTGGGGTTGTGGCCGCTCAAACCATCTCTATACATTGCCTTATGTTCTGAGATGCAGAATCCCCCTTTGCTGAGAACCACTGAGTTGAATAAATCAGTGCCCTGCTTTTTTTTATTTTTTTAAATATATTTTATTGCTTTTTTACAGAGAGGAAGGGAGAGGGATAGAGTTAGAAACATCGATGAGAGAGAGACATCGATCAGCCGCCTCCTGCATGCCCCCTACTGGGGATGTGTCCACAACCAAGGTACATGCCCTTGACCGGAATCCAACCTGGGACCTTTCAATCCGCAGGCCGACGCTCTATCCACTGAGACAAACCGGTTTCAGCCAGTGCCCTGCTTTGAGAATTCTATGAGAATTCAGTTTCAATGAGGAATACTTATATAAGAAGTTGTAGTTCTCTTAGATATATTTGGACTCAACATATTCAGCAGATCCATCATCCTCCCTTTTGTAAATGATTCTTTAACCTAGTTTAATAATTTCTATTAATGCACCTAGTCATCCAGGTAAAAAGATCCAAGTTATTTTTCTGTTTCCTCTATCCAATCAGGTGACAAGCCCTCTGCTAATTCTAAAACATTTTTTTAACAATCCACCCTTCCTTCCCATCCCCCTGCAGTCATACTTTCGTGACTTTATTAATTTCCCTCAATACTTCTGACCTCAATCATAACAAAATGCTTTTAAGTAGCCTTTTGGCCTCTAGTCCTGTTGTTCCTCTCCCCACCTCTCCCTGCCCACCTTCCAAATCCACCCCAAATCTCAGCATCAGTTCATACTTCCCAAAGTACTGCTCCAGCCATATAATTCCCCAATTTCATGGCTCCCTGGGGCTCACTCCGGTGCCAGCTGTTCTGCCCTGGGGCATTCAAGGCTTGCTCCAAAATGATCCCAAAGCTTTTCACCTATTACTCAGAAAACACCCCGAGGTGGCAGCACACTTAACGCAGGCCCCTGCTCTCCGGCCACATGCCTCCCTTTCCCCTCAGCCTGGAAGCCTCTCTCCCTGTCTACACGTATGGAAATCTTCCCTGCTCCTGAAAGGCCATGTCAGAGACCACTGCCTCTGGGAAATGTCTTCTGACTCCCCAGACTCCAACCAAATACAGTTCTATTTTCTTTGAAACCTTACAGCAAATGTCTTCGATCTGGAAGAAGAGCACTTTGTATATAGTATTTTATGTAAAACACAGCCTCTCTATACCTGCCTGCCCCCTGCCTCTGCACTAGCCCAGTCTTTCCTATACTAGATTTTAGCCACCTGTTGTTGTGGGCTGTGTCAAATGTTTGCTGTGTACCTTATATGAGTAGGTACTCAATAAATATTTATTGACCTAAATTGAACTTTAAAATTCTATGTAAATCAATATGTTTCTAGTATAAAGTGAATTGAGTGTAGAGGAGTGGTTCTTCACCTTGGCTGCACATTAGAATCTCCCAGGGAGCTTTTAAAAATCCCGGTGACCAGGTCACAACTCCAAATCAGAAAGTTGTGGACTAAGGCTCATTATTTTTAAAGCTTCCCAGGTGATTCCAATAAGAAGCAAAGGTTCAGAAAGGTCACTTCAGAACTTATCCAGAGAGGACCAAAAGGATGCAGATGCCATAAAGCCGTCTGGTTGGCATTGGTGAAGAACACACTCCCCTTGTTTCCCGTGCAGCGCCTGCCTGGAAAGTAGAAATAAACATGCACTTTGGCCTCATTAGAACCTACTATTTTGCCCAATGTTCATTAGACATGTATCATTCATGAAACCCCAAAAGAACCCCAAAAACATGCAAAAACAGACCAGTGAAAATTGGTGCAATTCATCTAGCCCTTTGTTTCAAAAAGCTGTGCTGATCCCTTAAGCACCTTCCTCTCCAAAGAACGGAAGGGCTCTTTGTAATGCAGTCATAGAAATGGAGATGGGCTAGAAAGTGGAGAAAGAAAATGAGCCATTAAAACCACACCGTCTTTTTGAAACAGAGTGTCTTTCACCAAAGTAAGGTTTTAATCAGAATTGCCACATAGTGGAACTGGTTTCAATGCATTCTTCTCTTTTTGTTCCTTTCTTAACTGTTGTAGGCAGCCAATGAGAAGTGAAATGGTTAAGAGACTAGAAGTGGTGACACTGTAGCTCTGAATCACACATACCATGGAGGTTAACTGCCAGAGGAATCAAAAGCTGACTTGTAAGGATGGGTTAATTTGGATAATCCTCAAGTGATATCTAGATTGCCTTCTAAATGTTCACTTGTAAATTGGTTTTTTAAAACTCAGAACAAATTTTCTTACACACAGGTCACCCAATACTATATTCCCAAGTGAACCCAGTAACACCCATTTAATTCCTGACTGAGTTACAAAATCTACTACGCCTGATTGGGTGATGATCCAACAACAGGATCCAAGTAAAACAGCCAATAAGAGGAGACGAAAGACTTCCTCCTCCCTTTTTTGTGTCTATGATGTGTCAAAGCTAAAGAATGTCTGTGGTCCTTTCTGTATTTATTCCCATCCTGTGTTTTTCTTCCCAGATGTCCTATATCCCATGTTCTATAACCCCCTGCTCTAACCCTTCCCACCTCACCCCTTCCCTGTCAGCATGTCAGCATGCCTCATGATCCAAAATGGCCTAACTCCAATTCCATGCATCTTGACCTGATGTTCAGAAGAGAGCAGTCCAATTGAACAAATTCGTAATGCCTGAGAGTCCTTTAACTTCTCAGAGATGCTGCATTTTTAAAAGCAGTTGCTTTCTTACTCCCATCAGCAACTAATTGATAGAATTGCTGACAAAGTACCAAACAAACAAACAAACAAACAGGCTGGGAGGGGAGGTCTAAAAAACTGACTGGGTCAGACTCCCCATATTGTCCTTGTTGCTTCCTCTGGACCTCCTCCTCCCCACAATCCCAAAGTGCCTTCCAAGCTGAGATCCTGGCCTGCTTCTGTTTGTATGTGGACTATAAATTGGTCATTAACTAAAAGACAGAGTTACTTGTAATGACTTTATTCACGGTCCCTCACAGCATCCTTGGTTAACCTGGCCAAAGTTATTCTGATGATGGTTGAGTTGAAAATCAATGTGCCTTACCAGTAAGATGTACAGTTACTCAGATTGCAGTAGAGTTTGTTGAAGTCCTTTACACTACTAATTGGTTTTTCTTCAGTGGATCAATATTTCAAAAAGTTAATTACTAAAGCTTTGCTTGAAGAATGCCAAGCAGCTTCTAAACTTTGACAAGGCAGTGATCATCAATATGCTAAAAGAAAGTTGCTAATATTATGTTTTCAAAAATCTGTGTGGTGCAAAAATGTGCATATTTGTTTAAAAATATGTTTGCCTCTTATTCTGTCTAATGACATATTAGTTAGCATACTTGGTATTATAGAATATAAACACACTGCCTCTGTTAATATGTAAATAATGGCCATGTCAAACTCCAAAGAGCAATAATAGCCTTGAAATGCAAGAAGTAAAGAAAGAATACACTTTTCAATCCTCTGAGAATTGTGCCATAAAGGTAAGAGTAAGCACAAAGAAAATGTCATCTGTACTACAGAGGCATATAAACACTAATTTGCCAGAAGATTTTAATATATAAGTGAATAGAAAATGTTTCCCTAATAATAAAAATTAAAATATTTTAACGTTACTTGAAAATATTTTAAGGTTGAATTGGAATAAATGTACATTTTTCTTTAAAATGCAGGAGACAGTTCTATTCAAGTTTAAAAATTAGGATTTTAATAGAATTTTGATTATAATAGAACAGATTTTTTTTATGGTATAAAGATACTTGAGACTTTAAAAAGAATTTTTTAAAATTATCTTTAAAATTGTATAAATTAATACATAAATTATAACCTGCTTAAATATCTCTAGAATAACAGAAAGATTTTGGTCTTCCTCAAATATCTAGTAGATTCAATGGACTTCTCAGTGAATGTCCTTTAGCCATCTAAGATTAAAATTTATTCTGCTTCCTAACTGAAAGCAGAGATACTTTTAAAAGTGAGATTTTTGAGACCAGTTTACATTGGAAATTAATGGAGACACAAGTACAGTTTTGTCACAATATGAGGTGTTCTAATTCCCACAAGAAACATGAATTATTATTATATGGTAAAAGGGGATTGCTCAATGATCCAAAATTCCAAGGAATCTGCTATTTCTTCACAGATTCAGTGAATTATCTGCAAACTAGAGGCAGATTCTTGTCCTTTTCTCACAGTTAGTGGTTTAAGAATGCAGGATCTGTATACTAGTATTGACTATAGAAGTCATTACCATAGTCAGTTACTCAAAAGATTACTACATTTGTATGTGTGCACAAAAGAACTGTGTATTTTTTAAAATATATTTTATTGAATTTTTACAGAGAGGAAAGGAGAGGAATAGAGAGTTAGAAACATCCATCAGCTGCCTCCTGCAAACCCCCCACTGGGGATGTGCCTGCAAATTGAACCTGGGACCCTTCAGTCTTCAGGCCGATGCTCTATCGTCTGAGCCAAACCGGTTTCGGCTGATTTTACTGTGTATTTTAAGGAGAATTAAAATCCTGCAATTCAAATGACATAATTTGAATGCAACTATATTTTTAATGCACATTGGTAAATTAAATATTATTTTTTCAGTATTTTTATTTCAGAGATATCTTATCTTCTTTTCTGATTAATTTTCACTTATTTTTTTTCAATCCTTAACACTAAGTTTCTTAATAGACCCTCCTCTCTTCATTACCTTCCTGTCAAGATAAAAATCTGTACAATATTTAATAGCATTAGGATTTTAATAATTCCTATGAATTTCAGACATGTTTTCCAATTTTCCTGTAACTCTGGGGGCTCTATTTCTTTATAAAATAAGCAAAATACTTGAATCTTTCCCAGGATGGAGGATAGAATAAATAAATATTTATGAAGAGTTTATTTTAGAGACCCTAAAAAAAGTAGTAGCAGTTTTTTTTATTCCAAGGTAAATGTTAAAAATATTTTTCCAAGTAAGTAGTTCATTTGTTTTTTAAAAGTTCACATTTCTTTCCTGCCTCATTACTTTATTTTTTCTTAAAAGGATAATACACAATGGCAAAATCTTCCTCCAAGATGGGATACAGTTAAAAAAAATGTCTGGAAAAAAATTAACTCAGGAAATATCCTACCTGCTTTCTGCAGGCAGATTCGGGGGAAATTCATTTTGGCATAGGCAAGAATAGCCAAAGGAAACTCTGGTTCTTGTATCTCTGATTGAAGCTAGTGAAGAAAAAAAAAAGATGACTTGGCAGTGCACAGAGAAATAGCAAAGGAGTTCCTATATTCCTTTGTGGCTTAAGCAGTCAGACAATGTCATCGTACAGTTCCAGACCCCAATGAAGAAATGTTCATGCTAGCATGTTAATGACCTACAGTGAAATGAATCAGCATTAGAATAACAGGTAGATATGGACCCTCAAAATGAGCATATGTTTTGGTCTCTGTTTTCCCATTGACAGTTACATCAAGTCTGAATTTAACCCCGATGATTCATTTCAGTCATAAGGACTGGCAAAGAATGTATTCCTGCCAAAGGAATGTACCCTCGCTCGCGCGCACACACACACACACACACACACACACTTCAAGTAAGGAGTCGTGGAGCATCAATAGCTAACCTAATCCAATCAGAATCGAGTGACACCTCTTACACTTCTCCTTTCTCTTCCTGCATGAGTTCTTCCCACTTGAAAACACCCAAGGCCCCAGAAAGCTCACAAATATGGTGTGCTTCCATCTAAGGAAGCTTGAGTCAACTTATTTTCTAAGGTACTTTTTGGTTATTGAAATCCTAATGGAAAAATCATTGTAGTAATCACTTTGAAATGTAGTAGTCAGAGTGAGTTACATAAACTGTATATTTTGCTTTTATTACTAGAAAATCATTGGCTTTTATTCCTGTTCCTCTGCATCATGCATGTTAGATAGTCTGTGGAACTGATAACTTAAGCCAAAATGTTTGTGAGCATCAACTGTGTCTTGTTCGGAAGATATATGGTACTGTATTCCAGTAGACCACGTCATCTCCATGACACCCGTTGCTGTTTTCTAGTCATGCTTTCTTAAAGATTTGTTGAGGGTTGTATTTTGTTTGGGAACTTTGTAACTAGAAAAAGAAAATTAAGAATTTAAAAAGTTATTTAATGGATGTTTTAAAAAGCAGTTTAGAGGATGTGATGGACTGTTTCTTTATTCATTAAATAAAACGTTATTTATTCTGTTAATTGTTGGGCTTGTTTTGTTTTTGTTCCCCGACTTAGACTATGAGTTCTTGCAGTCGGTGGTTTTCTTTAAGCTCAGGTATTCTTTGGAACACACTCCCAGTATAAAATAGCAAACCAAATGCCCAGGTCAATTCAGTACAAGGTTGTTGAAGCTTGTATCCACTTTTTGTATTCATGATTAGAGAGAAGAGTATACATTCTGAGAAGATAGGTCCTATGTTTATGGTCGTACATGCACTTTGACATTTCTTTCACTCCTAACTAGTAAAAAGAGATATCGTTAGTGATACCCAAAAACATAGAGCAGAGTCTAGCCAAATTCAGCACTTCACTTTCTTTTTAATATGTTTTTACTGATTTCAGAGAGAGAGAGAGATAGAAACATTGATGAGAGAGAGAGATCTACCGGCTGCCTCCTGCACACTCCCTACTGGGGATTGAGCCCGCAACCCCAGGCATGCTCCCTGGCTGGGAATCAAACCGTGGCCTCTTAGTAAGTTCATGGGTCGACGCTCAGCCACACCGGCTGAGCGGCACTTCACTTTCACTGTAAGATGATATAATTTAAGTGAACTGGGCCTTAACTATTGAATCTTGCAGCCCTCTTAACCACAACCCAAATAAAGGCTATCTGGCTCATATCTAGCAGAAATTTCAGATCTTCATTAATATAAAGGGCACCTCATCAACTTAGGAACTGGCTGCCTTGGCTGGTAAGAAAGCCTAATCCTTTTTAACATTTAATACAAAGAATGGCAATGAGGTTAATGGTGTCATAGTAGATACTGTTTAATTAACTGGTTCTCACCCCTGAGCCCATTAAAATCACCAGGGGAGCATTTAAAAAATAATATCTATGCCCAGGCCACACCTCAGAGCAGTTTAATCAGTTCTTGAGCTGGAGGCCCAAGGCTTGGTATTGTTTCAAGACTCCTGAGATGTGATTCTAATGAGCCGTCAGAGTTGAGAACCACAGACCTCCACAGCTTTACCCATTTTGATAGCCCCCTCCATTTGTATACAATTTTTTAAGACTTCTGGCCCTGAGGTTTGGCGCTTCAACCTGCAGCTGGCACCCAGGGCAAGCCCACATATAGTAACTAGTCCAACTGACAAACCCTCTCTGAGAAGGTGAGGAAGAAATCTTCTTTTATTATTTAGCTAGGGGCCCAGTGCACACATTTGTGCACCTTGAAAGAAACTGTGGGCTGTGAGACTGCGGTGGGCACAGAGGCGGGTCTTGGCCCATCCTCCATGCCCCCACCCAGCCTCTCCCACCGTGGCCTCCGGTCCCCTCTCTGCTGGCAGCCCCTCCCACCACTGCTCCCACACGCTGATGGCACAGGCCCACTTGCACCCACTGATGGTGTGGAGTGATTGGGGCCGGCACCAGCAGGGATGCAAGCAGCGGCTACTGCCCCGATTACCCTTCAGGAGCAGGGGGAGGTGGAGAAGCCCCGAGAGTGATCAGGGCCAGCAGCCGCTGCTTGCACCCACTGGCACTGAGCAATTGGAGCCAGTGCTGAGCACCAGCAGCAGGTGCAAGGGGTAGCTCTGGTGCAGGCA
>JAAGEH010000426.1:18292626-18479049 GCA_011751065.1 Lasiurus cinereus
CCGGCGCGCGCCCCGGCCGCGGGGTGGCCGGGCTTGCAGGACTTCATCCCCGCGCGGGAAGGAGCGGGTGCCGAGCTCGCCCGCCGGCTCCGCACCTGCGCGTGGCTGGTCTGTGCGGCGGCTCCCCCAGGTGGCTCTTCCGAGCGAGTAAGTGACGCCCGCCGCCGCCGCTCGCGCGGAGCCGGAGTTGACGGCGGGGAGCGCGGGCGCCGCCGTCTGCCCTCGCGGAGAACCAGCTGGCGGTCGCTTCACTCGCCCAAAGTTGGGGGAAACGCCGAGGCTGGCGAGAGAGTCATTTTCCCAACGAGACGGTGGAAAAGAGAAGGGCGGCTTCTCGGGGCGGAACGGAGTGTGGGGAGGCCCTTCAGGTCCCCCGGGAAGCCCGGGCCCTCTTCCCGGGAAGGTGAAATCTTTCCGAAGCTCAGCTGGGGAAGGGCGCGTCTTCCGCCGGAGCTGCGGGAGGATGCCGGCGGGAGCGTGGAGGGAAGAGGATTTATAGGAGAGGGCTGAAGGAGCGAACAGGTGGTGGCAGGTGGGCGGGCGTCCCTCGGCTTCCATCTCAGCACCTTCCTACCCTGGGATGTGCGGGGGGTGCGGGGGGTGACGCACAGCAAAGTCCTGACATTACAGCCCTCGTCCGCTGAGAAGTTTCTCCAAAGCTATGTCCGACCGTAGCGCACCATCTGGAGCGGCCTGGCTGTCCCCAAAAGAATAACAAGGTGGGGGTGAGGGGAGAGCGTGGTCCCTCTTTTCCCACATTAGCGGGCAGCTCACAGATCAGAAACTTAACCGAGGCTTTACACTTATTAAAAGTCACTTGCGTGAACATGTTGGTCTTGGAATTATGAGCTGTATCCGTTTAGGATAAGAAGATTTAGCTTGGTCGAGTTGTGTGACAGTTTTGGATCATTCTGATCTAATTGACATTTTAATTTTAGCTATTAAGTTAGAACAGGTTAGCATATTTCAGTCTTGGAATTTTACTGTGCAAATAATTTAGACTGTTTTCTGCAGAATAATTTATTAGAACAACAAAAGATGTTAATGATATGTCAAAAATTTATATCATTCTCATTATATAATTGGATTGCATGAGTTGGGATATATAGGCAAATTAATTCAGAATTTGTACTCTATTTCTCCTTTCTAGCTCTTAAGGAAAAGTAAAGTAGCAAAGAAACCCACTCCAACTAGATTCAAGCCAGACTTGTTTTAGGATCCTAAAGGAAGACCCAATGTGTTCTGTTTCCCTTTTGAAATACGGGTTTGTCAGCATTATTCCTAGCCATTTTTATTTGATTACATTACCCACAACCTCTCACAACCAGGAGTCTTTTAACTGGGACTTGCTTCCCCCGCATTGCCGCAGAACGAACCCCCTTTGTGACTGCCCTGACTCCAAGCCCAGTCTTCCCATAAATAGTTGATTAACCCCCAGCGGAAGCAGTGACAGTGAAATGAAGTTGAGTCACACGAAGACAATAGATCTCCAGCATGGCAGCTGTTGAACAGAGACTTTCGCATGGACCCACTCAGGTCTGTTACGCTGGGTCTTAACAGTCCTGGTCAGGAACAGTAGTCCTGTGACAGGAAAGACTTCTGTTATTTAGCCACCGAGATGTCAAATACATTTTTTGGGTTTTTATGGAAATCTTCCCTATGAATGCTATTGTTTCCCATGTTCATTTAGCTCATCCCTTTCCCTCAGGGAGCTGCCTCTGGATTTGTCTTTGGAATATTTCCCTACATACTGTGCACTTATTCTGGACACTCATGACCAAAGTGCCAATGAGATGCATGGTTTTGCAGGCAGGCCATGTTGTCAGGGTTGACGAGGTTATAGTCCATGCACCGAAGGAAGCAAAAGCATACCTTGAAGAGAAAGGGAAACATAGCAAGCAGGATGCACACTGCACAGCGGTATTCGAATAGAAACTAGCAGAGATAGGTATGAACTTGATCCAAGGATAGAGAGTACTGCTGCAATAAAGGGTCCTAGAAGGCATACAGTGACACATTTCCCAAAGGTATGCTGAAGGACAGTTTCTTAGTGCTATAAAGATTCTGGAGAAAAGAGTTCCATCGTCAAATAAGTTTGGGAAACATGTTTGCTGTCTCTTGCTTGGGGAACCATGAGCAGAATTGGTACAGTGACGTTTCTAAGATGTCTGGAAGCCTATTGAGTCGTGTTTCCTATACTTTCTTGAACACAGGACCTCCCCCGCCCCCAGCAAGGCCTATTAACAAAGTTCCTTGGGACACGCTTTTCCCAAACTTGATCTAGAACCTCCCATTTATTTTATGGAGGAGGAGGCTGGGGTCGGAGACTAAACACTATCTATGCTCAAAGGCACTGAGCAATGTAATGGCTGAATTAAGAGAAGAAGTCAGTCTTCTGTGTCCTTTGATTTTAGAGGTTTTTAAATTATGAGATCACTTAATGCAAGCCCTTCAGTTTACAGCGGGGCTTCTGAGATCCACCCGTGACTTCGCAAAGTCAGACAAATCGCTAGGAACAGTGCCAGGAATAGAATTAGAAATTTTGTGCTTAAATGACAGTGTTATTTATTTTATAAGCCTGCTGTCTAGCACAGTGCCTAGAAAATGATAGGTAATAAATGACCCAGACTAAATGGCTGGAAAATAAATTAGATAAATGATAGATGCTGATCAGAATGAGTACATTCCTCGTGAAATAACCCATATGAATGACTTTTATTCCCTCATCTTGTAAAGAACACACACACCGGCTCCAGATTAGGAATGCAGAATGGATTCTTTCTTATCAGAAACACACCCATAGCCATTTGAGCCAGAAGAACATGCATGTCAGTCTAATTTCCTCAGTGTTTCTATACTCAGAGCATGACTCTGCCAGCTGAATTGGCAGTTGCTGTATGGCTGGAGGTTGGCCAGAAATCAAAACTGGCAGATGGAGATGGGAGAGAAAGGAAGATAGAGCTTACACCTGTAGGAGTAGAAAAACAGGAGAAATCCCATTTGAGAGGTAAAAGATCAATAGCTGAAAATTATTACATAAAAGGTATAGAGTAAGTTCAAGGGTGAATATCTCTTTATTATCCTAAAACCATATTTAATTTTTAAAATGGAAACTGTCCAAATAAACACACAGTTAAAATTAAGAGAAGGAAACGCTTGGCAAAAAAATAATTCACTCTGAAATTTGCAGAGAAAAATATGGGAAATGAGGGGCAGGGCTCCCTTCTGGAGGGAGTGGCAACTGGGGGACTCGGTCCCTGAAAGACTTAGAGGTAAGCCAGCAAAAGACAAAGGAATGATGAAGTTGAGTTCCATTTGTATTTCATTAAAGACCAGAAGAGTGAGGTGTTAAAAGTTCTTATACTTTTATAATGTACTGTGTAGTTACTAAGGGAGAGGAAGGAAAGGAGGCAGTTTTGTACCTCTGTTCCCTGCCCCTCAAAGATGCAGAGAAATCTTAGTGAAGGACAAAAGCTAAGAAGGGTTAGAGACTAAAAAGGAGCCAAGAGAAAGATGACAAAGATGGGGGACCCTGCACCAGGCCCAATACTCAGAAAGTACAGGCTTCCCAGAGGCCCCTGGGTGGTTCTCCAGCCCCCTGTCACTTCACACACTGCCAGAGGTTTCTGGCTGGGCAGTCAGACTTGCATGGTTTGGACTCTGCATTCATTTTTCTTGACAGTGAAACTTAGCTTCCTGTGAGCATCTGGGCTAAGTTATATCTTTGAAGTCAGCTCTCAGCCCTGGATCTCCTATCCACGAGCTGTGTGCTCTTGCAGAAATCACTTCTGCTTCTCCATCTGCAAAGTGGAGAGTGATAATACCTACCTCACAGGGCAGTAGTGAGCCTTAAAATGAAATTGTACATGTAAAGGACTCTGCCTGCTCCCTATGAAAGTCACTCTTTAAATGACAGCTAATAGTACATATTATGAATAGTTTTTACAAATGAAAATGAACTCATTGGTTTCTGCAGATTTTGAATTCAAGGGATAATTTTGGACCTTTTACACAGAAAACTACAGTTGGTCATGATGTGAATTCCAACTGTGTGATTTTAACTTACTTAACCTCCCTATGCCTCTTATTTTATCTGTAAAAGAGGGTTAATTATACTGTAGATCAAGTCTCATAAAACTGAGATGAGGATTGAATTAGTTATCTTTGTAACGTGCTTAGATCTATGCCTGGCATAGAATTAAATGCAATATAGGTGCTTGTTTAGATAAACAAAATGGCCTGTTGCCATTATCCAGAATATAGACTAGCCATTCCTCCTTAAATTTATTTTTGCTGTATTTCCCTGCTCTTCTGTATCTGTCCACCAATTGAGAGGGGACAAGAAGAAGAGGCTAAATTCAAAGGAGTTCCTTTTGCCTTTGATATTGGAGCAATCTACATTTGAAATATCAAAGACAGAAGCCAAAGAAAGGTTGCTCAGGGGCCTTACTGGGTATTAAATTGGGTGGTTTCATTATAGTGTGAGGTTTGATTTTGCAGTAATAGACACATACAGTAGATCTTCTAATATCCTTTCACTCGATGTCATTTCATTATGATGTTGATGAGAGAAAAAAATCGATCCCCAGGTGACATAGAGTTTGCATAAGTACACCTCTCCTTATCAGTATAGGTTTTCTCCAGGTACCCCAGTTTCTTCCCACAGGCCAAAGATGTGCACACTGGGTGAGCTGGAGTGTCTAAACTGACCCAGTCTGAGTGAGTGTGGGTGTGGGTGTGATGCACCCTGTGGTGGAAGGGCGTCCTGTCCACGGTGAATTCCCATCTTGTGGACATATGCCACCCTGAGCTGGAAAATCACTTTCTTACTTGTTTTTATTAATCTCTTTTAAATGTATATATAGCTCACATGTATAAACACTATTCCAGTGTTTAATATTGCAAATGGTGGATATCTATGTAGAAGTTTTGTGGTGTTTTTGTGGCCAGAAATATGCCTTAGGAATGTAACTTGTTTATATCACTTAGCCTGCGGAGAAATTGGTTTTGTTATATGACATTTTGCTTAACATCACAGTTTCCAATTAAGTGAACTCTTGTATTTTGAAGGGTTAATTTTCAGGGGGTACTCCACTCTTCCAGTGGCTGAAATATTTGCACTCAGCAGCCAGGAACCTTCCGTTGCTAGTACTGAGGTTTTCGAGCAGACAAGTCAGTGATGGTATTCCTTTTCATGAGCTTAGAAGCAGAACAAAAGGAATCAGTCTTGGGGATATGTGGGACTCTGTTTCTCGAAATACTCTCCTGTGTGGTTCAGGTTTGAGTTTGGCAAAAGTGAGATTGCAGGCACTTTGGGAGGCGGAAGTGAAGCCACCGTGCTCTGAGCATCGTTGTGGGTCGGAGACCATGAGAGAAAGAGATGCAGAGGTGCTGGTGGATTCCAGTTCTCCTTGCTCCTGCTGATTGTGTGTCCAGTGCTCCCTCTCCCCCTTTCCCCTACCTCCGCCAGCCCTGCTGACCAGTAGCGACCCCAGGCCCACTATCAGATGCTTCCTTCAAACTCACAGAGGTGGTAGCCACACAAAAACGCCAATGTCTGCACCCAGTTTTACTCCAACAGCTGGACCTGTGTGGCTTCCAGACTGGGTTCTGGGCTGCTTAGTGGCTGATCCTTCCTTAATCAGCCTTTTTGGACCTTCATGTCCCTAGTTCCTTCCCCAATTGTGTAAATGCTCATCCTTATATTAAACTAGAGGCCTGGTGCATGAAATTCATATACTCAGTGGGTGGAGGGTTCCCTCAGCCCAGCCTGCACCCTCTTGCACTCTGGGAGTCCTCGCTCCTTACTGCCCACCTGCTCGCTGCTCCTTACCACTCTGCTTGCTGCTTCTTAGCACTGCAGCCTCTCCCGCCACTGCCACCGCACTCGCCAGCAGTGAGCCCAGCTTCTGGCTGAGCAGCGCACCCCCTGTGGGATTGCACTGATCACCAGGTGGCAGCTCCTGCATTGAGTGTCTATCCCCTGGTGGTCAGTACACATCATAGTGACCAATTGTTCTACTGTTTGGTCAATTTGCATATTACGCTTTTATTATATAGGACTAGTGGCCCGGTGCACAAAATTAGTGCATGGGGTGGGGTGTCCCTCAGCCCGGCCTGCACCCTTACCAATCTAGGACCCCTCAAAGGATGTCCTACTGCCAATTTACAGGGATTGGGCCTAAACTGGCAGTCAGACATCCCTCTTGCAATCCGGGACTGCTGGCTCCTAACCACTCACCTGCCTGCCAGCCTGATTGCCCATAACCACTCTGCCCGCCAGCCTACTTAGCCCAACTGCCCCCCACCGGCCTGCTCACCCATAAATGCCACCTCCTGCCAGCCTGATGACCTCCAGCTTCCCCCATGCCAGTGTGCTCACACCCAACTGCCTCCCCTGCTGACCCGCTTGCCCCATCTCCCTTCCCTACTGGCCTGCTTGCCCCCAACTGCTTCCTGCTGGCCTGCTCACTTCAAGCTGCCCCCCGTTGTCCTGATCACCTCCAACTGACCTCCATTGACGGCCTGCTTGCCCCCAACTGGCCCCTCTGCTGGTCTGCTTACCCTTAATGGTCCTGCCCCCCATCAGCCTGATCACCCACAACTGCCCTTCTCTCTTGGCCTCTAACTGCCTCTACTTCAGCCCCACCACCATGACTTTGTCCAGAAGAATGTCCAGAAGGTCTCCTGGAAGGTCTCCCAGTTTATTTCCTTTTATACTTTTATTAGTATAGATAGAGGCCTGCTGCATGGGTGGGGGCTAGCTGGTTTGCCCTGAAGGGTGTCCCGGATCAGGGTGGGGTTCCCTTGGGGTGTGAGGTGGCCTGTGCGAGGAGCCTGTGGGTGGTTTGCAGGCCGGCCACACCCCCATGGGGTGAGGGTTCCTGCTGGGGTTGCATGGCCAGCTGCGTGAGGGGCTGAGGTCTGTTTTCAAAATGGCCACAGTCCCTTCAGGGTTGGGGGGAGGTCCCACTGGAGTGCCTGGACAGCTTGAGTGAGGGCCTGAGGGCTGTTTTCAGGCTGGCCACACACCGCCAGTGGGGACCCTCACCCCATGGGGGTGTGGCTATCCTGGGTGATGGGCTGAGGGCTGTTTGCAGGTTGGCCACGTCCCCCAACCATCCAGGCTCCCAGCCCCTCCTCTTTTTCTTTTTCTTTTCAGCACCTCCTTGAGCCGAGGCCAGGGCCAGCTGGAAGCAGGTATCTGGGATTTATTTATCTTCTAAAATTGAAACTTTGTAGCCTTGAGCAGAGGCCACGGCCAACCAGGGCAGGCAGGAAGCTTGGCTTCCCAACCTTGCTGGGGCAACGTAAGCCTCCTGTTCACTCCAGCTCCTTGGCTGCTGCCATCTTTGTTGGATTGATTTGCATACTCACTCCTTGATTGGTGGGTGTAGCAGAGTGATGGCCCATTTGGATATTTCTCTTTTATTAGTGTAGATTCCTTCTTCCATAATACTCAGAGTGGTTCAACTTCCCTGGTTGGACTCTGGCTGATATAAGGAATCTTTCATCCAGGCCACAGTGAAGCCACAGGACTATCCTTGCCTTCCAGTGGAAACCTCCATACTGGTGCTCCATGGTCTGTGTGTCCATCAGAAGTAGAGCCTTAGTCTCTTAGGCTGTAATTACTTTTTCCAACTGTTCAGCCCTATGCTAGGCAACATCAGGAATAAGACAGCCTTTAGCCTTTTGGGATTCACAATCCAGTTGTAGAGATAAGACCCAACACACACCAAAAACTACCTCGAGTGGGAAACAAGGGTACTGGAAAAGAGTAGACATTTTGCTGATACTTATTTTAACTCATTCTTTTCATTTCTGTCTTGAGGTATGTTTTGTACTATACACATTATAACTACATATGTACATATATGTGAATATATGCCGATCTTTTTCTTTTCTGATAGGAGTGTGTGATTAGAAAAACTAGGACCACTCTCCTTGGCATGTGGCAAAACCTGATTAGCAGTAGGAACTCAGAGTATGGAGATTTTACTGTGCTCTGGAGGTAGAAGGATTTTGGCTGATGGCCCC
Organism: Lasiurus cinereus; assembly: GCA_011751065.1. NCBI lineage: Eukaryota > Metazoa > Chordata > Mammalia > Chiroptera > Vespertilionidae > Lasiurus > Lasiurus cinereus. Next base: position 18,300,664 of record JAAGEH010000426.1, read on the forward strand.
ATCTCTCTGACATCACCTCTTACTGCTGCCCCCTCAAAAGGCTGCTCTTCCACTGCCCATACTCACCCTCACCTTGGAGTTTCTTCAGTGGTTGTTCCCTTAGCCCTAAGTACAATTTCCCCAGATTTCTCGTAGCTGGCTCCTCTGTGTTTTTCAGCTCCTGTTCTGTTAGATGCTTTACTAGTATGTCCTTAGTTGTTTGTTGGAAACTCCGGGAATTCAGGATCTTCCTCTGCACTATCCCTGGCTATGTCTCCAGTACCTAGAATTGTGTCTAGCACATAATAGATGCTCAAGAAATATCGGGTGAGAGAAGGGAGAAGGAAAAGGTAGATGGAGGAACCCCACACACAAAGAGAGAGCAGATACTGTTCCCCTATCAACATAGCTCTTTTTTCTCCTGCTAATAAGGACTCTTTGGGGGTAAATTATGCCCTCCAAAAGTGGTGGCAGCGGGCCTGCTGCTCTTGTTTCTGCTCTGAAAGTGTGGTATTCGCTGTTTCACGGTGAGCAGGTGGCTTACTTCCCCAAAGGGTGACTCTCATTACAATCCAGGTTTCAGGCAGTACCTGAGTCAGCTCTGAGTAAAAGCTCAGAGGTCTCACCGGCCCAGGCCAGCCGCTGCTGCGGGCTCCCTGCCCCAGGGGAAAGCGGTTTTTTGTTGATTTTAGTTGGTGTTGCTTTTTTGTTTCCTTGTGCAATTTCAGCAGCTTGGTTGAACAAGTTATCCTAATTGTTCAAACACAGAATTAAGGCCTTTTAATTCTGAAGTTGTGTTCCCATGTCTACTCACCATCATGTTTGATTCTTCCCTGCCTGCGCCCCAGCCTCCTACTGCCCTCCACTGAAGGCACTGGGAGCAAAAGGATTCCATGGCCAGACAACTGTACCAAACAGATTCCCAGGATCTCTCTAAGTGGAACCCAGCATTAGTAGCCATAAGATCTCTTTTCTATTCATTTGGCAACCTTATACCAACTTATCTCATTGTTTCAAACTGATTTCCACTCATTCCTTTGTTCAACAAATATGTATTATACTTACTACGTACCAGGTACTGCTATAAACACTAGAAACAGAGTTGATCACACTGCAAATATCTCCACCCTGGTGAATATTTAAAACTGCTATTCTCGGTATCTTACAAATTTTATTTTGTTTCTCTAAATAGTTTGTAAGTGCTTTGAAGGAATGGGCAAATTTTAGATATATCTGGGTCTTGCTAGAGTGTTCAGTAAATATACGCTGCTTGGTTGACTAAAGTTCTTACTCAGGCTGACCTTAAGCTAAGGAAACCAGTACCACCACCATTAAAAATAATAATAATAATAATAATAATAATAATAACAACACTTTCAAGAAACACCAAATGCTTACCAGGTGCTAGTTCATAACTTCCCAATACCTTTCGAACAGGGACTTAAAATGTTTACTTTGTGGACAAGAAAACCAAGGACCCTGGTTAAAGTGAGCCATGTAGCCAGCCTAGATTTGAAAGGCAGTTCTCTTTCTTGCTAGAGCCCATGCTCTGTGCTGCACTGGGTTTTGTCTGGAAGAGCTTTAATGTCAGGGACAGGGCCTATTCAGCATTGCGTTCCCAGTATCTGGAATGGAACATAGTATAGATGCTCATTAAGTGTGCTGAGACATGTATTCCATACTGTGCCAGGCCAGCCTGCCCCAGCCCTTCTAAACTGTAGGTAATGGGACTGGTAATGTGCAGGCACAGATTAGCCTATTTCTGTGAACCAAGTCTGAGGTTTCCTTGGAATGCCATCTCCCACTAGTGGTTTAGAATTAGTTCCTAGCCCTGAGCTTGGTGTCTAATGTACCTGAGGGTGAATCGGAGACTCTTGAGGACACTGACTATCCTTCTTGTTTGGACCCTCCTGCAAACTGCCCTTGACCCACTGCATGTTCTCCTCCTCAGGTACCTGAAGGTCTGACCTGACCCTCAGCCTCATTAGTGGGGTCCCTCATTTACCATGAGCTCTCATCTGCCCAAGACCTGGATATTTGTTCTTCTCTTAGCAGAGGACGAGGGGCCGGCCTCAACCTACAAACACCCCCTTAGCTCCAGGACCACGTGATCGTTTCCACATCACACTCTACCTATAGCCTCCTGCTGCTGCATGTCCTTACACAGTATCAGGTCCATGGAAGTCAGTACCAGAAAAGAGAGAGCCTAAGTTTGCAATACCCCTCTGACACTGGGCTTCTACAGACCAATTTCACCACTGAGTCAGCTCCTCCATCCCCGACCTGCCATTGATTGCATGCTCACCACTGCCTGTTCTTGAGGCATCAGTGGACACGACCGCTGAGCACCCACATGACTGCTGACTGCAGTGCTGAGGTGACAAGTAAAGTCTATAATCCTCTCCTTTCAGTACATTTGTCCTGTTCCCTAGTAGCTAATGCCCAATGGTCATATAATTTGTCACTCTAGGTTACTTGATTCACCTTAGCAAGTTTTCTCTGCTGCTGACTGATGAACACTGAATTGGGGCCCAGGTAACATTGGTCCCTGCCTCCATGCTTCACAGGTGGAAGACAAAAGTGTACTTAAACACTTAACGATATTAGCCCAGGAAACAGACCTAGGACACATTATAACAACCTTCTACTAACTCATCTCCCAAGTGTTCCCAGACTCAATGGGTCAAAGAAAGTCCAGAGTGCTGGCTGTAGCCCTCAATGACCCCTTTCTGCTGTGCCTCACTTTTCCCAAGAGGTCAGCTCTCTTGGTTCCCTAAAATGTCTTTCCCAAAGTGTGTCCTGAAACTGTTACCCTTCCATAAAGAAAAGGAAATTCTGGTTTAACCAAAGCTACTGGTATATAGGCGGTTTCCTGCAGGACCTTGTAGAGTCTTTACTATGATTATGATCTTTCTTGAAATGGGACATGCCATTTCCCAAATTATTTTTGGCCATGGAACCTCTTCATCTCAGAGGATATCCATAGAGCAGAATGTACAGAAAACATTTTTGGAAAATGCAGGATGAATCCATACTTTTACATTAAGAAGAAAGCCATCTTAAAACATTTTAGAAGTTGATTTAAAAAAAAATATCTTTGTATCTTTACACTCAAAAGTCTTTTAATTCACTGTTTAAAACTAATATATCAGCTCCTTTCCTCTACATTTTAGTCATTCCTTCCAGTCCTGAAGATTTCTCTTATAACATTATTTGTGAGCATGTAAATATCCGGTGGTGCTGAGGTAGGGTGGATATGCTGGAAGAAGCATGTTGGGATTGGGAAGACTTTCAGGACAAAAAACTGGCTGGTGAGGAGGATGGTCTGAGGCTCGCTGCTCAGTTGGCAGTCAGCTCAAAATTCAGCTGTGTGTAAAGGAACTCAGAAAAGGAGAAGTGCCAATAGAGAGAAGGGCGTTGGTGTCAGGCTCAGATTCAAACTCTAGCTTGATGCAGTTTATTGTCTAAGGCCTGGTGGTAGGCACGTGGCTGTGAATAGCCTACCTCTGTTATTTGAATACTTTTAATTATTGTCCAATTAATCCATTAAAAAGAGAGAGACAAACAGAATCAGACAGAATATCCCTCCTCATGGAAAAACACAGCACATAGTATACCTACTAAAAAATGGAACTTGAATCTTATTAGGCCTCCATGTCAAACGATAGGTTTGCACTGACAGAGAAACATGTTAAGTGATACCATTGAGAGGCAATCAGCAAAATCCAGCATTGAGACTCTCAATAGGACAATTGATTGGTTTGTCAGCAATTGTCCTGCATGAGGGGAAAAAAGTGAAGAGGGGACCTTTTGTTGAAAGTATTACAGTACATTTGTCCCCTTTTTCCTCCCATTGGCCCCCCTCTGGCCTGCCCTGCATCCCACCCCAGGCTTTCACCACCCTATTGTCTGTGGGTTATGCATATATGCATACAAGGTCTCTTCCCTCCCACCCACTCCCTCTAAGATTCGACAGTCTGTTCCATGTTTCTATGTCTCTGGGTCTATTTTGTTCAGCAGTTTATTTTGTTCATTATTTTCCACATATAACTGAGATCCTATGATATTTGCCTTTCTCTAACTGGCTTATTTCGCTTAGTATAATACTCTCCAGGTCCCTCCATGCTGGAATAAGAGACTAGAACCGTATCAACCATATGTAATATGTAGATCTTGTTTGGATCCTGATTCAAATAAGTCAACTCTAAAAATATTTATATGGCAATGAGGGAAATTTAGGCACTGATTTAATAATGATATTTGATAAGGAATTGTTAATTATTTTAGGTATAATAAAGATATCATGGCTATATTGTTTAAGTCCTTTTTTTAAAATGTATTTCTTTATTGATTTCAGAAAGGAAGGAAGAGGAAGAGAGAGAGAAACATCAATGATGAGAGAGAATCATTGATTGGCTGCCTTCTGCACACCCCCTACTGGGGATCGAGCCCGCAACCCAGAATCAAACCTGAGGGGTGAGGCTTGTGATGTTTACAAGTGGTTTAACCCAAAATCTCTGGAATCTGGAGAGATTGTGCCTTTGGCTGAAATCAAACCTGAGACCCTTCAGTCCAGAGGCCCACACTCTATCCACTGAGCAAAACTGGCTAGGGCTGTTTAAGTCTTTATAGTATTTTAAAGATACATACTGAAATATCCACAAGAAATTATATAAACAGGATTTGCTTCAACATAATCTAGGGAGAAGGAAATGGGTACAAGTATAGGTAGAACAAGATTGCCTGAGTTAATCATTGTTGAAGCTGGATGATAGGCATATTGTGGTTCATTATACTATTCTTCCTGTCTGAAATTCTCCATAATACAAAGTAAAAAAGGGAGAGAGCAAGTTTATCATACCATATGAGCTCCCCAAAATTAGAAAGAAGTTAGTTGAAAAATTTCTTCAGGGCTGTACTTGGTGATACTCTGGAAATGGGAGCATAGTTCAGAATAGAAGCAGTGCATCTTCAGTCCTGGTGGCCAGCATCAGTGCCTGGGAGTCCAGGAGGTTACCCTATTGCCGTTCAGTCACACCAGAAGCGGTCCTGGGTTCCCAGATGTCAGTCCAACCTTTTCTGGTTTTATCCAAGCCCTTCCTGAAGATACACCCAGCTGCTTCACCTGGTCTGAACCCATCCCTTTAACGACCTTGAGGGGTAGTGGGGGAGAGTAGGAGGCTTAGAAAGACAAGTGGAAAACACATTAGTCCTCAGGGATGGTGCTCCATAAGAAGGCTGTAACTGCTAATTCATGACATGGAGACATGAAAACCCCAGTGAACGTGGAGAAAGCTTTGGTGAATCGTGTGAAGCTATCATAAACTAAAGCAATACCACTGATGCCCTGAATGGCTCCTGCAGAAGTGAGGATGGGTTGTGCCAGGGGCAGTTCTCTGGGAGGAGGCTGGTCATGGCCATGGGGAGAAAATGCACTCATGGCCAGCAAAGAGAAGACATTGAACTGGATCTTCCAGGGACTCATGTCTTTAGTTCTGCTATGAAGTTACCCAACCCTTGTTGATATTTATGTGGAAAATCTCCCTCCATGAGGGAGCTGGGAGGGGGGATTTGTCTCCTGTTCGGCAGTTTTTCCCAGCTTTGGAATTGTCACTGATAAATGGCCTTAACTTCACATTTGGATCCTCAGAGGAAGCCCTTTGCAAAAGATGAGGCTAAAGCCTTCTCAGTCTAAACCAGTGCCCAAACATGTGTTACCAGTATGGAGCCTATGGGAAACATCATTTCCAGTGTTAAAGTATGAAATCTATGGTCTGCTTCACTGGATGATGAGCACAGCTGAGGCTGTTTCATTTAACCACTGAAGGTAATATTGTAGTTCATAAAAAAAAAATAGCAATGTACGTAGCTGCACGGGTTTGTGCAACTTAGATGAGGCTGGGGCCTTTCCTCAGAGACCACTGGCGTTAGAAGAGTTAATGCTCCTATGTCACCTATTCTGGAGGACACCCACTTGGTCATGTTGTGTAGGCACAAATTTAAACCCCAGGTTGTGCGATGGAGATGTCAGTCACTCAGCCAAGGGACAGATTGAGCTGGTTAACTACCCAGCACATGCAGCCTTATAAGTCTTGTGGTTGAAGGTGCCTAATAGAGAGGAAATTTTGTTATGGTAATTCTCAAGGTTAGAGAGTCCAGAGATTTTGGGTTAAATCACTTGTAAACATCACAAGCCTCACCTCTCTCTCTGCTTTTTTTTTTTTTAAATAAGGAAACAGTGTCACTTAGGTTCTTGGGAGAGAAAAAGCTAAATGAAAGCAGTCTGTAGTTAATTTAAACTAAAGGAAGATATGGAACGCTATGGGGAATAGCTCACTAAATCAAAGAAAGCTTAAACAATCAGTTCTCTGGCAAGACATGAATGAAAGTGACCTGGGACCTTGGGTGCCATTGCTCTTGGCACCAGAGCACTGACTATCATGAGATGATTCTGCTCCAACCCACCTGTCTCTTCCAGTCAAGTTTTCAAATACCCAGGAGAGAGGGCCCTCTCTGTTGGCTCTAGCTGAGCCTAGGAAACTGCACCATGGTCACGGGGGCCAGGGCAGGGTGGAGAGGAGGGTTGGTTGTGAGCCAGGAACCACTGCAGTTTGTGGTTCTTCCATACTGCTCCAGTGATGGGATCCGCTGAAGCTGTAGATAAAGAAAAACAGTAATGAAGCCGTGACCGGTTTGGCTCAGTGGATAGAGCGTCGGCTTGCGGACTGAAAGGTCCCAAGTTCAATTCTGGTTGGGGGCATGTACCTTGCTTGTGGGCACATCCCCAGTAGGGGGCGTGCAGGAGGCGGCTGATTGATGTCTCTCTCATTGATGTTTCTGACTTTCTCTCTCCCTTCCTCTCTGTAAAAAATCAATAAAACATATTTAAAAAAGAACAGTAATGAAGCATCTCATGAAAGCTGTGATTCTGGCTGCAGCATGGTTCTCTGACCGCCTTTGCTGTACAGTATTCCTCTGGGAGAACTGGCCTCCTCTCTAGTCCTCCTCCCCCAGCCCACTCAGAGGGGCTCCTCTCCCCTCCCCCTCAGTGGGAGAGAGGAGCGCATCCGGGACATACAGCCAGCCAGACCACATTCCACCAGAGTGTCTGGCCCTGAAGAGACATCCCCAGCTACACAGAAGTTTCTCTCCCGTAGGAGTGGGACTAGATCTTGATGATCCAGCTCTCTCCTGGGAGTGATCCGCCTGAGAAGCAGGACAGAAGCCGTGCCATGACCCTCTGGGTTCCCTGGCCTTCTGGTTCTGATAGGATTTGGGGAAGGGCATGAAGTGCTTCTAAAGCAGCAGCCCATTCATTATAGGGTGAATAAAGATACAGCATTATGCCCAGGTCTTCCCTTCTTTATTGAAGAACAAGAAAGACGAATCACTCAGAACAAGGGAGAAAGGAACAAGTTAAAGACTTCCCATACAACTTTAAGACAACAGAGTTCAGTGGTAAAAATATTAAAATCAAGATTTTAAACCCAGTGCTACTCATCCCAGTGTTCTGCTCCTGCCTATTTTAACAGACCTATCTTGTTCATATTTGGCTGGGATTATTATTGTTATCTTTATCGTCATTTTTAATCCCCAAGATTTATTAATAGGCACTGTAATAAAACATTTGAATATATTATCTTATTGAACTTCTCAGCAGCCCAGTAAGGGAGGTACAATTATTACCCTCATTTTACAGATGAGGAAAATGAGGACTAGAGAGGTTAACAAACTTGCCTAGGGTTGTTCTGTCAAGTGAGTGACAGAACTTGAATTTATCTGACTGCAAAACATAACCTTTTAAGCACTAAAAATATTACATCCATCCAAAGAAAATGGGCCTGCTTAACATGGAGCTGCAAGATTGAACATCATGATTCAGTATTGCCACACGTCTTCCCCGAGCTGGAGACAGTGTGGTAAGGCTTTGGAGGCTTATATGTTTTGAATTTGTGGTCAGACTTTCCAAGCCTCGGGTAAATAGTGGCTAACCTCACCATTAGTCTGGCTTAGTCTGATCACCAGGCTCCACCGTTAGCCTCTAGTAAACAGACCCTTCAATTCAACTTATCGGTGGCTTGGGAAGACATCAAACTCCATTGGACCGATCCTGAGAGGATGCGCTGAGCTCTGCCATGCCCATTAGCGGCTGTAAGTTTGTGCAAACAACCATAAAATTGAGCAGACCCAGGAAAGGACATGATTTTCAATTGGCACAGTTCACCAGATGCTGTTTGGTCTAAGAACTGCTTGACCTCTACTAGTGATGCCACCTGCCCTTGGCTTTGTAGAGTGTGTTCCCAGCGGGGAAGACCTCTCTACTAATGCTTGCTGCTGGAACTTGGGCTGAAGGCGTGGCAGGTTCCCCATATGTTGCAGGGGAGAGGCTAGCCATGCCTGGGTTGGATTCTCTCTCTTAGCCAACCTCGAGGCTAAAGCTGACCCCAGGAGATTACAAACGCTCCCACCCCCTACTAATTAAATAGGTGGCCTCCTGCTGCTAAAAGGGAATGAGGGCGGGGCGGGGGAGGGGGAAACAGAGGATGCCTGATTTAACTAGGACCTGGGTAAGTAGCTCACCAGCCAGACCCAGAAACCACCGATGCGTGCCTAAATAGTCTCTGATGGGTTAGGGTGGTTCTATGCTTGAGACTTAGAGTTCTGTGTGTGTGTGCGTTTCTGTGTGTGGTTAGCTAAGGGGGTAGGGAGGTTTTGTGTGTGTGTGTGTGTGTGTGTGTGTGTGTGTGTGTGTGTGTTTAGCAAACTTTGTAGTTTTCAAATCTTGTGGTCCAAAACGTTTGTCATAGCTTTACACTTTATTAAAAATAATATTACCTATTAATGAGTATATCTTACAATCATTTTTATTACCCACCAATCCTTGTGTTAAAACACTGGAATAGCTCTGGCCAGGTAACTCGATTGGAGCATCTTCCCATACCTCAAAGGGTTGGGGATTCAATTCCAGATCAGGGCACATACCTAGGTTGCAGATTCAATCCCCAGTTAGGGTGCATAGGGGAGCTAACAAATTGATGTTCCTCCCTCTCTTTCTCTCCCTACCCTAAAAGCAATAAAAATATATCCAAAAACAACAACATTGGAATAATAAAAGTGACTATTAAAAGACACTCTTTTTTTTTAAGTTTTTATTTAAATGTTTTTAATTTTACAACAATAAAATATTGTGTCAATATAAACCCCTTGACTAAAACTGTTCACATCAAACATTACAATGAATTGTTTTCTTTTTGACACCCAACTTATCTTTGAAAGAGTCTCCTTTTTAACACAATGCAGAATTTATTGAAAATAAATAATTGCTGGCAACTGCAATAGGCAATTTGAATAAAATACTTGAAAAAGCAACTCTTAATGAAAATAGCATTTATTATACATCAGTTACTAAATGAATAAACTAAATGATCTTTTTTAAATTAATAACTTCAAAAACATTTAATATACAAAACTGTACAATTATAAAGTCAGCAGAAATATTTGGGTTAACTCAGGTTTGAACCATAGTGCTTAACTGCAAAGAAAATCAAAACAAATAAACAAATAACCCTAACAGTTGTAAAACATGAGCTCCATGTGTGAAAAAGTCCCAGAACTAAAACCCAATTACCAACAGAATGCAGAGGCTTCACAAATAGAAAAGAAAAAAAAGAAAGAAAGAAAGAAAAAGGGTCTGGGATTTTAATTAACTCATGCTTTAGGACCTGCATCTGGGGGACACAGTGTGGTGGACCAGAGCCCTGGCAGCCCATACTAGGGCATCTTCCACAGGAGGCACTAGAGTATCTGGTCTTAGTTTGAAGCTTTGAAAAGACACTCTTTTTTCTCATGGGACAACCTGAAGACGATTCTACTACCTTAAAAGTGCAACTGTACACACAGGTGTGCACACATAAAGACATAAAGAACATGCTTCTAGATTCAAAGCTAAGTGTCTAAATTCCCAGTGTACAATCTAAATGGCTGTGCAATTATAAACTTAGATAGAAGCTAAAATCATGGTTTGGATTAAGAAAAGAAACTTTTAGCCCTAACAGGTTTGGCTCAGTGGAATAGAGCATTGGCCTGCAGACTCAAGGGTCCCAGGTTCGATTCTGGTCAAGGCCATGAACCTTGGTTGTGGGCACATCCCCAGTATTGGTGTGCAGGAGGCAGCTAGTTGATGTTTCTCTCTCATTGATGTTTCTAACTCTCTCTCCTTCTCCCTTCCTCTTTGTAAAAAAAAAAATATATTTTTTTTTAAAGGAAAGAAACTTTTAGAGGTTTTTAGGAGTTCAGCCTATAAGTGAGTTATTTGTCCTGTTTTCCATTTTGTTTTTACTACAAATTGTTTAGAAAGAGGACTGAGATGCAAAGAGGAAGACAGCTGCAATAATAGGAAATTAGACAATTAAAGTGATACCAAGTTACAGCATAACTTGGCCTTTTTGTCACCAACTTTTGACATTCTAATTAGGGTAAATGATTATGCAAATCTAGTCAGTCACTCATTGCCCCCTTAAGCCAGCGTGGCTGTGATTCTTTAAGTAAAGATGCGGATGGCATAATTAAAGCTCTCCTAAAAACCAGTTGGGAATTGGAGGATAGCCTCCAAAGATGCCCTAATTTGTGTGCAGCCCAGCACAGCTGTCCTTTTGTCCTGCCTGCCACCAGGACGCCTTGAGTTGCCCATCAAATGTAATAGAATGTGACACTTGAGGTGTTCTCAAGCCCTGGTCCACAGGCGGGGGAAAGACACAGACTGACACCCCAGGGTCACCTCTTGGGTATACTCAGCTGAGGAAACGGGAATTCGGGTGGATCCAAACATTGAGCACAGAACACCTGGGTTTGGGAGCATACAGGAAACAGAATTGGTCATGAGTTAATAATGGTGAATCAGCATGATGGATGCATGGGAATTGGGGGAGGGCACATGGCGGGCGAGGGAGGCCAGAAAGAGTAACTATAGTATAATCTTTGCTTTTGTTTGAAATTTTCCCATCATAAAAAAATTTAATACATAACTACTATTACATTAACTAAGCCAGGAGGCCTCTGAGATGGTTCTAATGCCTTATTCACTTACTTAAGCAAACCCGAAGCTAAGCCTGAAAGTACCTCCAGGTAAAGAAAGCAAAACCTAGCCCTGGCTAGAGCGTCAAAACCAGTGGATAGAGCATCAGCCTGTGGACTGTAGGGTTCTGGGTTTGAATCCAGTCAAGGGCACATGCCCGGGTTGCAGGCTCGATTCCCAGTTCGGAGCGTGCAGGAGGCAGCCAATCAATGATTTTCCTCTCATAGTTGATTTTTCTACCTTTCTCCCTCTCCCTTCCTGTCTGAAATCAATAAAAATGTATTTAAAAAGAAATGAAAACCTAATGACAACCAATCACAAACAGCCAATCAGGCTTTCTGAAATAATGCTTAAACTAATTTCCTTGTTCAGCATCCAAGTCTTCTCTGTAAGAGTCTTGCCCCATCTATCAGTGGAGTGTTCCTAACCAACTCTGGTTTGGCACTGCCCCATTGGAACAGATTTTTGTTCAAATAAGCTAATATTTTAAATTTGTGTCAGTTTATCTTTTAACATTACCAAAACAAAACATCTATCATGAGGAGGAAGTTCTTTGTAACCAAAGTCAACTATGGAGGAAGGGTCTTAAAACAAGTAAGTATGCTGTTCAATTCTTATCACACTCACTCCACATCCCACATCCAAACTTGACTCTTCCTGGTTTTCCCTAGCTTGGAATAAAGAAGAGAAACTAGGAGAGAAATGGGGGCAGGTGAGAGACCGAAGAAGGGAAACTGGCTGAGTGGTTGGGGTCCCCAGATAACCTGTCTAGAGGCTAATTGAAAGTTGATTATGAATTAATTCTATCATAAAAAAAATATACAATCCCATTTGACTTAAAAAGAAAAATGACTTAAGTAAAACCTCCTAAATTTAAAAACTAAAGGCCTGGTAGTAAAGGGGTGAATTCTCTCATTGCTAATGAGCTCCTCTTGGCAGCCTGAGTGAAGTTAAAGGAAAGACACAGTTGGTGGTGTCATTGCTATAAATGGAGATTTTTTAAAGATGGGGGCCCCTTGCCTTGGCCAGTTTGATTCAGGGGCTAGAGCATCGGCTGTGGACTGAAGGGTCCAGGGCTCAATTCTGGTCAAGGGCATGTACGTAACTCAGTTGCAGACTTGATCCCAGGCCCTGGTCAGGGTAAATGCAGGAGGCAATCAATGGAAGTGTCCCTGTTATATTGATGTTTCTCTTTCTCTATCTCTCCCCCTCGTTTTCACTCTTTCTAAAAATCAGTGGGAAATATCTCCAGGGAGGATTAACCACATAATAACAATGATGGGGGGCCCCTTTGTCTGCAGAATCACAGCGCAGGGTAGCTACAGGCCTTGGAGATCACCAGTCTTCCCTGGAGCAGGATGCTGCTTTTATCCTTGTGTTTTAGGAGTATCCATGTCTGTGGTGACCGTAATTAATGAGCTGGTGAAAAGCTGCCCCAGCCAGGCTGTGCCCGGTATTTCCCAGCTTTGTTAGGAGAACCAGTGTGGGCTAATTAATTGGTCTTCAGGTAGTAACTAAGTCAAAGGTGTCTTGGGTACCCTGGGAAGCAGAGTCTCCTCTTTCCTGAGAATCAATCAGCTCAAGATTGATGAAGGGCTGCTAAGGTCAGGCTTAGAAACACAAAACCATCTGCCACCTCTCTGGGGCTGGTACCTGCAGTGGAGCAATTTTAGAAGAACAGGTGTTCACTTTTAACTTACCTCTTCTTTTCTTTATGCTGAAATCATGATTTCAGCTAGAAAGAGCCTCCAGTTGGTTGATGATATTGTAACTTAAAATAACCTGGCCCAGAGGTATTGTGATAACCTCATTCGTCTCTTGCACAAAGTCATAGACCACTCATCCCCAGGAATGGCCACTCGAGCCTTTCCAGAAGTATTTGGCAGCATCAGGAAGCAGTAACTACAAGGCATTTCCCAGGAAGGTGGTATAGACTACATATGCGTGTCTTGCCAAAATTCATATTTGAAAGCTATTCTCCAAAGTGATTGTATTTGGAGGTGGGGGGTCTTTGGAAGGTGATTAGGTTATGAGGATGGGGCCTTCAAAATGGCCATAGTGCCTTTATAAAAGAGACCCTAAAGATCTCCCTCGCCCCTTCCACCACTTGAGGACAAATCAGTTACCTATGAACCAGGAATTGGGCTCTCACCAGACACCAAATCTGCCAGGGCCTTGATCTTAGACTTCAGCCTCCAGAACAATGAGAAATAAATGCTTGTTGGCTCTAAGCCACCTAGTCTATGGCATTTTTGTTATAGCAGCCCAAACAGATGAAGACACAGAGCTCTATGCCAAGGAACACTCTCACTCTGAGGGTAGACAAATCTAGGCTGGTCCATCACTTTGCAGTCTGCTCGAGAGCCTGCAAAGTCAGAGATGACACTTCAATGTTTCAGGTTTCTTGAAGGTATCTTTCAGTTCAGTGGTCTAAGAACATTTCAGAAGTCTTTGGTGGTTGTCTATAAGCACATCTATGTTTATTGATGATAGTTCAATGACTAGAATTTCCTTTCCTTTATAAACAAAGATTCAGGATTTACACCAAGTCATCTTCTTTTCAATGAAGGTATTTTTTTGATCCTGCTAACCATTAATGTCCCAAATTTCCCGAGAATATGGGGAATTCCCCCAAATACTCTTGTGGTAGGTGGATTGTATTTTTCCAAAGATAGCTGCTGTTAAGTATATCCCATCTCATATGCTCTTGTTACAATGTGACATTAACAATTGTCCATCAAGAGGTGAGATTTGTGTTCCTGCCCCATGAGCCTGGGCAGACCTTGGTGAACACCTAAACCAGTAGCATGTAGCAGAAGCGAAATCATGTGACTTCCTATTATTGGCACCTTGATCTTGGACTTCCCAACCTACAGAACAATTCAAAATAAGTGTCTGTTCTTTAAGCTCCCAGTCTATGGTATTATAGCAGGCCCAGCTAGGACAGCAATCATTACCACCGCCTATTTTCAAAGCTCTTTCATCACCCTCAGTCAGAAACTCTATCACCATTAAGCAGTAACCCTCCATTCTTTTCTTCCAGCTCTTGGTAACCTCTAATCTACTTCCTGTCTCTGTGAGTTTTTCTATTCTAGATATTTCATGTAAGTAGAATCATGCGATATTTGTCCTTTTGTGTCTGGCTTATTTTACTTAACATAGTGTTTTTAAAATTTATCCATGTTGTAGCATGTGTCAGGACTTCATTAATTTTCCATGGCTAAATGGAAGTCCATTGTATATATATACCAATTTGGCTTATCCATTCATATGTTGAGGGTTAATTGGGTTGTTTCCACCTTTTGTTTGTTGTGAATAATACTACTATGCACATTAGTGTATAAGTATGTATTTGGGTCACTGTTTTCAATTATTTTCAATACATAAAAATTTAATTACTGGGTCAAGTGGTTAAGATATACATATACATATATATATGTATATATACATATATATATATATGTATATATGTATGTATATTTCGTTGTCAGATAATCTTTAATTGAAACCTTTTTCTTTGTAGTTCTTAACTAGCCAGACATTCCACTGCACCACTGTTGATAATCATCTTTTTTAAAAATATATTTTATTGATTTTTTACAGAGAGGGAGACAGAGAGTTAGAAACATCGATGAGAGAGAGACATCGATCAGCTGCCTCTTGCACGCCCCCTACTGGGGATGTGCCCGCAACCAAGATACATGCCGTTGACCGGAATCGAACCTGGGACCTTTCAGTCCACAGATGGGCGCTCTATCCACTGAGCCAAACCGGTTTCAGCTGTTGATATCATCTTTGACATCAAGGGTGATGGCTATCAACATTGCAGCCCACAGAGAGGGCAGTTCTCAGGACCTCTTTAATTTTTCCAGAGAGTTCTCTAGCTAAAGATCGGTGCTACATCTATTGGGCAATGTTGACAATCTCATCAAAAGGGATATTTCCACTGTGCTTAATGTTTTTTTTTGCTTCTTTCTGTCTTTTGGTGGTCCTTGGAGGTCTTTGATGATCAGGGCAGAGGCAGAAGGCACTACCTCAATCTGGGCCTGTCTGTTCTGAGTGGCCAGTTTCACTGTAATCCTCAGACCCTTTCAATCACCGGTTGCTTGGGCGATGTCATTACTAACCTATTTTAGAGGCCAAGGTAGACATGGCACCCATTTCCTCACTGGTGTGCGACTTTGATTTGGTTCGGGTCAAACTTCAGCAGCATGGTGAAGGCAGCTGGCATCGGATGAACCCGGATTTGGGACGACCAAAGAAAGTTGCACCGGAGCCTCCTCTAAAGATCTTTTTTAAAGGCATAGTTCAAAAGAGTCAAGAGAGTAGTGAGGAGTAACAATACAATTTTAGAAGCTAAAAACATATGATCAAGTGACTTAGTTGAACGGAGAACCAAATTCCACACTGGCAGTAGGGAAAGGAAATAATTTAATTTACATGATTAGACCCTCAGAAGACTCAGAAATTGGCAGCACGAGTTACCCCTGAAAGTTGGGGGTGGATAGTGGTATGAGAAGATATGGTGAGGGTGTTGAAAGACCATGAGTGGTTGAAAGTGGTTTAAGAAGTGGTTATAGAATGCCCAGTTTGGGCCAGTATGGAATAACTAGTATCAGACTTAACTGCCTACTGTAAAAAAAAGGACACAATGTTTTAAAACTTAAAACCTGGACAAAATATGCAAAACAAGTATTGTAGACACTGAGCAATGACCAGTCCAGGGCTGTGATCACTGAGAGAGGGGAGGCTGCACATCCACCCAGGCTTTCTCCCAGAGCATGTGTTCTAGGCCAGACATGGGGCCAGGGAATAGAGCAAGCAGAGAATGGTAACTCACTGGTTAGAGGAAGTATACATCAGAGTTCAAGGCTGAGAGGTCAGTTGGCATTAAAAGTTCAGCGAGGTCTGGGAGAGAGGGAGCGGTTGCTATAAAAAAGGAACCTAAGAAGGATGTGTGAAAACTTCCCTCAGGTCTTGGCCAATTCTTTGGCCAAGGAAACAGTGCTGGGTGCAGAAGGAGTGCACTTGAGAGATACACCTGTAAGGAACTGAGAAAGGCAGGATTGGGCAGAAAGAAAAAACGAATGCACAATGCAGTTGCAACTGAGGCCTCAGCCATGAGCTAAGGTAATCATTGAGGAAAGGGTCAAAGCCTCAGTATTCCCATTTTAGCACCCTAGGTGGGGCTTACATTGGGTAAGGCAGTTTCCTGCAGCTGAACATAATTTCCGGAGGGGGACACAGCTTTGAGCTGTCAGTGTCAGATATTTGGACAGCTGGAGGATGGGTGCTTCATCCCTACAAGAAGATTTGGGTTGGACACCAGAATATCCACTGAAGTTGCATTGGGGATTTCTTTCAAACATTTAAGTAATTAATAATACCAATTAATATTACACGAACTCTTCCAGAGAATAGGAAAAGAGGGATTACTTCTCAACTTATTTTATGAAGCCAGTATAAACTTGTCACCAATCTAATGACATAAGAAAGGAAAATTATAGACCAATATCTCTTATGTACAAAAACTCAAAATTCTAAGCAAAATAGAAACAAATAGAATCCAGCAATATTTTAAAGTAATCAAAATTATCACCAATTAGGATGTACTCCAGGAATACAAATTTATTTAACATTACAAAATCAAGGTAATTCACCAAGAGGTAGCAGTTCGATTCCCCATTGGGGCACATGATTGGATTTCAGCTTGATCCCAAGTAGGGGCCATGCAGGAGGCAGCCAATCAATGATTCTCTCTTATCACTGATGTTTCTCTCTTTCCCCTCTTCTCTGAAATCAATAAAAATGTATTTAAAAATAAAAAATAGCTGAAACAGGTGTGGCTCAGTGGAGAGAGTGTTGGCCTGTGGACTGAAGGGTCCCAGGTTCGATTCTGGTCAAGGGCATGTACCTTGGCTATGGGCACATCTCCAGTGGGAGGTGTGCAGGACGCAGCTGATCGATGTTTCTAACTCTCTATCCTTCTCCCTCTCTGTAAAAAATCAATAAAATATATTTCAAAAATAAAAAATAAAATCAAGGTAATTCACCCCACTAACAAAATAAAGGAGAGAATCCATAGATTTATCTCAACAAACTAAGCATAGAAGGAAAATTCCTTATTCTGATATGAAGTAGCTATTAAAAAAAACTATAACATCATATTCAATGGTGAAGTGTCAAACATTTTCTCCCAAAGTTAGGAACAACACAAAGATATTCATTCTCACCATTTTTATTCAAGTACTAGAGGCCTGGTGCATAAAATTTGTGCATGGGGTGGGGTTCCTCAGCCGGCCTGCACCTTGTGGGATCAGGCCTAAACTGGCAGTCGGATATGCCCTGAGGGGTCCCAGATTGGAGAGGGTGCAGGACAGGCCACTAGTAAAGAGATAATCAAATATTGCCTATATCCCACATCTTATTTATCCATTTATTCATCAATGGACACAATGTGTTTTTCCCACATATAGGCTATTGTAAATAATGCTGCAATGAACACAGAAATGCATTTATCTTTTCAAATTAATGTTTTTATATTATTTGGATAAATACCAAGAAGAGGAATTGCTGGACCATATGGTAGTTCTATTTTTAATTTTTAAAGGAACCTCCATACTGTTTTCCATAGTGGCTGCAATATTTACATTCCTACCAATAGTGTACAAGAGTTCCCCTTTCTCAACCTCCTTGTCAATGCTTGTTGTTTACTAGTATTGTCTTTTTTATAATAGTCATTCTAAAGGTGTGCAGTGATAACTTGTAGTTTTATTTATATTTCCTTAATAATTGGTGATGTTGAACTTTTTTTTTCATATGCTTGTTGGCCATCTATATGTCTTCCATGGAAAAATATCTATTTAGATCCTTTGCCCAATTTTAAATAAAATTGTTCATTTTATTTGTTGTTGTTGAGTTGTATGAGTTCTTTTTATACTTTGGATATTAGCTCCTTATCAGAAGTGTCATTTACAGATATCTTCTCCAGTTCAGTTGGTTGCCTTTTTGTTTTGTTTATGGTTTCCTTTTTCTGTGCAGAAGTTTTTTAATTTGATGTCCCATTTTTGTTTTTGTTTCCCTTGTCTTTGGAGAAAAGTATGAATATTAAGTCACCTTTCCTCAGGTTGAGCTATAGATTCATTGCAATCTTGCAGGATTTGGAAGACATCATCCTCAAGAGTTGGCCAACTTACATTTCTAGATTGACTATAAAGTTACATTAATTAAGAGAGTGTGTTGATATGAAGATAGAGAAATAAACCAATAGAACAGAATAGAAAGTCTAGAAGAAGACCCACTACAGCAGTTATTTGATTTAAGATACAGGCATTCCTGCAATTTAGTGAGGAAAGTGGCTTTTTTCAATACACAGTACTGAGACAATTTGTTATCTGTATGGAAAAAGAATGAACCTTTATTCTTATCTCACAACACACATAAAAATTTACTGAGATAAATCATAGATATTTGTATGAAAACTAAAATAATCAGTTGTCTAAAAGGAAGCATAGGAGAAATCTCGATTTTCTTAAGGTTGGAAAAGATTTCTTAAACTGGACCTAAAAAATACTAACTATGGGCCTAGCTGGTGTTTCTAAGTTGTGAGAGCCTTGGCCCTTGCACTGAAGGGCCATTGGTTCATTTCCTGATCAATGGCATGTACCTGGGTTGTAGGTTCAATCCCTGGCCCTGGCTGGGGTGTGTGCAGGAGGCAACCAGTCTATGTGTCTCTCTCACATTTATGTTTCTCTCTCCCCCTCCCTACTTCCCTTCCACTCTCTCTAAAAAATTAATGGAAAAAATATTCTTGGGTGAGGATTAACACACACAAAAAAAATCATATGAAAGATAAAATTGATAAATTAGGCTTTATTAAAATAATTTCTGTCAATAAAAGACATAATAAAGCAAGTGAATAGCCCTCTCTGGTTTGGCTCAGTGAATGGAGCATTGGCCTGCGACTTAAGGGTCCCAGGTTTGATTCCAGTCAAGGCACATGATTGGGTTGTGGGCTTGATCCCCCAGTAGGGTGCGTGAAGGAGGCAGCCATCAGTGATTCTCTCTCATCATTGATGTTTCTATATATATCTCTCTCTCCCCCTTCCTCTCTGAAATCAATAAAAAATATATATATATATATAGTGAATAAACATGCCTACTCTGGGAGAATATATTTGAAATACATCTGAGAAAAGATTCATGTCCAAAATATATTTTAAAAACCCTTACAAAGCCGAAGCCGGTTTGGCTCAGTGGATAGAGCGTCGGTCTGTGGACTAAAAGGTCCCAGGTTCGATTCCGGTCAAGGGCATGTATCCTGGTTGTGGGCACATCCCCAGTAAGGGGCGTGCAGGAGGCGGCTGATCGATGTCTCTCTCTCATCGATGTTTCTAACTCTCTATCTCTCTCCCTTTCTCTCTGTAAAAAATCAATAAAATATATTTTGAAAAAAACAAACCCTTACAAATCAATAAAAAACACAAACCAATTACAAAGTGGACAAAAACTTAGGCACTTTGACAGAAGATCTCCCAAGGTCCAATAAGCCTTTGAAGAGGTATTCCACACCAGTTCTCACTGGGATGTACAATTTAAAACTACAGGGGCTTGTCACTACACACTCCCCGCAGATGGCTAAAATGTAAAAGACTGACACTGTCAAGGATAATGAGGATGTGGAGCAAGAACTTTCACACATTACTGAGGAAGTGTAAATTCATTCAACTATATAGGAAAACTACTTGGTAGTACTGTATCTCTTAGAGTTAGACATGTGCTAAAGTTCACTTAGCAGTTACACTTCTACATATGCTATCCAAGGTAAATTAATGCCTGTGTTTGCCAAAAGACATATAAGAATCTTTACATCAGTTTTCATAAATAACCTCAATGATCATCAACTGGAGAAGGCATAAACAAATTGTAGCATAATTATACATATATAATAGCAGACTATTGTATAGAGAGAAAAAAAAGAACAGCAGGTATAAATCTCAAAAATGTTAGGTTGAATGAATGAAGCCAAATGCCAAACATTATCTGCCGTGTGATTCCACTTATAAAAATCCAAGAATAGGAAATTAACTGAGGGTGATAGGAGTCACAGAATAATGGTTCCCTTATGGAATGGGGGATAGGAAGCTGTGTTTGTTTTTACTGAGAAGGGGAATGAAGGCGCCTTCTGGGGTGATGGAACTATTCTTTGTCTTTATCTAGATTGTAGATATACATTGTATACACATGTTAAAATATATATGTGCCAAAATTTCACACACCAGGCAATTCCCTCTCCCTGCTCTGGGAAAACCAGGAGATTTTTTTTTTTATTTGGAGAATATGAAGCAGAAGATCTCTGGACTCAGGGGCACCAAGCACATAGAAGGGAGGTATCTACCAAAAATTGGGGGATTAAATAAACCTATGCATGACAAAAGCTGGCTTACCCCACCCCAGGTTCTTTTCCTCATTTGGCTCTCCGAACTAAAAATTTACGTCTCATTAGCCAGAGTTGTATCACATGATTAATCCTAATCCAATGAGCAGGTGAGGGAATGTGCAGGATGGGGGATTCCAAAAAAATCAGGACAACCTTGAAGTTTGTTTTCACCATCATCCTTATCATCCTCATCACACATTTACCATTTATGCTCATGCCATACAGACTTGACTGTATCACCTAATAAACCAAAATTACACAAATATTCCTGCATCCATTATTCCGAGCAGCTTCTCCAACTATCAGATCGTAGGTCAGTTCATGGAGCAGCCACTGCAGCCGCTTCCTTGCTACTTGTCCAGGCTCACAGGAGATCCTTTCTGATGTGGCTAAGCCTGAGCAGCACTGTGCCACTTCGGCTTCCTCAGTGGGAGTCAGGCACTAGCTCCTTCACTGCTCACAATGAGAATCTCCCAGTCCAAGGTGCTAGGAGGATGGTGTTCAGATGCTGCGAAACTCCAAACAAATATAACAACAACAAAATCATGAAATGGCTTCCATTTGAGCTAGAAATTGAAAACCATTTTCCTGTTCTTTAACTCTCCTTGCGTTTACCCGATGCCCCTTTGACTGAAAGTCCACCACGTCTTCCAGTCTAGTTTCATTTTCTGCTCCCATGGCACAAAGCTGTAAAGCCTCTTCCTGTGTCCAATGCAGAGGGTGTGCCGGGTGTCTGAGAGTTCACAACCTCCCTCTCACCTGAGGCTCTCTGGCACCAAGGACTGCTCTAAGTCCCCTCCCATCAATCAATGGTCTCTGCTTAGCAAAGATTCAGAAAAGCAGTTTGCATGTGTGTAAAACAGAAAGTAGGACTGAACAATCTTCACCTTGAATAGACTCTCACTACAGTGCTCTACACTGTTTGATATAGGGATCATTTCCTGTGGGGAAAAAATTACAATATTAATTTGAAGTGAATGACTAACGATACTAAGCCAACTCCCTCATATTGCATAAAATAAAGTTTGTTTTAGCTCCCCTAAATATCAGTGTTTCTTATTCTTGCAGGTCTCAGCAGCCCAACTTGTTCTGCATATGGTTGCATGTTTAATTAGTGATCCTTCTGTAAGTGTCTGCAATTAGCACCATGATGATTAATAAAATAACTCCTTTAAAGCTCCATTTAGCTAGCAGAACTGCACAATCAGGTATAATTAATTCATCATTAATAAATCATGGCTGATTAACTAATCTGTTTATTACCAACACATTACTGAACAGCTCCCACCTGAGCACAGCTAATTTTTCCATGCCTAACAGAACTAGAAGCAAACAAAAAACTCCAGCTCCTCCAAAACTGCACTGAGCAGCAGGTATATTGGTACGGTCAGGGAGATTTTGAGAGAATGCACATTTAAAAGTTATTGAGCTGCATAGACAATTGTTGCTTGGGAGAAAACATTGGCTAAATCTGGAGGCCTGGACACCAGTGGTTCTCCAACATAAGCACACACCAGAACCATCTGAGTTTATAAAAAACCAGATTTCTGATCCCTGCCTTCAGAGTTTCTGATTCAGTAAGGGGCCCGGGGCAGGGGAGGGGGAGGGTGGGAGAGGTAGTGCTGAGAATTTGCTTTTCTAACAAGCCCCCACCTGGTGGTATGGAAGCTGCTTGTCTGGTGACCACACTTAGAGAACCACAGTTTTACCCTTTCTCATATATGGGGAATGACACCCAAATTCCTTCTGTATTTTTTAATAGTTAAAAAACAATAAAAATATCTTTCAGGTTTATTTCTCTGGCCTTGGGTTTACATCCTATCTCTTCAACTGGATTGTGGAAGAATTACTTTGTTATATTTCTCTTTCTGCTACCACAGAACCTAACAACTATTTTCTAGATGTAGAAACTATTAACAAAACCTAGACATGCCTGTACTTCATCCCAGAACCGTTGTTTGTGCCCCAGTCTTTCTAAGCCTCAGCCCTCAGTACTCCCCTGACTGCCATAATTCTCAGTGTCTCTGCCACGCATAGGCCCTAATCACTGACCAGAGGAAGTGCTCATTATCTTTTCATGAAAGGATGGGCCTGGCCTCCCCACTTAGAGTCCCTTGAGAGTGCTGTAAGCGCCTCTCCAATCTCCTTTGTAGCCTGTTCCCCTGCTCTCCACCTGCTGGCTTCTAGCATGGTGTCTTATGCAAGGGAGACAGCAAAGTACAGTTTACCAGTCGTGTCAGATTGCTGACCAGCGGGTCTGCCCTACAGGCTGTGAATTCGGATCTTAACTGGGCACCTAACTTTTAAGACACATGTGAGTAACAGCAAGGGGGATTCCTACCATGAATAGAACTTGAAAAGTAGTAGTCTACCCTCTGAGAGTTAAAGTATTTTTAAAAAATCGGAAAAGAGAAAAACAAGATCAACTTAAAGTAGTGGTTCTCAATCAGGTGGTCACTTTTGTCCCTGCCCCCACCTCAAAAGTATTTGGCAATTTCTTTTTTATTTTATTTTATTTTTTAATACATCTTTATTGTTCCTCTTTTTCCCCCCATAGCTCCCCTCCACCTGGCTCCCACCCTACCCTCTGCCCTCAGCTCCCTCCCACATTGTCCTCATCCATAGATGTACGATTTTTGTCCAGTCTCTCCCTGCACTCCCCCTCACCTCTTTCCCCCTGAGAATTATCAGTCCACTCCCTTTCTATGCCCCTGATTCTATTATACTCACCAGTTTATTCTGTTCATCATATTTTCTATTCATTTGATTTTTAGATTCACCTGTTGATAGATATGTATTTGTTGTTCATAATTTTTATCTTTACCTTCTTCTTTTTCCTCTTCTTAAAGAGTACCTTTCAGCATTTCATATAATACTGGTTTGGCGGTGATGAACTTTAGTTTTTTCTTATCTGTGAAGCTCTTTATCTGATCTTCAATTCTGAATGATAGTTTTGCTAGGTAGAGTAATCTTGATTGTAGGTTCTTGCTGTTCATCACTTGGAATATTTCTTGCCCCACCCACCTGGGCCTGCATAGTTTCTGTTGAGAAATCAGCTGACAGTCATATGGGTGCTCCCTTGTAAGTAATTAACTGTTTTCCTCTTGCTGCTTTTAATATTCTCTCGGTGTCTTTTGCTCTTGATATTTTAATTATGATGTATCTTGGTGTGGTCCTCTTTGGATTCCTTTTGTTTGGGGTTCTGTGTGCTTCCTGGACTTGTAAGTCTATTTCTTTCACCAGGTGGGGGAAGTTTTCAGTTATTATTTCTTCAAATAGGTTTTCAGTATCTTGATCTCTCTCTTCTTCTGGCAGCCCCATAATTCTGATGTTGGTACGCTTGAAGTTGTCCCAGAGGCTCCTTACACTATCTTCCAATTTTTGTATTCTTTTTTTCTTTTTTCTTTTTCCAGTTGAGTGTTTTCTGCTTCTTTGTATTTCAAATCTTTGACTTGATTCTTGCATTCCTCTAGTCTGCTGTTAGGTCTCTATATAATATTTTTTATTTTAGTCAGTGTATGTTTAATTTCTAGTTGGTCCTTTTTCATCTCCTCTTGAGTCTCGCTAAATTTATCCATCTTTTCTATGAAATTCTTAAAAAACCTTATAACCATAGTTTTGAACTCTATATCCAGTCATTTGTTTTCCTCCATTTCTTTCGTTTGTGATCTGTTCCTTTGTCTCTGCATTTTCGCTGCTTCCCTGAGTTGGTAGAGTAGCTTTGTGTGCTAGGTGTCCTATATGGCCCAGTAGCTTTGCCTTCCCAGTTAACTGAGGTGGACTCTCTTGGTGCACCCCTTTGTGGACTGTGTGTACAGCCTTGTAGTTAAGTCTTGCTTGTTGTTGGTATCACTGGGGGGGGGAATTGACCTCCAAGCCAATTAGTTGCGAGGATCAGCTGTGTCTACACCCAGAGAACTTTTGTGCTGGACTCAGCCTTAAGACTTGCAAGATTGTAAAAGCCTCTGTGCTGGGCTTGGATGTGTTGGAGTCTCAGGGCTGAGCAGACAGCCTTAGCTTCCCATCAGCCTTGCACTACATGGTGGCTTCTGGGTCTCAGTGTCCTTTGGTAATCGCTGTAGCCCTCTCTGTACACACACACACACACACACACATGTGCGCACACCTCCAGACCTCTGCCTTTCTGGCTCCCCTGAGTTTCTGTGTACTCTGGAGACCCATATGAGTCTGGGCCCAGGGTCTTGTGCAAAACTGGGGTTCAGTGCAGTCTGATTTGGATTCAGTGCAGTTGGGAGGTTCTGTTTTCTTCCTGCTAGAGAAAGCCTGGGGCACAATCAGCAGTCAATCCTCTTGGCGCATGCCTCCAGGCCTCTGCCTCTTTGTGGCTCCCCTAAGTTTCTGTGCTCTCCTCCCTTTTCACAACAGTCCAGACTCCCCCTGTATGAGTCTCACCCAGAACTGGGGTTCAGTGCAGTCAGAAGTGGGGTTCAGTGCAGTCATGAGTTTCTGTCTCTCTCCTGCAAGAGAAAGCCAGGCAAATGCTCCACCGCTCGTCCTCTCCACCCACATGTCTCTGTACCTCAGCTTTTTACAGCTCCTCTGAGTCTTCATGAGCCCCTCTCTTTCCTTCTAGTTGTAGAATCTCCACTCAGCCAGCTTTCCTGTGATTCTGGATGGTGTCTGTTCTGTCTTTTAGTTGTAGTTTTGAAATTTTTGTGTGAGGCAGCAATTTAGGTGTTCACCTATGCCGCCATCTTGGTTTCTCCTCCCTATTTGGCAATTTTGACAACATTAAAGGAATGAAATGGCTTTACTATATTCTGATAAAAGTGGAAAGACAGGGCTGGTCAACCGTAGAGGCTCTGGGAAAGGTTACTCAAAGAGATAAGAGGGCCCAGCCAGGTCAGACCTGAGAGAGAGGCTGATCTGTGCTGACGCAGGTTACATATGGTGGTCTCATGTCCGACATGAGTGCAGGCTAAAGTCATTGTATCTTACAAAAATACTGTAAAAAACGTGTGAGATAAGTAGAAATATTAACTGTATACTCAATAATATGAAATCATGGTTGCTAACTTTTCAGCGTAGTAATAGTTTTCCGTTGCTTCACATCAATCACCACAAACTCTGTGGCTTAAAACCACACATTTCACATGGGTTTCTGTGGGTAAGGAGACCAGGCCTGGCTTAGCCGGGTCCTCTGCAAGGCTGCAGTCAAGGTGTCGGTCTGGACGGGGTCTCTGACTCATGTGAACACTCAGCTGAGGGGAAGCGTTCCTTCCAAGCTCACTTGGTGGTTGGTGGAATTCAATTCCTTGCTATCACAGGGCTGAGGGCCTCATCTTCATGCTGGCTATCGAACAGATGCTGCCCTAAGCTTCCAAAGGCTACCTGCAGTTGCTTCGATAGGTCCCCAGAGTGGGACCTCGCTTCTTCAGAGCCAGGCAAAGGAGAAAGAGTCGCCAATAAGATCGGTGCTACAGTCTTATGTAACCTTAGAGGCCCAATGCACTAAATTCATGCAAGGGGCTTTGCTCTCGCAACCCCAGCTTTGTCCCGAAGGTCATCGGGAAGGATGTCCAGATGGTCATTCTATTGTTTGGTCTAATTACATAGTAGCTCTTTATTATATAGGATAATCATGTCCACATAATCACATGTGCCCCATTATCTTTGTCATACTTCATTGGTTACAAGCACTCAAGGAGGTAGGAATCAGAGTCTGTCTTCCTTAGATTGTATTGGTATTGAGGTTACTATTTTTTTAAAGAGCCCTTATATTTTAGAGCTAAATACTAAAATATTTGTAATGAAAACACTTACCATGTCTGAGTGAGATTTGCTTTGGAATAATCCAGGGGGCTGGGGAAGTGGGTTGAGATATAAATAATTGGCCATGAGTTGAAAATTGTTGAATCTGGTAGATTCATGGGAGCTCATTATATGAGGTTCTCTACTTCGGTGTATGCTTGAAATTTTCATAATAAAATTAAAAAGGTAGCATGCATATTAGTTATCTGTTGCTGCAAAATTAATTACCTCACAACTTAGTGACTTAAAACAACAAACATTTATTTTCTCGGTTCCTATGGGTCAGGCTTCTGACACAGCTTAGCTGGGTGGCTCTGAGGGTCTCATAAGGCTGCCTTCCAGGTGTCAGCAGGAGTGTGGGCATCTGAGGCCTGATGAGCTGGGGATTTACTTCCAACTCATTCAGGTGGCTGTTGGTCAGGTGCCTCAGATCCTTGCTCATGATGGGCAGCTGGCTTCCCACAGAGCAAGTGATGAGAGAAAGAAAGAGAAGAAGACACACACCAAAGTCAACCAGAACAAAAGATAGTCTTTTATAACTAATCTCAGAAGGGACATACTATTCTGAATATGCTATTGGTCACACAGACCAACCCTGGTGCAGTGTGGGAAGGAGAGGCACCGCGGAAGGCGGGGATCATTGAGAGCATTTTGGAGTCAGGCTACTGTGGTATGTAAGGCAAAAATTGGGTGTTGTCAAAATTATCCTTGAAAGTCTTTTAAATAACCCATTAAACATAGTGGACAGTTATACCAGTGTTTCTCCAGTGCTGTAATGCATCGCTGTTTTCTTGAGTGCTAGATTAAAGTGTGGTCTTGAACTAGGGACCTTGGTTGTTCCAAAAGTAAAAGTTTCCTTCCTTTTCTTTTTTTCTTTTTAAAATATTTTTTCCTTTTTTGTTTCATAAAAAAATATATTTAAACACTATAATCACATTTGGCCCTGCCTTGAGCATATTAAGTTAAATTCAAATAAATGAAGTGCAGTATGGGGGCATTCTAATGGATTGTGAAAGGGGAAAGCGGATCGTAACTTGATGGCATCTGCCTTTTAGGTCCATTTTGCTGACTCCTTGTTTTAGCTCCACAGTCACCAAGCAGCTTTCTGATTATAATTTGGCTTCCCAAACAAAAATGCACACGGGGACAAAATGCTCCAACCTAAAGCATTCTGTGGTTACATTTCTCATTGTAAAATAAGAATTATTATTCTACAAAAAATAAATAAAGCCCTAGCCAATTTGACTCAGTAGATAGAGCGTTGGACCATGAACTGCAGTGTCCCAGGTTCAATTCAGGTCAAGGGCAAGCACCTTGTTTGCAGGCCCTGGTCAGGGTGTGTGTGGGAGGCAACCAATTGATGTGTCTCTTACATCGATGTTTCTCTCTTTCTGTCTCTCCCCCTAACTTCCCCCCTCTCTAAAAATCGATGGAAAAATGTCCTCAGGTGAGGATTAACAACAACAAAAACAATTGGTATTCTAGCTCTACGTATCAGTCTTTATGTGCTAGGTCAGTGGTCCACAAACTGGTGGCTCGCGAGCCATATGCGGCTCGCAAGCCTCAGTTTGCTGCTCTGTTAATGAGTCTGACGACCACTGCGCTAAGGTAATGTGAATATGCATGTCATGTGGTACATTTACATGATAGGCTTTTGAGCCTGCACCCCTGAGTCCCCAGACTGTGATGAATTTACCCAAGTAATGCCACCCAAGGGGGAGCCATCAGAGTGGTCTAGAAGTCTTCCCAAGGTGTGGCAGCTATATTTACTGCACACAGAATATATGCATGGGCTCCCCACACTTTATCAGATCCTTGCTCACGATGGGCAGCTGGCTTCGACAGAGCAAGTGATGAAAGAAGAAAAGAGAAAAAGACACACACCGTCTCAGGTCCCTTACTCTCAGATGGGGGCGTGTAACCAGTTTCGGTTGATAGGCTTTAAGTAGAGTTGACACCTACCACTTCTGAGACAAAACCCAGTGCAATTTTCATACACTCTTTCCCACTGCTGCAGTGACCATAGACATGCCAGAATGCATATCAGCCTGGGCCCTGCAGGACCATAATGGACAGAACCCCCTCCTGACCTGTGGAAATTAAGCAAATAATATGAGTGCAAATAAAAGTTTATTATATTAAGCTATTGAGATATGTCCTACATTAGTGTAACTCTAACTCAGTATACCAAGGGATGCCAGCGTTGCGGGGAGTGTTTTTCAATCAGTGGTAACGTTACACGTGAGCGCTGGGATCCATCTCCAACAATCTCTCTTCACTTACCCCTCTGCTCACTCCTAGTAAGATTAGAGAGGCAAGAGGTGGGCAGAAGTAGAAGTCAGGAGAAACCTAGCAGGACTAGAGATATTAAAGTGCCCCTATCCTGCCCTGCTCATATCAGCACAGGATGCTAATTCTAGAGGCTCTATGCTCCTGCTAACTAAAGACGTAATTTCATTTCCTCTTTTTATCTGTTCGGGTGCCTGTGCTTCCTTCCCGCCCCAGCTTCCCTGGAGCCACTACCGTCACGGTGGCCACCCAGTCAGTCTTCAGCAGATGGACCCAAGAAACACTTAATATAACAGTTGCCCTGACTATTCTGACTCAGCTATCCATTGCTAAATGGAAAATTTTTAAATCACTTATAAAACTAAATATAGGGTTTGAAAATATAGGGTGAAAAATCAACTCAGAGGCTTCAAATAGCAATTTTCATGCAAAAAAAAAAAAAGAGTGTAGAGTCATTTCAAGGACTTGTTTCCCAAAAATAACTAGTAAGAACTTGGCATACAGCCCAGCTTGTGCAGCTCAGTGGTTGAGTGTCGACCTATGAACCAGGAGGTCATGGTTGGATTCCCAGTCAGGACACATGCCCAGATGGCGGGCTTGATCCACAGCAGGGGATGTGTAGGGGATTCTTGCTCATCATTGATGATCTGATCTCTCTGTCTCCTTTCCTCTCTGAAATCAATAAAAATATAATTTCAAAAAAGAACTTGGCATAAATTTAAAAGCTAAAATTCAGACCCTTTCAACTATGCATTTGTATAAAATTGTGCAGACAATTCAGGCCTAGGTTGGGCAGACTTTCCAGTGATTCTCTCCCTTGGTGTCAGAACCAACTGATGAGTTGTGGTGAGCTGTGCAGTGTGTGCTGGGTCATTGGTTACTCATTAAGCTAAAGTACTGAAGCTAGTGAATTAATTTCTTCATTGCAAATCAGGGGAAACACAGGATTACTTCTGTAATAAATGCACTCTCACATGCCTTAGCAAAACAAATAAAAACAGAAAGCATGGTGCTCTGACCTGGTGACTCAGTTGGTTGAAGCATTATCCCATACACTTGAGTCAGGGCATATACCCAGGTTGCTAGTTCAACCCCCGATTGGAGCACATACGTACATGAGGCAACCGATTGATGTTTCTCTCTCACATCAATATTTTTCTCTCTTTTTCCTTCTTCTCTCTCTCTAAAATTAACAACATATCCTCAGGCACTGGCCACGAACCTAGAAGTCACCAGTTCAGTTCCTGATTAGGGCCCTTGCCTGGGTTGTAGGCTCAAACCCCAGTGGTGAAAAGGGGATGGGACTGTGAGAAGGCATCCTATCAATGTTACCCCCTCTCACATCCATGTTCCTCTCTCCCCCTTTCCCTTCCTCTCTTTAAATTAAAAAAACAACAACACCATATTTAGAAAATGAAAATAAAAACCTATCCTATGGTTAGGATTAACAAAAAGAAAACATGGGAGCCTTAAGGTGAAAAAAAAAAGGACAGGAATTTCTAACTGATCAGCTAGCAGTTTTTTAGATGGCCGAGAACTGCCATCAGTGAGATTATCTTAAAGAAACTCTTGCCAAAACCGGTTTGGCTCAGTGAATAGAGCATCGGTCTGTGGACTGAAAGGTCCCAGGTTCGATTCCGGTCAAGGGCATGTACCTTGGTTTCGGGCACACCCCCAGTAGGGGGTGTGCAGGAGGCAGCTGATCAATGTCTCTCTCTCATCCATGTTTCTGACTCTCTGTCCCTCTCTCTTCCT
Organism: Lasiurus cinereus; assembly: GCA_011751065.1. NCBI lineage: Eukaryota > Metazoa > Chordata > Mammalia > Chiroptera > Vespertilionidae > Lasiurus > Lasiurus cinereus. The sequence goes on from JAAGEH010000426.1 coordinate 18,330,972, forward strand.
CTCTGTAAAAACTCAATAAAATATATATATATTAAAAAAAAGAAACACTCTTAATGACTTGAAAAAGTCCCCATCCCAAAGTCAATTATAGGCACTCAATATTACATATTTAATTGACTTTAAAGTTATGTTAAAAACCCATTTTATTAAGGTAAGAGAAGAATTCATTTTAAGTCATCACTCTAAAGCTATATATAAGATAAAGATAATATATTACTTTTAGTGTTTAATTTTACTACCACACTAATACATATACATCTTTTACATTTCTGGGGTTTCTAGTTATTTACTTACATGTTCTTAGTTTTGGTTATTAAACATGTATGTTCCAATGAAGGAAATAGTTTTTATTACATACATTAACATTATTCCCAATCTTATTCCCCACATATGAACTGTTTTCACTATCTTCATGACTCATCCTGCCCATATAGATTCATATTCTCATAGACAGCATAACATTGCTAATATTTTATAATCTGTAATCTTCTTTCTCAGTATTATATCATGAAATATTTGTCTGTATTTCCACATAGTTATTGGAATTTTTTAATGGCTGCAAAATATTCTATCACAATCACCTACATTTAAATGGTTTGATTTTAACCATTTGTTCCTCATTCTGTGATTAGTAGTCACAATCTTTATTACGAGTTACTTACTTATATTTCAAATACACTCACAGGTAGAGCCAAAACTCCATAGTTAATTGGTACACGCCAACTCTCCATTAATATGTCTCCAGTTTTCTATTTCTAACATGAGGATTAAGTAGACTGCTATGCAAGTTTGCTAAAGGCAGCCCCTTATGTTTTCCTTCGTGGAAACGGTCATTGGGGAGAGCAGCATCTGGGCACAGCTGCCTCTAGGCTGTCAGCGTGCCCTCTAAAACAACTGCAGCACCTCCCCTAATGTCAACTCGGCCATCCGGGCGCAAGGAGATCTCCAGTTCTCCTCCTCGGCAGGAACACTGAAAGGCTGGAGAACACAAAACAAATCACAAATTAAGGGGATAGTGAGATACCTCTTGTTACAAGTTCTAGAATCCTCCTAGGTCAGTTTAAAGATAAATTCTTTAAAAATTCTTTAAGGTCCTGACCGGTTTGGCTCAGTGGATAGAGTGTCTGCCTGCGGACTGAAGGGTCCCAGGTTCGATTCCAGTCAAGGGCATGTATGTACCTTGGTTGCAGGCACATCCTCAGTAGAAGGTGTTGCAGGAGGCAACTGATCAATGTTTCCCTCTCATCGATGTTTCTAACTCTCTGTCCCTCTTCCTTCCTCTCTGTAAAAAATCAATAAAATATATTTAAGATAAATAAATAAATAAAATAAAAATTCCTTAAGGATAAAATCTGTCCATGGTACTGCCCAGCCCAACCGGTTATCCTGAGGAGTGAGGGGCCACAAATGCACTTTCATCCACAAACACACAGCTCCAGGTCTTCCCTTCCTGAGCTACTTCCTCTATCACCTCCTGTAATGCCCAGGCTCACCCCACCCACAGCTTCCTCCCTGGCTCTGTCTCAGAGTAAGCAAGGACACATGAAAAGATAGATGCAGGAACTAGATGTCTAGGAAGATAAAGATGTCTAGGAGGTCTCTCCCGACCTGAATAAGACAAAGAGATGTCATTCATTCATTGTGGTTACCAAGCAACCACAGGTGTCAGGCTGACAAGAGGCACTGCCTCAGCCTTCCTGGGGCTCTGTACTTAGGAGAGTAACTTGTATCACCTATTAGCAGCCACCTGCTCTCCTCAAATCAGGCTCACAGAGCCTAACCCTGCCACTGAGTAAGACCTCTAGAGTTGGACTCCTAATTTTTAAAAAATATATATTTTATTGATTTTTTACAGAGAGGAAGGGAGAGGGATAGAGTTAGAAACATCAATGAGAAAGAGACATTGATCAGCCGCCTCCTACACGCCCCCTACTGGAGATGTGCCCGCAACCAGAATACATGCCCTTGACTGGAATCAAACCTGGGACCTTTCAGTCCGCAGGCCGATGCTCTATCCACTGAGCCAAACTGGTTTCGGCTGGACTCCTAATTTGATTATTAGGGCTATGTAGCCTCCGTTGTCTGCGGTCCATTTTCTCTGCCCCTGAGAAAATATATATTAATCACCAGGAGACTTGGTTCAAAAGCAATTTGTATGATTCAACCTGGGAGCCAGTAATAGCACTAAGGAAGCTTACCTATTAACCAGTCTCTACCTTTCACATCATAAATAACTTCTCTGGGCCAAAGTTACACAGCTAGTTAATTTTACTCAACAAATACTTATTGGGCACTTACTGTAAAAGAAGTGTGTCTATGTGCTGGGAGAAATGGGTAGAAGGTGTTTGGGATAGAGGATATTTAGAGTAGAGGGGTTAGGGTGAAGGAATTTAAAAACCTTTCATTTCCACGTTGGTGACACAAAACATATCTTCAAGTGCATAGTACATATGAGAAGGAATACTAGCTTAAGATTAGGCCTTTAAAAAAAAAAGAGAGCTGTCTTACCACGCATATCTTTCTTCCCCAGTTCTTGGGACCAGTAGCTGCTAAGAACAGTGTGTGCAGACCCTTAAAAGAAATGAGAAGTTATGATACAGCACAAGGGAAACAGGGGCAACTTTGTGGTAAATTTATAAGCAATTGCAATCAACTAGTTAGTGGTTATGTTGGCATGGCCACAGCAGAGTATGGCATTATGAATGGAGATAGAAAGGAAGGCACAGAATGTATGGATAAGCTCCTCCAAATGATGCATTTGCAATGTTTTACACTTTCTGAAAGCTGAATTAAACAGCAGGTGTTCATTCTTGTCCTGTCTACAGGTCATCCAGTCCTTCAATTAAATCTACATCCTTCAAGAGAGACTATCCGCTTACTCCTGGGAATGCAAATGCAAGGAAAGTGGGAACTCTGACAAAATCCAAAATTTCCATCAAGCACACATTCCCAGATTTTGGTGGCAGAAGAACTGTCCTTCAGTGAGGTATTTTTTTAAAGATAATTGTGCCCAAGGTTCAGATCAGAGAATGGGTAGTAAAGTGAAGGAACAAGCTGTAAAGTAATAACTGTCAGAAAAGTCTGTGGGGCAGAAAAGGCTGGGATGGAAAGGGCCTCTCCTTCGGGAAAACTTACTAAACGTTAGGGCATGTGGATGGTGTGACCAACCCTCCCAGTTCGCCTGAGACTGTCCTGGTTTTAGTATCAAAACCTTGTGTGCTGAAAGACCCCTCCGTTTGAAGCAAACTGAGATGGTTGGTCATCACTGTCCAAAGACCTTGCCACTGTAGAAAAGCATTATTTCAGGGGAAACTTGCTCTCGGTGCCAATTAAAATCTTCGTAAAGCAGCTGTGCAGGTATAAATCCGCTCAGAACTTCTATTCCAGGGGGAAACAGTTGAGTTGGCCTGTTTGGATGTCATTTGGGCATTTTCCTGACATCCAAAAAGTGCTTGCTTACTGAGCTTTGGATTTCACATGTTTTGTTCCTCAGAGAGTAACTAAGTCATCCCAGCCCCTGCCATCTGACCAGAACAGTCTTCCCAGCCTCCTACTCTGGCCACCATCCCAGGTGCCAGCCTCCTTATTGCCCCCTTTTGCTGCTCAGCCCACTCTTTGCACTGTGATAAGTTCTTAACTGGCATTGGATTTGCATAACCCTATGGGATATTATCTATATTTTATAGAGGAGGGAATGGAGACATTTAAAAGTTAAGCCCTGGCAGGTATGGTTGGTTGGGCATCGTCTCATGCACGGAAAGGTTGCTGGTTCAATTCCTGGTCAGGGCACGTGCCCGGGTTGCAGGCTCAATTGCCATGTGGGATGTGCAAGAGGCAGCTGATCAATGTTTCACTATCACATAGATGTTTCTCTCTCTTTCCCTCTCCCTTCCACCCTCTCTAAAAATCAATCAAAAATATATATTTTTTTAAATAAGCCCTAACCGGTTTGGCTCAGTGGATAGAGTATCGACCTGCAGACTGAAAGGTCCCAGGTTCCATTCCAGTCAAAGGCAAGTACCTTGGTTGTGGGCATATCCCCAGTGGGAGGTGTATGTGGTACCCAGTCTCCAATGTTTCTCTCTCATTGATGTTTCTAACTCTCTATCCCTCTCCCTTCTTCTCTGTAAAAAAATCAATAAAATATATTTTTAAAAAAATAAGTTAAGCCATTTGCCCAAGGTCAACAGCTAGAAAGCTAGAATGCAAACCAAGGCTGTCTGACACTAAGGTTTACCTCTGCTATACTGCTTCCTTTTTATGGGGGAGGAGGGATATGAGGGGTGAGGATATTTTTCCCATTGATTTTTAGAGAGTGGAAAAGAGGGAACATTAATATGAGAGAGACACATCAATTGGTTGCCTCCTGCACCTTCCCCAACCAGAGCCAGGGATCGAACCTGCAACCCAGGTACGTGCCCTTGACTGGGAAAGGCCTTTAGATGCACAGCCTGACAGTCTAGCCATTGAGCAACACTGGCCAGGGCTATACTACTTCCTTAATTCTGTGTTTTTACATGAAGGGATGCGGGTGGGAGGATAGGAAAACAAAGGCAGCTCAAAACCCAAGCAATCTGAAAGATCACATGAAGGATGACGCTTAAACAGCTATTTGTTATCCACCCCCTCCATTGTTTGACCCTCCCCAGGACCCATGTCAAAAAGTACCTGTTACAGGGTCTTCTGCCACACCAACCCAGGGTGCAAAATATCTGGAGTAAAAGTCGAATGCTTGGGTCTGCCCACCAGGCTCTCCTTTAAGGGTGAGAATGAGGCCTCTCACCTTTCCTGTCTTCTCTACTTGTAGCAGATCCTGTGTGTTCACTTTCAAGTTCTCCAGAAACGACCTTGTTCATAAATGGGATGGATTAGGACAAACCCCATTCCACATACACACACACACACACCCACCACCATGACATAGACTCTGTAAAGCAGACCATGGTGTGGCTGACCCACACACATCAGCAGGAGCAGAAGGAGGAGCAAGTGGAATACCTTCCTACCTGAGAACTAAGCTCTCTGGCTGCAGAAATCATGGTTTGACTGGACAGAGCACAGCCAGACCCAGGCAGGGCTATAAATGGGGGTGGATGGCCCTCTCCAAAATGCTGACGAAGGCAAAAATCTCATTCACCTGTCATAAGTGTCACTGAGCCGGACAAGGAGCTTCCGGGTGTCTGGGGAGTAGCGGATGTCCTGGACCAGTGTGTCGCCTATGGCAGTCTGTGAAGACAGACCAAAGACTTTTCAGGAATGTGCTCTGGGTCAAGTTTTTGATCCCCTGTGTGGGCAATGACCTTTCTGAACATCTGCAGCGTGCCAGGCCCACACGTGGTCCCCAGTCCCCAAGTTTTAGTTAGGTTTATGGGCTTACAGTGTTGCCCAAGGAAAAGGTCAGTTTCCTGGTGATTAAAGAGGCCTGATTTTATCCTTTTTGAGCCAAAGAGAGACATTATTCACAAGTGTTAATATGTGCCTGAACACACAATTCCTTCAAATGGATATTTTTTTCCCACAGATCAGAAGAAAGACTTAGAGAGGCCCAAGGTCACACACACATCATTTTGTTCATTTCCAACTAGAGGCCCAATGCATGAAATTAGTGTAAGAATAGGCCTTCCTTCCCCTGGCTGCCAGCACTGCCTTCCCTCTGGCATCCGGGACCCGGGCTTCCCTTGCAGCCCAGTTTCGTCCGGAAGGTCATCCACAAGGACATCTGGTCTCATTAGCATATATGTTTTTATTATCTATATACTGTATATAAAACCCTTATATGCAAATAGACCAAATGGCAGAACAACTGAACAATCAGTCGCTATGACATGCGCTGACCACCAGGAGGCGCGTGCAGAACATGGCAAGCATTGGTCACGATGGGATAGTGGAACAGGTGTGTGGGGGCACCAGACCACGGCAGGGCACATCGGGGCGAGCCTTCAGTGTTTGCTGAAAATGCTTTGCTCCTGCACACCACAGTCTTACCAAGTGTTTGCACCTGCTACCAGGGCCAGGCCCACTCGCTCCCACTGCCAGTGACAGCCCCACTTGTGCCCGCTGCTTAGTGGCAGTGCCACTGCTCACACCCGTGCTGGCACCCAGCAGCAGTCCCAATCACTCGATGCCATCAGCGGGTGTGAGTGGCTGCTGCCAGCCCAGCTTGCACCTGCTACTGACACCGGCCCCAATTGCTCGATGCCATCAGCAGGTGCGAGCAGACACCATCAGCAGATGGGAGCAGCAGTGGCAGGAGTGGGACTGCTGGCAGACTGGACCAGTGGGCCAAGGTGGGAGGGGTCAGGGCGGAGCAAAGGATGGGCTGAGACTCGCCCCTGTGCCCACTGCAGCCTCGTGGCCCACAGTTCCTTTCAAGGTGCATGAATTCATGCTCTGGGCCCCTAGTTATAGATAACATTGTTTTGCTTACTTGTTTGTTGACTTGGGGAGCTGAGGGAGTATAGGAGAAGACAAAAGCCCCTTTAAGCACTACCAGTGGCTGTGAGCAGAGTAGGTGACAAAGTAGTTGTCGGGCAGTCATTAGGTGGCTTCAGGTTTTCTAACTCTCTTTAGGGACGGAGCTGCTCCGGATCCCAAGGCCAAGACTCTCTCCACCTGGAGTGGTGCCTGGGATGTCTCCCTCTGTGACTACAGCTAACCAATGTCCCTCTCTAGAAACAAATCCCAACAGCCAGGTCCCACTGGCTCTCCAGGACCTCCCAGTCTCTCTGAAGGTCATCCACCCCTTCTCTGAATGGGTTCTATGTGATTTGAAAGTTTAATTCTCAGCTGGGAATCTTATTGCCAGTGTCTAGGAACACAAAATGATAATCTGTGATAAGATAAATAACACTTTGTCATTCCCTTTTTGCAAATGTTGACCCTGAGGCTTAGAGAGATCCGGTTAAGTTTTTCTACCATGAACAAGGTAGAAAAACTCTGAATATTTTCCATTTTCTTCCCATCATGCTTTAAACAGTTCTCCCCACCCTACAATGGAGGCTAATGTTGACAATGAAGAGTCAGGAAAAAATGGTCAATCTTCTCCCCAAATAGATTCAGTATTACAATTCAGACCTCCAATGCACTGTTCGCTGTTCATCCAAGCTTAGATTGGAACACTGATAACCAGTAGCAGGCCTGTCTTTGGAGATCAAATAGTACCAAATCTTTGTGTTCAAATACTAACAAGTGTTCAAATAACATGAGCTCAGGCTTGATTCTTGTCACTAACCTTTATCAAGTCCTTTACTTCATGGAGGTCCTACATGGGGAAAAAGAAAAAGAAAAAACACATTATAAAACAGGCACTCTGTCAGTTGCACACAATTTATCGATTAGAAAGAGCTGACCTGGGGGTGGGCTGGGTAAAGAGGCAAGTCCAGGACGATACCATTTTCTGCTTTTCTGGCCTTTAGTTCCCCACTCAATGTGACAAAGGTTAGAGTGCTATTCACATTTTCTGGCAAAAAAAAAAAAGAGTCTTATTTTGTTGATCATAAAACTGTTTGAAAAAGAATCATGAAATGGGAAAATAAACTTTATTATCTATATCTATCTATCTATCTATCTATCTATCTATCTATCTATCAGTCCAGCAACTGAATGGTAGAATGACCAGAACAACTGATCGGCCAGTCGCTATGATGCACACTGACCACCAGGGGGCACATGCTCAACACAGAAACTGTCCCCTGGTGGTCAGTGTGCTCCCACAGTGGGAGCGCAGCTTGCTGATCAGTATGAGTGGCACTCCCACAGCAGGCCAATTCTGCAGACCATGCCCCCCACCAGTACATGAATCTGTACACTGGGCCTCTAGTATGCTTATAAGTCTGTTTCAGACACCATTGTGTTGTCTCAGATTCTCTAGCAGTGCTGCCCACGTTTGATTTGCTGGGGTCCACAGTGAGGCCTCACTGGATTCTAATTTGAGATGAGACTTGGCATCATACTGCAAGGCTTCAAATCCCAACTCCTTACTGCTTCCTACCTATACCCTTGAGCAAATTACTTAACCTGCTTAAACCTCAATTTCCATGTCAACAAAGTGAGGTAATTGTTCAATCTATATCAATTTTAGTTTACCAATAAAATAAGTAAATAATTAAGCCTAACTCATAGAAATGCTGTTTTCTATTAAAGTATTAACCTATAATTAGTATAGACTTATAAGCTCTACTAGTCAGTTTATAGATGACAAATAGAACATACAAGTTATTATGAACAACAATCTGATATGAACAAACCAAGTTTATTTTAAATAAACCAAGCTAGACATAAAATTTGATTTAAAGATTAGACTATAAATGCTGATATGATAGCCCTCCCTTTGTGTTTCTGATACAACTTCAGCCACATATCTGACTTCAAAGTGCATAACTTTTTTGGTGAAAACAGAGATTTGGGGCATAATTGTTTTTCCTGCCCTAATATTTCTGTAAAACCACTTTGCAGTTCACCTTCTCCCTCTATTTAATCCTTTCTTTACTCCCCTATCAATATTGATCCCAAGAATGTGTCCCAGGAATCCAAGATGGCGGCATAGGTAAACACCTACACTGCTGCCTCGCACAACAATTTCAAAACTACAACTTAAAGACAGAACGGACATCATCCAGAACCACAGAAAAGCTGGCTGAGTGTAAGTTCTACAGCTAGAAGGAAAGAGAGGGGCTCACAGAAACCCAGAGGAGCTGCAAAAAGCTGAGGTACGGAGATGCGCGCGTTGAGAGAGCGGGTGCCGGAATACCTGGCTGGCTTTCTCTGGCGGAAGGGAAACGAAGACTCCCAACAGCACTGAACCCCTTATCTTGCGACACTAAACCCCAGATCCAGCTGAAACTCATACGGGGGGAGTTTGGACTGTGAAAAGGGAGAGGTGCACGGAAATTTAGGGGAATCGCAAAAGATCTGAGGGCTGGTGGCGCGCACGGCACTGCACAGAGGACAGATTGCTAATTGTGCCGCTGGCTTTCTCGAGTGGGCGACTTCTGACTCCACTAAGCCCCTGTTTCGGGCAAAACCCTGGAGACCTAGACTCGTGTGGTCCTGGTGCGCAGGGGAGCTGGAAAGGCAGTGGTCTAGAGGCACTGCCGGCGCGTGCGCACAAGGACCACTCCAGCGATTACCCAGTGGTGTGAGACTCAGGGGCCGTGGAGGGCGGGGCAGACTGGAAGGCAAGGCGGTCCCTTAAGCCCTGAGACTCCACCCATCCCAAGCTCAACAGAGGCTTCTTCGGTTTTGCAAGTCTGGTATCATTAGGCTGAATTCAACACAGAAGTTTCCCCGGCATGCCGAGACCAGGGAAGGGATCACAAACAAAAGAAATGGGAAAAAAACGACTGGATATAGAGTTCAAAACCATGCTTATAAGGTTTTTCAAGAATATGCTAGAAAAGATGGATAAATTTATCAAGTCCCAAGAGGAGATGAAAAAGGACCAACTAGAGACACTGACTGAAATAAAAAATATTATACAGATAGAATCCAAGATGGCAGCATAGATAAACACCTACACTGCTGCCTCGCACAACAATTTTGAGACTACAACAAAAGGACAGAGCGGACATCATCCAGAACCACGGGAAAGCTGGCTGAGTGGAAGTTCTACAACTAGAGGGAAAGAGAGGGGCTCACGGAGACCCAGAGGAAGTGCAAAAAGCTGAGGTATGGAGACAAGCGCTTGCAGAGAGAGCGGGTGCCGGAGTACCTGGCTGGCTTTCTCTGGCGGGAGGGAAACGGAGACTCTCAAAGGCATTGAACCCCTTATCCTATGACACTAAACCCCAGATCCAGCCGAAACTCATACGGGGGAGTTTGGACTGTGAAAAGGGAGAAGTGCACGGAAATTTAGGGGAGTTGCAAAAGATCAAAAGCCTGGTGGTGCACATGGCACTGCACTCAGGACAGATTGCTGATTGTGCCGCTGGCTTTCGCGAGTGGGTGGGAGACAGACCCTCCCAACTGTGCCACTTCTGACTCCACTAAGCCCCTGTTTCGGGCGAAACCCTGGGGTCCCTTAAGCCCTGAGACTCCACCCCTCCGAAGCTCAACAGAGGCTTCTGCGGCTTTGCACGTCAGATATTATAAAGCTGAATTCAACACAGAAGTTTCCCCGGCATAGTGAAAATGCCTAGACAAGGGAAGGGATTACAAACAAAAGAAATGGAGGGGAAAAAAACGACTGGATATAGAGTTCAAAACCACGCTTATAAGGTTTTTCAAGAATATGCTAGAAAAGTTGGATAAATTTAGTGAGACCCAAGAGGAGATGAAAAAGGACCAACTAGAGATGCAAAAGATTCAACTAGAGATGGAAAAGGTCCAATTAGAGATGAAAAAGGACCAACTAGAAATTAAACATACACTGACTGAAATAAAAACTATTATACAGAGTCCTAACAGCAGACTAGAGAAAGGCAAGAATCAAGTCAAAAATTTGAAATATAAAGAAGCAGAAAACATTCAACTGGAAAAGCAAGAAGAGAAAAGAATCCAAAAATGTGAAGATAATGTAAGGAGCCCCTGGGATAGCTTCAAGTGTACCAACATCAGAATTGTGTGGGTGAAGTAGATAAGTGATCAATCAAAGGACTTGTATGCATGCATATAAGCATAACCAATGATCACAGACACTGGGGGGGAGGGAGGGGGGACAATGGGGAGATATGTATAAAAAATTAATTAAAATTAATTAAAAAATTAATTTAAAAAAAGTATTATACAGAGTCCTAGCAGCAGACTAGAGGAAGGCAAGAATCAAGTCAAAAATTTGAAATATAAAGAAACAGAAAACACGCAACTGGAAAAGCAAGAAGAGAAAAGAATCCAAAAATGTGAAGATAATGTAAGGAGCCTCTGGGACAGCTTCAAGCGTACCAACATCAGAATTGTGTGGGTGCCAGAAGAAGAGAGAGAGCAAGATACTGAAAACCTATTTAAAGAAATAATGACTGAAATCTTCCCACATCTGGTAAAAGAAATAGACTTACAAGTCCAGGAAGCACACAGAACCCCATATAAAAGGAATCCAAAGAGGACCACACAAAGACACATCATAATTAAAATACCAAGAGCAAAAGACAAAGAGAGAATATTAAAAGCAGCAAGAGAAAAACAGTTCATTACCTACAAGGGAGCACCCATATGACTGTCAAGCTGATTTCTCAACAGGAACGATGCAGGCCAGACGGGAGTGGCAAGAAATATTCAACGTGATGAATAGCAAGAACCTACAACCAAGAATAATCTATCCAGCAAAGCTAACATTCAGAATTGCAGGGCAGATAAAGAGCTTCACAGAGAAGAAAAAGCTAAAGGAGTTCATTAACTCCAAACCAGTATTATATGAAATGCTGAAAGGTACTCTTTTAGAAGAGGAAGAAAAAGGTAAAAGCCAAAAAATTATGAACAACAAATACATATCTATCAACAAGTGAATCTAAAAATTAAGTGAATTAAAAATTTGATCAACAGAATAAACTGGTGAATATAATTGAATCAGGAGCACAGAAAGGGATTGGACTGATAATTCTCAGGGGGAAAGGGGTGAGGGGTGTACAGAGAAAGACCCGTCAAAAATCATACACCTATGGATGAGATCAATGGGAGGGAGGTAAGGGCAGAGGGAAGGGTGGGAGCTGGGTGGAGGGGTGCTATGGAGGGGAAAAAAGAGAAACAAATGTAATAATCTGAATAATAAAGATTTGATTTTAAAAAAATGTGTCCCAGAATCTGCACTGCACCTGGTGGAACCTGCCCTGTAACCCCTTCCCTTACTCTCCCCACCTACAGCAGTTCTCCAAAAAACCTCCTTTTCCAACTCTCCACTTCTTAGTTAGCCTATCATATCATCCTGCTTACTTCTGTGTGTTTTCTAAACGTGTTCATAGCTGCCTCCTGCTCCAATTTAGGGCATCTCAAAGCATCGCTCTTCTGCCCCATTCCCACAAAGCCCTCACCTTTACCTATTGTATATGCAGCTTAGATGGAAATTGGTAGGATTCAGGATTAGGTGCTGCACCCTATCCTCACAAGCAGAAGTTGTAATACAAGTAGTTGGATGCATGAATCTTTAAAATTCAGGCAGCCCTAGCCAGTTTTGCTCAGTGGATAGAGAGAGGCCTATGGACTGAGGAGTTACAGGTTCAATTTTGGTCAAAGGTACATGCTCAGGTTGTGACTCGATTTCTAGTAGGGGGCGTGCAGGAAGCAGCCAATTAATGATTCTCTCTCATCGTTGATGTTTCTCCCTCTCCCTCTTCCTTCCTCTCTGAAATCAATAAAAATATAAAATACAGAAATAAATAAATATAATTCAGAGTAAAGAAGCTCTTGTTTCAGTGCAGGTGGGGACATATTGAGGGCAAAATGTGCCTTTTGAGTCCCCGATATCACATGTGGCACCTGTTCTGCCTGTAAGCTCCCCTCCACAGAAACTGAAGACTCCAGATTTACAATAAATGGCATTCCAGGGAACAACGCCGTGGCTTTTTAACATGTCTGGCACATACTCAGAAAGGCCAACGTTATTGAAGGTTGCTGTTTTTTATTCTGGGTAATATTTTACATGAAATAAACTCTGCAACGTCCCGTTCCAGTGTTCATCACAGAGTAGGAGAATTTAAAAAAAAAATGCTATTTGCTAAGTGATCGGATCATTTTTTTAAATCACATTACTTATTTTGTGAAACAGCACAGCTGCAGAAGCCAGGGTAGCGTGACCACAGAGAGGGACCTCACTCGCCGGTGTAAACCACCTTAATCCAAAGCAGGAACCTTCAGGGAAAGATAAGCCAAAGAGAGACAAGATCAGTCCTGTACAAGTGAGTCGCAGACTTTTCATTTTCTTATTCTTTTCTGAATTTTTCATCAGTGTGAATTGCTGAAACATGTTGTGAAAAGAGTGAACTCTAAGCATACATTGTAGGGCTCCTCGGTGCTAGGTCAGGGGCTGAAACATTCAAATCAACCAACCCCACACCCCCAGATTAACTGAGAACAAAATCAGAATCTCCCCCTCGCTCTCCTGTCTGCATGCAAATAGCAAATCGGCGATTCCCTAAAATATCACCCTCCCACTGGAAAAAACAGCTTCTCCTATCATTCAAGAATGGTTTTTTAGAATGCTTATTTAAGGTGACAGGGAACGATATGACTTTGGGTGGTGGGTACATGGTGCAACATACAGATCTGTATCATAGAAACCCACACCTCAAGCCTATATGTTCATGTTGACCAGTGTCACCCCAATCAATTTAATAATATTTTAAAAAACAAAAGCCAAAAAGCTTACTGACTTTGTGTGAAGCTGTCAGTTGAGTGCAGTTTTCGGATAAAGGCAGTTTCTGAGAGGTTCATTTCCCTTGCAATTTTTTGATGCATGTCTTCATCCAGTTTCTAAATTAGAAAAAAAAAAGGTTATTGAGACTCTAGAAACACAAGTCAGACTTCCTTGATTCAGTCCTTGGACAGCGACTGCTATTAGTTATTAACATTATTTATTAATGTTAAAACTCACATGCTTAACAGGAAATAATTGCCGAGGAATTAAGGCACGTTGATAAAGATAGGCACCTTATGAAGAAGGGCTATAGGTGTATGCAAAGCTGGAAGAGACTCTGAAAAACCTACTGGCCTGGCCTATTTTTTGTGAGATTAGGACGCAGTCTATCTGAGAGCATGTGCTCTCTTCTAACAACAATCTCCACAAATGGGAACTTCACAGTCTCCCTTTCTTGTTGGGTAAAAATGTTTGGCACACACATTAGACAGGCTGGGCCACTCTGCCCCATTTATGCATGGTTCACTCCCTTTCATGGGTCAGGCTTCAGGCCAAGGTCACTTCCTGCAGGATGCCTTCATGAGTGCTCTGTCCAAAAGGACTGTCTCCTCCCAGTGCTTAGGCTCCTGAAACTCCCTGGGGTGTCCTTTACTGTCGGTCCCCCATCTCTGACTGGAAGCTCTGAGAGGGCACGATGGTGCTAATTTGCTTAGACCTGGCTTAGAATAGTGCTTTGTATTCATTCCAGGATGAGTGGGGCTCAATAAACATTTGCTGAAAGGATAATTACATTATTCATTTCATATTCATTTTTAAAAATCTTTTTTTTAAATATATTTTATTGATTTTTTACAGAGAGGAAGGGAGAGAGATAGAAAGTCAGAAACATCCATGAGAGAGAGACATCGATCAGCCGCCTCCTGCACACCCCACAGTGGAGATGTGCCCGCAAGCAAGGTACATGCCCCCAACCGGAATCGAACCTGGGACCTTTCAGTCCGCAAGCCGACGCTCTATCCACTGAGCCAAACCGGTCTCGGCTAATATTCATTTTTAAAACCCTCAATATAGATATTTTACCAACTTACAGATTAAGAAATTAAACACAGGGGTTGTATTATATCCTAAAATAATGATATGCCTAATATATGCTAGAATGATTAAGAACGTGAGCTTTGCAAATTATAACAACCAATAACTCTAGAGGAAAGATACAATATAATGGTTCATTGTACCATTCTTGAAACTTTTTTGTAGGTTTTTAATTTTTCAAAATAGAATGTTAAAAATAGCCCTAGCCAGTTTGGCTCAGTGGATAGAGCATTGGCCTGTGGACTGAAGGATTCTGGGTTCAATTACGGTAAATGGCATGAACCTTAGTTGCAGACTCCTCCCCAGCCCAGGGCCTGCTAGGATGAGTGCAGGAGGCAACCAATCGATGTGTTTCTCTCACATCAATATTTTTCTGTCTTTTCCTCCCTCTTCCCCTCTCTCAAAAAAGCAATGGAAAAATATTGCTGGGTGAAGATTAAAAGAATAAATAGAGAATCCAAGATGGTGGCATAGGTAAACACCTACACTGCTGCCTCGCACAACAATTTCAAAACTACAACTAAAAGACAGAACAGACATCATCCAGAACCACAGGAAAGCTGGCTGAGTGGAAATTCTACAACTAGAAGGAAAGAGAGGGGCTCACAGAGACCCAGAGGAGCTCAAAAAGCTGAGGTACAGAGACGTGTGCGTGGAGAGAGCGGGTGACGGCGAACCTGGCTGGCTTTCTCTGGCAGGAGGGAGACGGAGACTCTCAAAGGCATTGAACTCCTTATCCTACGACACTAAACCCCAGACCCAGCCGAAACTCATATGGGGGGAGTTTGGACTGTGAAAGGGGAGAAGTAAACAGAAATTTAGGGGAGTCGCAAATGATCAGAAGTCTGGTGGTGTGCACAGCACTGCACGCAGAGGACTGACTACTGATTGTGCTGCTGGCTTTCGGGAGTGGGCGAGAGACAGACCCTACCAACTGTGCCACTTCTAACTCCACTAAACCCCAGTTTTGGACAAAACCCTGGGGACCTAGACTTGTGTGGTCCTGGAGCACAGGGGAGCCGGAGGGGCAGCAGTCTAGAGGCACTGCAAGAGCGCGCACGCACAGAGACCACTCCAGCGATTACCCAGTCACGTGAGAATCAGGGGCCGTGGAGGGTGGGGCCTACTGGAAGGCAAGGCGGTCCCTTAAGCCCTGAGAATCCACCCATCCCAGGCTCAACAGAGAGGCTTTTGCAGTTTTTCAAGTCTGGTATCATAAGGCTGAATCCAACACAGAAGTTTTCCCAGCATAGTGAAAATGCCGAGACAAGGGAAGGGATCACAAACAAAAGAAATGGAGGCAAACAAATGACTGGATATAGAGTTCAAAACTATGCTTATAAGGTTTTTCAAGAATATCCTAGAAAAGTTGGATAAAGTTAGCGAGACCCAAGAGGAGATGAAAAAGGACCAACTAGAAATTAAACATACACTGACTGGAATAAAATATATTATACAGAGACCTAACAGCAGACTAGAGGAAGGCAAGAATCAAGTCAAAAAATTGAAATATAAAGAAGCAGGAAACACTCAACTGGAAAAGGAAGAAAAGAAAAGAATCCAAAAATGTGAAGATAATGTAAGGAGCCTCTGGGACAGCTTCAAGCGTACCAACATCAGAATTGTGGGGGTGCCAAAGGAAGAGAGAGAGCAAGATACTGAAAACCTATTTAAAGAAATAATGACTGAAAACTTCCCACATCTGATAAACGAAATAGACTTACAAGCCCAGGAAGCACACAGAACCCCATATAAAAGGAATCCAAAGAGGACAACACAAAGACACATCATAATTAAAATACCAAGAGCAACAGACAAAGAGAGAATATTAAAAGCAGCAAGAGAAAAACAGTCAATTACATACAAGGGAGCACCCATACAACTGTCAGCTGATTTCTCAACAGAAATGATACAGGCCAGGCGGGAGTGGCAAGAAATATTCAACATGATGAACAGCAAGAACCTACAACCAAGAAGACTCTATCCAGCAAAGCTATCATTCAGAATTGAAGGGCAGATAAAGAGCTTCACAGAGAAGAAAAAGCTAAAGGAGTTCATCAACTCCAAACCAGTATTATATGAAATGCTGAAAGGTACTCTTTAAGAAGAGGAAGAAGAAAAAGGTAAAAGATGAAAAATTATGAACAACAAATACATATCTATCAACAAGTAAATCTAAAAATTAAGTGAATTAAAAATTTGATGAACAGAATAAACTGGTGAATATAATAGAATCAGGAGCACAGAAAGGGAGTGGACTGAAAATTCTCAGGGGGAAAGAGGTGAGGGGTGTACAGGGAGAGACTGGACAAAAATCATACACTTATGGATGAGGTCAGCGGGAGGGAGGTAAGGGTAGAGGGAGGGGTGGGAGCCGGGTGGAGGAGAGCTATGGAGGGGAAAAAAGAGAAACAAATGTAATAATCTGAATAAAGATTTAAAAAAATAAATAAAATTAAATAATAAATAAAATAAAATAATATATAAATAATATGGGTTTTGGATAGAAACCAAGATGGCAGCATAGATAAACACCTAAACTACTGCTTCACACAACAATTCCAAAACTACAACTAAACAAAATGGGCAAAATCCAGAACCACAGGAACTGGCTGAGTAGAAATTCTACAACTAGAAGGAAAGAGAAAAGCACACTGAGACTCAGAGGAACTGCAGGATACAGAGGTACTAAGACGCAGCTGGCTTTCTCAAGGGGGAGGGAGACAAAAGTTCCCGACTGTGCTAAACTCCAGTTCCGGGTGAGACTCTGGGAACCTAGACTCATTCCGGGAGAAAATAGACTGTCTGGCAGCGGGCGGAACTTGAGGGCAGCTTTCTCTCAGAGGTGCTTACAGCGATTACCACAGGACACTGAAACCCGGGGGCCTCTTAGGGCAGGGCTGATGGGAAACCAATGCTGTCTGCTCCACCCTGAGACTCCTCCCCATCCAAGTTGAGCACAGAGGCTTTTGCAAGTCTGGTCTCATAAGGATGTCTCCAGCACAGAAGTTCTCCCAGCATAGTCACAGGTGATCCTCACAACCAATTGGATTGGAGGTCAATTCCTCCCAGTGATACCAACAACAATGAAGACTTAACCACAACAAGACTGTGCACACTGCCCACAGAGGGGTGAGGCTGAGCTACTGGACTCTATAGGACACCTAGCACACAAAGCCACTCTATCAACTACAGCCAAAATGTGGAGACAAACAGATCATAAATGAAAGAAATGGAGGAAAGCAAATGACTGGATATAGAGTTCAAAACCACGGTTATAACGTTTTTCAAGAATTTTCTAGAAAAGGCCAATAAATTTAGCAAGACCCTCAAGAATATGAAAAAGGACCAACTTAGAAATTAAACATACACTGACTGAAATAAAAAATATTATACAGAGACCTAACAGCAGACCAGAGGATCGCAAGAATCAAGTCAAAGATTTGAAATACAAAGAAGCAAAAAAACACTTAACTGGAAAAGAAAAAAGAATCCAAAAATATGAAGATAGTGTAAGGAACCTCTGCGACAACCTCAAGCATACCAACATCAGAATTATGGGGGTGCAAGAAGAAGAGAGAGAGCAAGATACTGAAAACCTATTTGAAGAAATAGTATCTGAAAACTTCCCCACCTGGTGAAAGAAATAGACTTATAAGCCCAGAAAGCACAGAGAACCCCAAACAAAAGGAATCCAAAGAGGACCACACCAAGACACATCATAATTAAAATGCCAAGAGTGCCAAAACCGGTTTGGCTCAGTGGATAGAGCATTGGTCTTTGGACTGAAAGGTCCCAGGTTCAATTCCGGTCAAGGGCATGTAACTTGGTTGCGGGCACATCCCCAGGGGTGTGCAAGAGGCAGCTGATCGATGTCTCTCTCTCAACAATGTTTCTAACTCTCTGTCTCTCTCCCTTCCTCTCTGTAAGAAATCAATAAAATATATTTTAAAAAAAAGAAATGCCATAGATTTCTTGGCATTAATATTAAAAAAAATGCCAAGAGCAACAGACAAAGAGAGAATATTAAAAGCAGCAAGAGAAAAACAGTTAGTTACCTACAGGGGAGCACCCATACCACTGTCAGCTGATTTTTCAACAGAAACTATGCAGGCCAGATGGGAGTGGCAAGAAATATTCAAAGTGATAAACAGCAAGAACCTACAACCAAGATTACTCTACCCAGCAAAGCTATCATTCAGAATTGAAGGGCAGATAAAGAGCTTCACAGGTAAGAAAAAAGCTAGAGTTCATCAACACCAAACCAGTATTATATGAAATGCTGAAAGGTACTCTTTAAGAAAAGGAAGAAGAAGAAAAAGGTAAAGATAAAAATTATGAACAACAAATACGTATCTATCAACAAGTGAATCTAAAAATCAAGTGAATAAGGAAGAGATGAGATGGACCTCCGGACAGAGGAAAGTCCGTGTGCTGCTGCATCCCTGCATCCTGCCCTGACTTCCCGCCACCATCGCCATCATACCCAAGAGAAAGGCTGAAGGGGATGCTAAAGGAGATAAAGCCAAGGTGAAGGACGAGCCACAGAGAAGATCAGCCAGGTAATCAGCTAAACCGGCTCCTCCATAGCCAGAGTCCAAGCCTAAAAAGGCCCCTGCAAAGAAGGGAGAGAAGGTACCAAAAGGGAAAAAGGGGAAAGGTAATGCTGGCAAAGATGGGAATAATCCTGCAGAAAATGGAGATGCCAAAACAGACCAGGCACAGAAAGCCGAAGGTGCTGGAGATGCAGGTGAAGTGTGTGCATTTTTTATAACTGTGTATTTCTGGTGACTGTACAGTTTGAAATACTATTTTTTATTAAATTTTATAAAAATGCAGAATTTTGTTTTACCTTTTTTTTTTTAAAGCTATGTTGTTAGCACACAGAACACTTCATTGTTATTTTTTGGGGGGAGGACATATAGTACTAATAGAATGTTTCCAAAGCTGGACTGACAGGGGGGGAAATACCTTTGCCTTCTGGTTTTGAGAAACTTCCTCTTGGTTCCTGGGAAGAGGGCTCTCTAGATGTTGACACACATTAGCCATCTTGGCACAAACACCTTGTCATGTGGGAATACTAAAATTCATTTTTATATCCTTTCTCCCTCTCCATTTTAAGCATAGACTTCAGCTGTCTTAAGCCCAGAGACCTATTGGGACCTGACCCCAAAAAAATTGATTTCCAGTATTTTGGGCAATCTAGACTTTCCAGTGTCAGCATTGAGATGGCATTCATCAAAAGAGCAGCAGTGCCTTTTTAGATTGTGGATCTACAGATTGATATTCTCTGCCATTTTAATTTCATTTCCTGAAGGTCGGGGTCGGCTTGTGAAAAGTTGTTAAACAACATGCTTAATGTGAAATGTCAACCCTCACTCTAAACTTTCCCTGTTCAGAGCATCAGATGAAGACTTCATTGGGTTTTATAGTAGCTTTCTGATTTTGGTAGCTCATTGAAGAAGAGAGTGAAAAT
Source organism: Lasiurus cinereus (assembly GCA_011751065.1). Taxonomy (NCBI): domain Eukaryota; kingdom Metazoa; phylum Chordata; class Mammalia; order Chiroptera; family Vespertilionidae; genus Lasiurus; species Lasiurus cinereus. The sequence continues at coordinate 18,350,822 of JAAGEH010000426.1, forward strand.
TGTTGTATACTGTTAACAATTGTCTGCCCATGTCTTTAATAAAGCTGGATATAGTTTGGCTTGGAATAAAAATAAACAAACAAACAAATAAATAAATCAAAATCAAGTGAATAAAAAAATCTGATGAACAGAATAAACTGGTGAATATAATAGAATCAGGGGCATAGAACGGGACTGGACTGCCAATTCTCAGGGGGAAAAGGGTGAGGGGGGTGTGGGAAGAGACTGGACAAAAATCATACACCTTTGGATGAGGACAACGGGGAGGGGAGGTAAGGGCAGAGGGTGAGGTGGAGCCGGGTGGAGGGGAGCTATGGGGGAAAAAAGAGGAACACCTGTAATAATCTGAACAATAAAGACTTATTAAATTAAAAAAATAATGTGGGCTTTGGAAACAGAACTGGATTTATATATGGATCAGCTTTCATAGCAGTGCAAAAGTGGGCAAGTCATTTGCTCTCATGGGACCTCAGTTTTCTCACCTTTAAATGGAAGTGATAGTACTTTAGCGAAGACACATGCATACAAATATGTATTTGCAAACCCATACATTTCCTCTTAAGAAAAAATGAACCAGAAATAGGAGTTTTCCTTTTGAAAATAAAAATAAATTTTTAATCAACATAATGCTTACTAGCTATAATTTGCATTTCAAAGACAAATGAATTTTTGCTTTGACCAAATCCAGAAATAAGAATTATTACTTTATACTAATAAGTTCTTAAGTTTATAATTCACTTATGTGAGTTATGCAAGTTAAGCACACTTTGTTTTTTAGTTGTTTCAAATTTTTTTTAATTTAATAAAATCTTTATTGTTCAGATTATTACAATTGTTCCTCTTTTTCCCCCCCATAGCTCCTCTCCACCCGCTTCTCACTCCACCCTCTGCCTTTACCTCCCCCCAAATTGTCCTCATCCATAGGTGTACGATTTTTGTCCAGTCTCTTCCCACATCACCCTCACTGCTTTCCCCCTTAGAATTGGCAGTCCACTCCCTTTCTATGCCCCTGATTCTAATATATTCACCAGTTTATTCTGTTCATCAGATTCTTTATTCACTTGATTTTTTTTATTTAATAAATCTTTATTGTTCAGATTATTACATTTATTTCTCTTTTTTCCCCCATAGCTCCCTTCCACTCGGCTCCCACCCCTCCCTCTACCCTTACCTTCCCCCACATTGTCCTCATCCATATATGTATGATTTTTGTCCAGTCTCTCCCTGTACCCTCTCACCCCTCTCCCCTTGAGAATTGTCAGTCCACTCCCTTTCTATGCTCCTGATTCTATTATATTCACCAGTTTATTCTGTTCAATCGATTTTTAATTCACTTGATTTTTAGATTCACTTGTTGATAGATATGTATTTGTTGTTCATAATTTTTATCTCTATCTTTTTCTTCTTCCTCTTCCTAAAGAGTACCTTTCAGCATTTCATATACTACTGGTTTGGTGTTGATGAACTCCTTTAGCTTTTTCTTATCTGTGAAGCTCTTTATCTGCCCTTCAATTCTGAATGATAGCTTTGCTGGGTAGAGTAATCCTGGTTGTAGGTTCTTGCTATTCATCACTGTGAATATTTCTTGCCACTCCCATCTGGCCTGCATAGTCAGCTAACTTCTACTAGCTCTGTAATTTTCTAAATAAACTTTCTCTTATAATTTGGGGGAGCAGGGGGAAGAATTGAATTCAAGCACTTGCCATGGCCTATAGAATGTTCTCTATGGAAACTGGCTCACATGCCTACAACACCTGAAAGAAACTGGAAGCTATTTAATTCCCTAGTGCAGAACCTGCAATCACAGGGCTCAACAGTGAATGACAGGTGACAAAGGAAAGCCAGTGCTGGTCTTCCTGGGTTTGCCTCCTGGGCTGCAGGACCTGTGGTGCCTGCTGTCCTTTCTCTCTCTGAGCTGGTCAAACTCTCCCATCCTTATCCTTCCTTTCTTTATCTATTGCTTCCCTCGACAAGATCCTCTGAAAGCATTAAAGCATCTCACATTGTAGCCAAGCTCACCATCTTTTGGCAATAAATTTCCTTGCAAATGGGCTATTTTGCACATCAGCTAGAATACATGCTTTACTTTAATCCTCTCTACCATATGAAACCAAATGCAATTTGAACTTCTAACCTAATTTCTGTGCCAGGACACCTGTTATATTGCCTGAGGGACAGAAATAATGTAGAAAATTTGGTAATAGCAGCCCTCAATATGCACCAAATGCAGCTGAATTTCTACAGTGGAACCAAAGGTCCAGATTATGTGAATCATGAGAAGGCTCATATTGGTTCAACTTTGAGAACTTTTGAACTTTAGAAACACTCATTTAAAATAACTGAATTTTTGTTCAAATAATTTTTCCATTTTACACTACAACCTTATTTTCAAGTACAACACATAATAATTACACACCACCAACTTTTAATTCTCTTGCTTTAATAGCCATTTCCCGTTGGCAATGTCACGTGAGACAAATTTCCAACAGCAAAACAACCATGATTTTTTTAAATTTTATTTTTGAGTTCCAGTGTACTGCATTGGGATACTGAGGTTCCATTAGGCCCACAAAAAATTAATAATCAGAAAATGAGTAAAATACTCCCATCTTGTGGCAGTTCCGAAATATGACAGCCTACATATAACTTGCTCTCAGTCTTTATTTGTCCTTCTGCTGCAGATGGATTCCAGCAAAGAAAAAACAGTTGTATGTAGAAAGTTCTAAATCATCCAGGAAAAAATGGGAGATTCCTTCTGAGAGCCTGGGACTTCTTATTGTGAGGTTATGTCCACACAATGCAGTACTTAATGGTTCTACGGTTGCCTTGTCTCTCCAGCTCCAAATTGAACCCGAAGCTCATTCTCACTTCCCATACCCTCTACCCTACCCCACCAAGGAGAACATAAGACCAATGATGGTTGGTTAACCAGAACTCTACAGAGATTTTGCCATAATTTAATTGATTATATTTTTACTTTCACTCAACAGATATTTATGTAGTGCCTCCCATGTGCTAGGCCAGATGTGCTGAAACAAGTCAGAATGGATCTAAGATCGTATAAAATGTGCAATCAGGTGAGGAAGACAGGTATTGAGTGAATTACAAGAGTGATGGTAATGACCACAGTGGTTAAAGGCACAGGTCCCGCAGCCAGGCAGTTGTGGGGTTGGGTCCCAAAGTCAGCCACTGAGGAGTGTGTGACCTCTGGCAAAGTACTTACCCTTCCTCTGCCTCTGCGTCTGCATCTGTAAAATGGGGATGATAATAGTAAGACCTGCTCATAGAGTGGTTGTGAGGATGAAATGAGGTAACACATGAAAAGCAATTAGCTCATATTGGGCTGACTGTGTCTGAAGTCACTGTTCCCAAAGCTGAGGGTTATGGTGGAAGCCAGTGCGGATACTTAGAAGCAGAAATCCCTACATTAACATTTCCTCCTTTGTATTGCCCTTCCCTCAATCACTGGGCAAAGGAAAACACGTCAGTGCCCTAGAAGAATCTTCTCTGCACTCCTCAATCTCTCTTCTGGACATAAAAATAGATACGAATCGAGACCGGTTTGGCTCAGTGGATAGAGCATCGGCTTGCGGACTGAAAGGTCCCGGGTACAATTCCGGTCAAGGGCATGTACCTTGCTTGCGGGCACATCTCCACTGTGGGACGTGCAGGAGGCGGCTGATCTATGTCTCTCTCTCATCGATGTTTCTGACTTTCTATCCCTCTCCCTTCCTCTCTGTAAAAAATCAATAAAATATATTTTTAAAAAAATAGATACGAGGTTGAAACTCCCTGGAAACCCTGAGCTGCTGACAGGTGTGGTCACACCCTATGAGCCTCTCTCTAAGGAAGGACAGAATTTGGAAACAGCCAGTGGTAAGCCTCCTGACATGAGTTAAAGCCTGGATATTGTTATACACCTGTGGGTTGTTGTTTTTTTTTCCTTAAATGCATAACTCACTAAGCTTTAAAGGGGTTTTGGGTGTTCTCTCAATTTAATAAGGAAAACTGGAACAAGTAGTTCAGGAACTAAAACTAAGCATTCCTCCTTAAAAGTGTGAAGCCAGCCCAGCCGGTTTGGCTCAATGATTGAGTGTTGACCCATGAACCAGGAGGTCACAGTTCAATTCCTGGTCAAGGCACATGCCTAGGTTTTGGACTCAGTCCCAGTGGGGGGCATGCAGGAGGCAGCTGATTGATGATTCTCTCTCATCATTGATGTTTCTATCTCTCCCTTTCCCTCCCTCTCTGAAATCAATTTTAAAAACAACAACTTATTTTTTAAGTGTGAAACCAATCCTCCTTGCTGTTACTGGAAATGATTAGTGGTGTTGAAAAGAATAATGACTGAGAATCCAAGATGGCGGCATAGGTAAACACCTACACTGCTGCCTCGCACAACAATTTCAAAACTACAACTAAAAGACAGAACGGACATCATCCAGAACCACAGGAAAGCTGGCTGAGTGGAAGTTCTACAACTAGAAGGAAAGAGAGGGGCTCACAGAGACCCAGAGGAGCTGCAAAAAGCTGAGGTACGGAGACGAGCGCGCTGAGAGAGCGGGTGCCTGAGTGCCTGGCTGGCTTTCTCTGGCGGGAGGGAAACGGAGACTCCCAACGGCATTGAACCCCTTATCTTACGACACTAAACCCCAGATCCAGCCGAAACTCATACGGGGTGACTTTGGACTGTGAAAAGGGAGAGGTGCACGGAAATTTAGGGGAGCCGCAAAAGATCAAAGGCCTGGTGGCGGCCTGCACGGCGCTGTGCGGAGGACAGATTGCTGATTGTGCCGCTGGCTTTCGCGAGAGGGCGGGAGACAGACCCTCCCAACTGTGCCACTTCTGTGTCCACTGGGCCCCTGTTTCGGGCGAAACCCTGTGGACCTAGACTCGTGTGGTCCTGGTGCGCAGGGGAGCTGGAAAGGCAGCGGTTAGAGGCACTGCAGGCGCGCGCGAGGACCGCTCCAGCCATTAGCCAGTCTCGTGAGACTCAGGGGCCGTGGAGGGCGGGGCCGACTGGAAGGCAAGGCAGTCCCTTAAGCCCTGAGACTCCACCCCTCCCAAGCTCAACAGAGACTTCTGCGGCTTTGCACATCTGGCATTATAAGGCTGAATCCAACACAGAAGTTTCCCCGACAGTGAAAATGCCAAGACAAGGGAAGGGATCACAAACAAAAGAAATGGAGGAAAAGAAACGACTGGATATAGAGTTCAAAACCACGCTTATAAGGTTTTTCAAGAATATGCTAGAAAAGATGGATAAATTTATCAAGTCCCAAGAGGAGATGAAAAAAGACCAACTAGAAATGAAACATTCACTGACTGAAATAAAATATATTATACAGAGTCCTAACAGCAGACTAGAGAAAGGCAAGAATCAAGTCAAAAATTTGAAATATAAAGAAGCAGAAAACACTCAACTGGAAAAGCAAGAAGAGAAAAGAATCCAAAAATGTGAAGATAATGTAAGGAGACTCTGGGACAGCTTCAAACGTACCAACATCAGAATTGTGGGAGTGCCAGAAGAGAGAGAGCAAGATACTGAAAACCTATTTAAAGAAATAATGACTGAAAACTTCCCACATCTGGTGAAAGAAATAGACTTACACGTCCAGGAAGCACACAGAACCCCATATAAAAGGAATCCAAAGAGGACCACACCAAGACACATCATAATTAAAATACCAAGAGCAAAAGACAAAGAGAGAATATTAAAAGCAGCAAGAGAAAAACAGTTCATTACCTACAAGGGAGCACCCATACGACTGTCAGCTGATTTCTCAACAGAAACGATGCAGGCCAGGTGGGAGTGGCAAGAAATATTCAACGTGATGAATAGCAAGAACCTACAACCAAGAATAATCTATCCAGCAAAGCTATCATTCAGAATTGAAGGGCAGATAAAGAGCTTCACAGAGAAGAAAAAGCTAAAGGAGTTCATCAACTCCAAACCAGTATTATATGAAATGCTAAAAGATATTTTTTAAGAAGAGGAAGAAGAAAAAGGTAATGGTAAAAATTATGAACAAGAAATATATATCTGTCAACAAGTGAATCTAAAAATTAAGTTAATTAAAAATTTGATCAACAGAATAAACTGGTGAATATACTAGAATCAGGAGCATTGAAAGGGAGTGGACTGGTAATTCTCAGGGCGAAAGGGGTGAGGGGTATACAGGGAGAGACTGAACAAAAATCATACACCTATGGATGAGGTCAACGGGAGGGAGGGAAAGGTGGGAGCTGGGTGGAGGGGTGCTATGGAGGGGAAAAAAAACATGTAATAATCTGAATAATAAAGATTTAATTAAAATTAAAAAAAAGAATAATGACTAAACAAGCAGTAAATGCCAGCTGACTTGGAATACATGTATATATTGGGCACACAACAAAGGTTTTCTATGACTAATTTTAAAGGAAAAACTCATATAAACTTCTTTTTTTAAAAATGTACCCTCAAAGCAATGGATCTCAACCTCAGGGCCATTTTTTTTCTTTTTATTGGTTTTATTTTTTTAGAGAGAGAGAAATAAACATTGATCAGTCACCTCTCAAATATGCCCTGATCAGAAATCAAATGTGAAACCTGGTTTTATAACCTGAACAGAAATCAAATCCACCACTTTTTGGTGCACGGGAGGACACTCCAACCAACTGAGCCACACCAGCCAGGGTTTGGGGGATTTTTTAAAAATTTCTTTATTGATTAAGGTATTATATTTATGTGGCCTATCCTCCCTTTACTAACCAACCCACACTCATGCCCTCACCCCCTTGTTGTCTGTGTCCATTGGTTAGGCTTAGATGCTGGATATTTTTTTCTTTTTTCATAAATCTTTATTCAGTTTATTACAGAAGTTCCTCTTTTTCCCCCCATAGCTCCCCTCCACCTGATTTCCCACCCCCCACCCATACCCTTACCTCCCTCCACTATCCTCATCCATAGGTGTAAGATTTTTGTTCAGTCTCTTCACGCACCCTTCACACTTCCTTCAACCTGAGAATTGTTAGTCCATTCCCTTTCTATGTCCCTAATTCTATAATATGCACCAGTTTATTCTGTTCATTGCATTTTTTATTCACTTGATTTTTAGATTCACTTGTTGATAGGTATGTATTTGTTATCACTTCATTGTTCATAATTTTTATCTTTACCTTTTTCTTCCTCTTCCTCTTCTTAAAGAATACCCTTCAGCATTTCATATAATCCTGGTTTGGTGGTGATGAACTCCTTTAGCTTTTTCTTATCTGTGAAGTTCTTTATTTGACCTTCAGTTCTGAATGATAGCTTTGCTGGGTAGAGTAATCTTGGTTGTAGGTTCTTGCTATTCATCACTTTGAATATTTCCTGCCACTCCTTCTGGCCTGCATAGTTTCTGTTGAGAAATCAGCTGACAGCCATATGGGTACTCCCTGGTAGGTAACTGTTTTTCTCTTGTCTTTTAATATTCTCTCTTTTTGTTTTGCTCTTGGCATTTTAATTATGATGTATCTTGGTGTGGTACTCTTTGGATTCCTTTTATTAGGGGTTCTGTGAGCTTCCTGGACGTGTAAGTCCATTTCTTTCACCAGGTAGGGAAAGTTTTCAGTAATTATTTCTTCAAATACGTTTTCAGTATCTTGCTCTCTCTCTTCTTCTGGCACCCCCATAATTCTGATGTTGGTACACTTGAAGTTGTCCCAGAGGCTTGTTACACTATCTTCACATTTTTGGACTCTTTTTTTTTCTTTTTGTTTTTCTGGTTGGGTGTTTTTTGCTTCTTTGTATTTCAAAACTTTGACTTGATTCTTGTGATTCTCTTGTCTGCTGTTGAATTTCTGTATATTATTCTTTATTTCAGACAGTTTATGCTTAATTTCTGACTGGTCCTTTTCCGTTTTTCTGGCATTCTCCTTAAGATTCTTGAAGGTCTCAGTAAGTTTTCCATAGTTTGTAGAAGATTCTTGAGGAACCTTATAAATGTGGTTTTGAACTCTATGTCCAGTCGTTTGCTTTCTCCATTTCTTTCATTCATGACATGTTTCTTGGTTTCAGTTTAGCTGCTTCCCTGTGTTGATGGAGTGGCTTTGTGTGCTAGTTGTCCTCTATGGCCCAGTAGCTACACCTCCCCAATCACCTGAGGTGGACACTCTTGTGTGCACTCCTTTGTGGGCTGGATTCACAGTCTTGTTGTAGTTAAGCCTTAATTGCTCTTGATATACTTGGGGGAATTGACCTCCAGGCCAATTGACTGTGAGGATTAGCTGTGTCTATTAATGCAAGAACTGTTGTGCTGGAGACACCCCTATGGGGCAGGATTTGCTTCAGTGGGGCTTTGGTGCTCGCGAAGTCTGCTTCTTGAGTGTGTCACTTATGGATGTGAGGAGTTGAAAGCTGGTGTCATCTCACACTGACCTCTAGGTACACTGGTTCCTGGATCTCCAAGGAGGTGAAAGTCAGCTAGTGTCTGAGGCCACCCAGCAGCAGCTACAGGGAGATCTGCAGATTTCTCCTTTTTGCTTGGAGTTTGGAAGCTTTGGAGTTGCCTGACCCAGTTGCAATTTGTTAGGTTAAGCTGCTAGAGGGCAAGCCATTCACATGCAAACGCTGCTGCACACAGCTGAATGGGTTTGTAAATTGGGTGGGGCGGGGTCTCAGGGAATCACTAGGGTGTGGCAAACAGCGCTGGCTGCCAGTCAGCCCTCTCTATGTCTCTTGTCCCAAGACCCAAGCCCTAGGGCAGTAAACAATGATTCCTGTGCACACCTCTTCCAGAGAGCCACCCTTCCTTTCCAACCAGATGGCAGACAGTCCATTTTCTCCCTGTATGAGTCTGAGTCCCCAGAATCTCACCAGAAACTGGAGTTCAGAGAGTCAGGAACTTGTAACTCCCTCCCAATTGAAAAAAAAAACAACAGCACATACCAGCCCAATTCGCCTGTGTCTCAGTACCTCTGCCTTTCTGAGCCTCTGCATGTCCTACCAGGTCTCAATGCACTTTTTTCTTTCCTTCTAGTTGTAGAACTTCCACTTTGACAGCTTTCCTGTGGTTCTGGGGGATAGTTGTTTTGTTTTGTAGTTGTAGTTTTGGTGTGGTTGTGAGAGGCAGCATGTATAGGTGTATACCTTATGCTGCCATCTTGGTTCTCAACTGGATTTTTTTCTTTTTAGAGCAGAATGGAAAGAAGGAGAGGAGGAAAAAACCAGCTGGGGGCAATTTTTGATTTCCATGGCTGAGGGAAAAGGGGGGACTACTGTCATCTATTGGGTAGAGGATAGGATATTAGTAAACATTTTACAATGTACATGACAGTCTCATACATCAAAGAACTACCCAGTCCAAATTGTCAGTAGCGCAGCAGTTAAGAAACAATGTGCTCCACACACACACACATACACACACACACTGGGGTGTGTGTGTGTGTATATATATATATCATTGTGTGTGTGTGTATTATATATATATATGGCTTTATTAGAATATGAAGAATAAATATGGGATATCTTACCCTGTTGATCTGCTATTTTCATTAACTATGGATGCTGGTTTACAGAAAAATAAACAAAATATCACCCCTGAGCACCATCATAGTTCTCTGACCTATCCAGTAGTTGGTCATGAGTTTTGTAGTTTTTTACTTAGTTGGCACCATAATGTATTTATTTCATTTTTAAAATATTGTTTCGACACATTTTCCATGTGTCTATATGGTCTTTATTGCCAAACTGATTGTCACCCAATTTTTTAAGATTTTAAATATTTTACTCAAATATGTTCCATTTATCTCTTAATTTGTTTTTGTTTTTTGTTCTTTCATCTAATGTACAGTGTTATAAGTTCCTGTATGAGAACATAAAAAATGGACTTGTCCTTAAAGGAAAACAAAACAAAACTTTAGAAAATTATAGAAGCTCTTGGGACTCCATTTTCTTCGAGCCGTCTGTTATCAAGTATTCAAAAAACAATTATCTAGTCTTAGACTGTCCACTAAGTTTTTTTGTTTTGTTTTGTTTCTGTTTTTTTAAATATATTTTATCGCTTTTTTACAGAGAGGAAGGAAGAGGGATAAAGAGTTAGAAACATTGATGAGAGAGAGACATCGATCAGTTGCCTCCTGCACGCCCCACACTGGAGATGTGCCCAAAACCAAAGTACATGCCCCTGACCAGAATCGAACCTGGGAACTTTCAGTCTGCAGGCCGATGCTCTATCCACTGAGCCAAACCAGTTTCGGCTCCACCAAGTTTTTCCATGGTTAGTCTCATCCTGATCAAATATTAAATAATTTTAAACAAAACAACAAAGGATGTCTGCATTTAAAATCTGAAGTATGTCCTCCTCCATAAAATCCAACATTGTTCTCTGAGTTCCCTTTGCACCTGCCACCTTCTGGTCCTTTAGCCTCTGAATAATGATCAGGCTTACATTAGACTTTGAGCACCTAAAGGGCAGACAAACTTACTAATCTTTGTACCTCCCAGCCCTAGCCCAGAGCCTGGCTCCTGGCAGATGTTGATAAATATTTGTAGAATATGTCAATGACATGCTAAACACCTGAACTGTGGTCAGCATTATAAGGTTTATCCCTATTTGACCCTGATATTTTCCTGAGTTCACTTGTATTTCAGGTGATCTCTGTCTCCACCCATAGATAAGAAATCCAAGGGCAGAAAACATAGCTTACACTTTCTTTATAATTTGTATTGATTATGAATTGGGGAAAGTGTTAAATTAGCATCCATGTACACAGAATAGAAAAGCTAGCAACTAGTCTTTATGTATCTATTCAGTTGTCTCTGACAGGCCTTCAGATTAGCCTAGTCTCACAGGTCCAAGGCCTAGAAGTGAATTGGGAGAAAAGAGAGGGTCCTGTTATGGACTTCCTCATCTTTTTCTTTCTTCTATTTGTTCTGAAGCATTTTCCTTTGAGTTATGTTCTTTGTTAAATTTTTATTTCCTAATTTTTCAAATACATAAATAACTTATAAAATATATTTTAATGGGAAGGTAGATGGAGAGATAGAGTTAGGTAGGTAAGTAGAGAGAGAGACTCTTAAGCCTGTTGCATAATGAGTACACTGGATATAAAAGAATGAGGACTAATGCTGATCCTTGTCATCTAGTGAAAAGTGAGTATATATATCACTTAAAACTAGTTCCAAAACTCTTCAAGGATATTACATATGGAAACATGGGTAAATATACTGAGATCTTGACAAGCAGCTTTAGTCAATTTCACAATTCCTCAAGGTGGAGTTGTATTTGAAGATTCTTTCTTTCTTTCTTTTTTTCTTTTAAATATATTTTATTGAGTTTTTACAGAGAGGAAAGGAGAGGAATAGAGAGTTAGAAACATTAATGAGAGAGAAACATTGACCAGCTACCTCCTGCACACCCCCTACTGGGGATGTGCCTGCAAGCAAGGTACATGCCCTTGACCAGAATCGAACCTGAGATCTTTAAGTCCGCAGGCCGACGCTCTATCCACTGAACCAAACCGGTTTCAGCTCTTTTTTAAAAAAAATATATTTTTGTTGATTTCAGAGAAGGAAGAGAGAGAGAAATAGAAACATCAATGATAAGAATCATCAATCGGCTACCTCCTGCATGCCCCCATTGGGGAGTGAGCTTGCAACAGAGGCATGTGCCCTGACTGGGAATCAAACCACGAACTCCTGGTTCATAGGTCAATGCTCAACCACTGAGCCAAATCAGCTGGGCTGCCAGATTATTTCTTAAAAAATTTCATGACTTAGAATATGGTTGTTAATTATTCTCTTGCTAATCCTCACAAACTGTTGTGTTATTTGATAAAGCCTGTTAACTTTATTTCTTCAGCATTGTGTGGTTGGACAATGCCAACTGCAAAGTTGCATAATGAATGCATTGTTAAACTGAGTAGAGGACTCTTGAACTCTTGATCACCATTTTACTGCTCCTCCTGGGAAAGAAAATAAGCACACCAAAGACTCAACACTCTTCACCTATCTCAGGGAAACCTGGGCCTCTCTCGAGAGCACCTTGACTGCACACTGGACTCACACAGGGAGATGAACAAACAGGGCAGCTTGGGTCGCACCCCAGAGACTGTTGTCACTGGTTTGGGATGAGGCCGGAGCATAGAAATTTTAAAGCTCCTCTGTGATTCTAATGTGCAAGCCAGTTGGGATTCACTACACACAAATGCCCCCGCACGCACTTTGCCCAACTTGAGATCATGAATTGTTTACTGTGTTTCTGAAGTAATTCTCACATATACATACTCTGGCACTAACTGCTCTGCATGCAAGGGTATCTTGGCTTGGTTCCTAATAATCACCAGGGGCCAACACAAAGCACTTAACGTCAGGGGATATTTCATTAACCTGTTAATACTTATCCTAATCAAAAAGCCATTTTAAAATGAGACTTCAGTAAACTAATTTCTCTCTATATTAGAGCTTAATTCCTTCTATCTCTTTACTTAATTGCTTGCAAAACATCTCATTTCTTCATCCTGAGAAAAAAATCTCTAATATCATGGACTAAAGGTAAGATTAAAAATATGCAGTCTAGATCTTTCATGCTAAATATAATATCAGCTATGTCTAGTCACATAAAATTCATCTAATTTTATTCTCCTCCACATTTGGTGCTAACTAAATGAAAACCTGAGGGCTAAAAGGGAGCTCTAGTCCTTCCCTACATGAATCCTCATTTCTCTAGAAATAAACATGTAGGTGTAAGCTTTCTCACATGAACATTAATGCTATCATTTGACAAATCAATCAAACAAACAAACACAGAGGTAAACAGTTAGGCCTGATTTTTTTTAAGACATTTAATTCTCAGAGAATCTAGAATTCCAAGCACTGCATTTCCAAATTAATACTTACATTTTCTAGGAGACAAACAGCAGCAGGATTTCCACGAAATGCTTTTGCTGTGAATGCATCTGCTATGAAAATAGGGACCTTCATTTTTCTTGTAGGCTGTCTCTGTAAGCTCTCACAATTGCTGGTAATCTTGTTGTTGCAAAAAAAAAAAAAATCAGAAAGTTAATGTTTCACTTGGTGTACAGAAGCAACTCACAGTTCCCAGACACAAAGTCAAGCAATTATTCTAACACACCTACATTTAAAGATATGTGATCCCTAATATTTTAAGCCTCTAAAATGAATAGAATATTTTCTTTTTAAATTTTGTATTAACGTTTCATACTGTACATATACTTAACAACAGCATCCTATTCTTTCTTAGAGTAGCCAAAACTAGCTTAGGCTATGTTTTTGATGAAGTGAATGAAACATCCAAGGGGCACATATGTGCTTATAGTCACCCAATGAATATTTAACCCTTTTAAAAGAATGTATTTTTTCTAATTATAAAAATATGCTCATTATAAAAAACTTAGCAAATTAAAGTGACCAATAACCATGTAACAACATTTCTTATTTTTGGACTTAATATAATCAAAGAAGCCTAATGCTTTAATTAATTTTGTGTTATTTTATTAAATCTGCAGATGGAGACTTTTGTGAGCTCATGAAACAGATTAGTTAAAGCTTTTAATTAAAAGAATAATACTTTCTTTTTACTTCAAATCTATCAAATACAGAAAAAAGGAAAGAGGCGGGGGAGGTGAGGAGAATCTCCGGTGCTTCCAAGGCCTAGAGATACACTCTATTAATATTCTGGGTGTTTGCTTTACTAGAAACATGGACTTTGTCATAGTAATGGAGGGATTCCTCCCTCGCAAAGTTATAGTATTTTTTTTAATTTAATAAATCTTTATTGTTCAGATTATTACAATTGTTCCTCTCCCCCCGCCCAGCTCCCCTCCACCGGGCTCCCACGATACCCTCTGACCTTACCCGACCCCCTCCCCCCGCATTGTCATCATGCACAGGTGTATGATTTTTGTCCAGTCTCTCCCCGTACCTCCTTCACCCCTTTCCCCCTGAGAATTGTCAGTTCACTCCCTTTCTATGCCCCTGATTCTATTACATTCACCAGTTTATTCTGTTCATCAGATTTTTTATTCACTTGATTTTTATACTCACTTGTTGATAGCTATGTATTTGTCTTTCCTAATTTTTATCTTTACCTTTTTCTTCTTCTTCCTCTTCTTAAAGAGTAACTTTCAGCATTTCATATAATACTGATTTGGTGTTGATGAACTCCTTTAGCTTTTCCTTATCTGTGAAGATCTTTATCTGCCCTTCAATTCTCAATGATAGCTTTGCTGGGTAGAATAATATTGGTTGTAGGTTCTTGCTATTCATTACTTTGAATATTTCTTGCCACTCCCATCTGGCCTGCACAGTTTCTGTTGAGAAATCAGCTGACAATCGTATGGGTGCTCCTTTTAATATTCTCTCTTTATCTTTTGTCCTTAGCATTTTAATAATGATGTGTTTTGGTGTGGTTCTCTTTGGATTCCTTTTGTTTCGGCTTCTCTACACTTCCTGGACTTGTAAGCCTATTTCTTTCACCAGGTGGGGTAAGTATTCAGTCATATCTTCAAATAGGTTTTCAGTAACTTGCTCTCTCTCTTCTTCTGGCACCCCCACAATTCTGATGTTGGTAAGCTTGAAGTTATCCCAGAGGCTCCTTACACTATCTTTGTGGGAACCTCTTTCCACATCGCTCGTGGTTCAGGGTTCCCGGTTCAGGGTTCGGGTTCTGAAGGAGGTCACACACAAACAAAATGAGAGACTAGAAAGCATTAATTTGGGGATATTGGGGAGCCAGGCGGGAGCCTTCCTCTAGTGGAAAGGACTGCCCCTGGCTCTGGCCTTTTTCTCCCTTTTATTAAGGCTTTGGGACACACCCCTAGCCTTTAGGCAGGAAATAACAAAACAGAAATTAACATGAAACAAACAGGTAGAGGCTGCTTCAGCTAACAATGTTTTCATCTAAACAGTGAGTAATTAGCTCTGACCTTTCAAAGCAGTTAAGGTTGACCAGCCTTCTGGCCTCCTGTTTACATCCATTTAGTGAGAACAATGTTTGGTTTCCGACATATCTTCCAATTTTTGTATTCTTTTTTCTTTTTGCTTTTCCAATTGAGTGTTTTCTGCTTCTTTGTATTTCAAATCTTTGACTTGATTCTTACGTTCCTCTAAGTCTGCTGTTAGGTCTCTGTATAATATTTTTTATTTCTGTCAGTATATGTTTAATTTCTGGTTGGTGCTTTTTCATCTCCTCTTGAGTCTCACTAAATTCATCCATCTTTTCTAGGAAATTCTTGAAAAACCTTACAACAGTGGTTTTGAACTCTATATGCAATCATTTGTTTTCCACCATTTCTTTCATTTGTGATCTGTTTCTTTGTCTCTGTGTTTTCACTGCTTCCTTGAGTTGGTAGAGTAGCTTTGTGTGCTAGGTGTCCTATATGGCCCAGTAGCTCCACCTCCCCAGTTACATAAGGTGGACTTTCTTGGTGTATCCCTTTGTGGATAGTGTGTACAGCCTTGTTGTAGTTAAGTCTTGATTGTTGTTGGTATCACTAGGGGGAATTGACCTCTAAGACAATTGGTTGTGAGAATCAGCTGTGTCCACGCTGGGAGAACTTCTGTGCTGGAGTCAGCCTTACGATACAGAACTTACAAAATTGCAAAATCCTCTGTGTTTGGCTTGAATGGGGCAGAGTCTCAGGATTGAGGAGACAGCCTTGGCTTCCTGTTAGCCTTGCCCTATGTGGCCCCTGGGTCTCAGTGTCCCTCAGTAATCGCTGAAGCCTCTCTGTGCGCATGCATGCATGCATGCCTCCAGACCTCTGCCTTTCATGGCTCCCCTGAGTTTCCATGTGCTCCGGGGAATTGTATGAGTGGGTCCCCAGGGTCCTGCCTGAAACTGGGGTTCAGTGCAGTCGGAAGTGGAGTTTAGCACAGTTCAGAAGTTCTGTCTTCCTCCTGCTAGAGAAAGGCAATGGCACAATCAGCAGTCAGTCTTCTCTGAGCGCACTGGTATGCACGCACCTCCAGAGCTCTGCCTTTCACGGCTCTCTTGAGTTTCCCTGAGTTTCCGTACACTCCTCCCTTTTTTCAACAGTGAAGACTCCTTCTATATGAGTCTCACCCAGAACTGGGGTTCAGTGCAGTCAGAACTGGGGTTCAGTCCAGTCAGTAGTTACTGTCTCCCTTCCATTGATTAGAGGAAGCTAGCCAGGCACTCCGTCGCGTCCTCTCCATATGCGCGTTTCTGCACCTCAGCTTTTTGCAGCTCCTCTGAGTCTCTATGAGCCCCTCTCTTTCCTTCTAGTTGTAAAATTTCCACTAAGCAAATTTTCCTGTGGTTCTGGATGATGACCATTTTGTCTTTTAGCTGTAGTTTTGAAATTGTTGTGCGAGGCAGCAGTTTAGGTGTTCACCTATGCTGCCATCTTGGTTGTACACCCCAAAGTTATAGTACTTTTTGAAGATTCAGCATATTAAAGGTGCTTTGCTTACATCTAAAAGAAAAAATGACACTCTTAACATGAATTTCTTATTTTCAAGGAGAATATAAACAACCTAGGAAGCCCTGCTGGTTGCTCACACCAGGCCCCAGCCCCCTGGCACTTCCCAGACCCACAGGTATTTCTATTTCTGTATTTTTATTTTTTAAGAATTTTCCATAAGAGTTTATTTGAATCAAACTAACAACAAACTGAGCCCCTTCATTAACTTTAATAAGTTTATACCTTTTGACCCCAAGCAATAACATTACTAGTATTTTAGACATTGCATTTAATCAGAATTTTTACCCTCTTAATAGTACATAGCATAAATATTTTTCAAGGGAAATACTTTAGATACACTAAATACTTCAGAAACATAATTTAAATAGGTTTACCATAGTCTGGATATGCTAGAAATTATTTAAATATTTCCCCTTTGGTAAATATTTCAGTTATTTCTAATTTCCACTTGTAAAGATAAGAGGAGAACCAAGATGGTGGCATAGGTAAATATCTACACTGCTGCCTCGCACAACAATTTCAAAACTACAACTAAAAGGCAGAACGGACATCATCCAGAACAATAGGAAAGCTGGCTGAGGGGAAATTCTACAACTAGAAGGAAAGAGAGGAGCTCACAGACACCCAGAGGAGCTGCAAAAAGCTGAAGTACGGAGACACGCGTGTGGAGAGAGTGGGTGCCGGAGTACCTGGCTGGCTAAAATATCAATAGCATATTTCACAGACATAAAAAGAACTCTCCAAAAATTCATCTGAAATAAAAATAGACCCTGAATAGCCACAGCAATCCTGAGAAAGAAAAATAAAGTAGGTGGGATCTCAATACCAGATTTCAAGCTGTACTACAAAGCCACTATTCTCAAAACAGCCTAGTACTGGCACAAAAAACAGACATATAGACCAATGGAATAGAATAGAGAATTCAGATATCGACCCAAACCACTATGCTCAATTAATATTTGACAAAGGAGGCATGAACATACAATGGAGTCAAGACAGCCTCTTCAATGAATGGTGTTGGGGAAATTGGAAAGATATATGCAAAAAAATGAAACTAGACCATCAACTTACATCATACACAAAAATAAACTCCAAATAGATACAGGCCTTAAACATAAGCCAGGAAACCATAAAAATACTAAAGGAATCCACAGGCAGCAAAATCTCAGACATATGCCAAAGGAACTTCTTCACTGATACTGCTCCTAGGGCAATGGAAGCTAAAGAGAAAATAAACAAATGAGACTACAT
This sequence comes from Lasiurus cinereus, assembly GCA_011751065.1. Classification (NCBI taxonomy): domain Eukaryota; kingdom Metazoa; phylum Chordata; class Mammalia; order Chiroptera; family Vespertilionidae; genus Lasiurus; species Lasiurus cinereus. The sequence continues at coordinate 18,368,501 of JAAGEH010000426.1, forward strand.
TAAAATAAAAAGCTTTTTCACAGCAAAAGAAACCATCAACTAAACAACAAAAAAGTATGGGAGAACATATTTGCAAATGTTATCACTGATAAAGGTTTAATCTCCAACATCTACAGGCAACTTATACTTAATGAAAGGAAGATAAATGATCCAATAAAGAGACATTGTCAAGATGGCGGCATAGGTAAACACCTACACTGCTGCCTCGCACAACAATTTCAAAACTACAACTAAAAGACAGAACGGACATCATCTAGAACCACAGGAAAGCTGGCTGAGTGGAAGTTCTACAGCTAGAGGGAAAGAGAGGGGCTCACAGAAACCCAGAGGGGCTGCAAAAAGCTGAGGCGCGTGGAGAGAGCGGGTGCCGGAATACCTGGCTGGCTTTCTCTAGCGGGAGGGAAACGGAGACTCTCAAAGGCATTGAACCCCTTATCCTACGACACTAAACCCCAGATCCAGCTGAAACTCATACGGGGGGAGTTTGGACTGTGAAAAGGGAGAAGTGCATGGAAATTTAGGGGAGTCGCAAAAGATCAAAGGTCTGGTGGCGCGCACGGCACTGCGCACAGGACAGACTGCTGATTGTGCCGCTGGCTTTCGCGAGTGGGCGGGAGACACACCCTCTCAACTGTGCCACTTCTAACTTCACTAAACCCCGGTTTCGGACGAAACCCTGGAGACCTAGACTCGTGTGGTCCTGGTGCGCAGGGGAGCTGGAAAGGCAGCGGTTAGAGGCACTGCGGGTGCGCGCACAAGGACCGCTCCAGCCATTACCCAGTCACGTGAGACTCAGGGGCCATGGAGGGCGGGGCCGACTGGAAGGCAAGGCAGTCCCTTAAGCCCTGAGACTCCACCCCTCCCAAGCTCAACAGAGGCTTCTGCGGCTTTGCACATCTGGTATCATAAAGCTGAATTTAACACAGAAGTTTCCCTGGCGTAGTGAAAATGCCGAGACAAGGGAAGGGATTACAAAGAAAAGAAATGGAGGGAAAAAAAAGACTGAATATAGAGTTCAAAACCACGCTTATAAGGTTTTTCAAGAATATGCTAGAAAAGTTGGATAAATTTAGTGAGGCCCAAGAGGAGATGGAAAAGGTCCAACTAAAGATGAAAAAAGACCATCTAGAAATTAAACATACACTGACTGAAATAAAAACTATTTTACAGAGTCCTAACAGCAGACTAGAGAAAGGCAAGGATCAAGTCAAAAATTTGAAATATAAAGAAGCAGAAAACATTCAACTGAAAAAGCAAGAAGAGAAAAGAATCCAAAAATGTGAAGGTAATGTAAGGAGCCTCTGGGACAGCTTCAAGTGTACCAACATCAGAATTGTGGGGTGCCAGAAGAAGAGAGAGAGCAAGATACTGAAAACCTATTTAAAGAAATAATAACTGAAAACTTCCCACATCTGGTAAAAGAAATGGACTTACAAGTCCAGGAGCACACAGAACCCCAAATAAAAGGAATCCAAAGAGGACCACACCAAGACACATCATAATTAAAATACCAAGAGCAAAAGACAAAGAGAGAATATTAAAAGCAGCAAGAGAAAAACAGTTCATTACCTACAAGGGAGCACCCATACGACTGTCAGCTGATTTCTCAACAGAAACAATGCAGGCCAGACGGGAGTGGCAAGAAATATTCAACGTGATGAACAGCAAGAACCTACAACCAAGAATAATCTATCCAGCAAAGCTATCATTCAGAATTGCAGGGCAGATAAAGAGCTTCACAGAGAAGAAAAAGCTAAAGGAGTTCATCAACTCCAAACCAGTATTATATGAAATGCTGAAAGGTACTCTTTTAGAAGAGGAAGAAGAAAAACGTAAAAGACAAAAAATTATGAACAACAAATACATATTTATCAACAAGTGAATCTAAAAATTAAGTGAATTAAAAATTTGATGAACAGAATAAACTGGTAAATATAATAGAATCAGGAGCACAGAAAGGGAGTAGACTGATAATTCTAAGGAGGACAAAAATCATAAAGCATCAAACAGACTGTGAAATTACAGCCGAAAGATTAAAGTTAGGTGAGGTAGATAAGTGATCAATCAAAGGACTTGTAAGCATGCATATAAGCATAACCAATGATCACAGACACTGGGGGCTCGGGATATGCCTAGGCGGGAGGGGGGGCAATGGGGAGATATGTATAAAAAATTAATAAAAATTAATAAAAAAAATTAAAAAATAAATAATTATTCTGTAAAAAAAAAAGATCCAATAAAAAATGGGCAACAGTTCTATGAAGTCAGCATCACCCTAATACTAAAACCAGATAAAGACAACACAATGATAGAAAATTACAGGCCAATGTCCTTCATGAACATAGATGCCAAAATCCTCAACAAAATTCTAGCAAATCAGATCCAGCAGTACATCAGAAAGATCATACACCATGACCAAGTAAGATTTATCCCAGGAATGCAAGGATGATTCAATATCCGCAAATCAATAAACATGATACATCGCATAAACAAACTGAGAGATAAAAATCACAGTCATGTCAATTGATACAGAAAAAGCATTTGACAAAATCCAACATCCTTTCTTGATAAAAACTCTCAGCAAGGTGAGAATAGAAGGTTCATACCTCAACATCATAAAAGCCATATATGATAAACCCACAGCTAACATCATACTCAATGGGCAAAAACTAAAACCATTTCTCCTAAGAACAGGAACAAGACAGGGATGCCCACTCTCACCTCTCCTGTTCAACATAGTACTGGAAGTATTAGCCATTGCAATTAGACAAGAAGAATTGGAAAAGAAGAAGCAAAGCTGCTCTTATTTGCAGATATGATACTGTACATAAAAAAAAGAGGAATGGGGGGCAACGGACCTAAATAGAATCTTTTCGAAAGAAGACAGAAGGAAGGCCAAGAAACACATGAAAACATGCTAAAGCCACTAATTATCCAAGAGATGCAAATCAAAACAACAATGCTGTACCATCTCACACCTTCAGAATGGCTATCATCAACAAATCAACAAATGACAAGTATTGGTGAGGATACAGAGAAAAAGGAACCCTCATGCACTGCTGGTGGGAATGCAGAGTGGTGCAGCCACTGTGGAGAAGAGTATAGCATTTCCTCAAAAACATAAAAATGGAACTCCCATTTGACACAGTAATCCCACTCCTAGGAATATATCCTAAGAAACTAGAAACACCAGTAAGAAAGGATATATGCACCCCTATGTTCATAGCAGCACAATCTACAATAACTAAGATGTGGAAACAGTTTAGGTGCCCGGCAGCAGATGAGTGGATTAAAAAACCATGGTACATCTACACAATGGAATACTATGCTGCCATAAAAAAGAAGGAATTCTTACCATTTGCAGCAACCTGGATGGAACTGAAGAGCATTATGCTAAGTGAAATAAGCCAGTCAATGAAAGAAAAATACCACATGATCTCATTTATTTATGGATAATAAAGAACATTATAAACTAATGAACAAAAAGACATATACAGAGGCAGTAAAGCATCAAACCGACTGTCAAGTTACAGCAGGAAGGTTAGGGAGAGGTGGAGGAGATAAGAGATCAACCGAAGGACTTATATGCATGCATATAAGCATAACCAATGGACGTAAGACACTTGGGGTTAGGGCATGCATGGGAGTGGGGTGGGGAGCTCAATGGGAAGATATGTACACATGTAATACATTAATAAAAAAATATTTAAATAAAGTTCTCATTACAAGAAAAAATAAATAAATAAGGAGAAATAAAGCCCAGAGGGAATAGTACTTTGAGGGAGGTGGGTCTCAGAAGTCACTATAGTAACCAATATGAAAGGGAATATTGACCAATCAGAGAAGATATTAGGGCCCAGTACTGCAGCTTTATAAAACAGGAAGCCAGCGGGACTCTTTCCCTCTCCCCACATGGGAGTCTGTACTTATCTTCAACATATCTCCACCTTTGCTATATGTAAAAAAAAAAGAGAGAGATCAACTGAAGGACTTGTATGCATGCATATAAGCATAACCAATTGACACAAGACACATTGTGGGAGAGCAATGACAAGATATGTATACATGTAATACATTAATTTTAAAAAATGGGGGAAAAAACTGAGGTTGGAGCATAGGCCTGTTTGACTCCCTGATTATGAAGACAATTCTAAATTTTGCCATTGATTTTCTTAGTAATCTTTGGAGCTTTATTTCCTGATTCTTCTATTTCTTGCTCCATAATAATTAGGCTAGATGGTGGTAAAAACTAATTACTTAAAGTGCATCCACTCCCAACATAACAATCATTGGCATAGGTACATATATAATGAAACCTATATTTTTATCTACCAGTCAGAGGCATAGGTACATATATAATTAAACCTGTATGTTTATCTACCAGTCAGAAGCTTAAAATCATGTGGGTGGGAGAGCAGGAAACAGTGTGCTAATCTTTTATCTGTGCTGCTTCCTAAGTTATTAATGTGGTTATGACATAATAAAAGCAGTACAATAATTTGATTTCAATTCCTTAAGTTACTATAATATGTAACTGTTTTCCCTATTCTTCACATCAGTCCACTGGAACAAAAAGAATGTTCAATAATTTTAATTATTTTCAAAAATTAGTGTGTTAGGCGCTTTCTTCCTTTTAAATTTCCATTTGCTAACTTAGTGTATAATTATTAAAAATGGGTGAAACCTTTGAATATCCCTAGTCCATGATGAACACTTTATATGACTTAAACAAAATCATTAAGAATATTAACAGTGTAATTAAGCCTTGTCAATAAATAATTTGGAATCATGACAAGGAAGATCACTTCTTTCTAAAGATGGAAGGAATCAACTACACTAATAAAAGAGGAAAATGCTAGTTAACTGTACCTCCGCTATGCCCACAGCCAATCAGGAGTGATATGCAAATTAACTCAGCGAAGATAGTGGGTAAATATGCATATGCACGCAGCTCAGGCAGAGCCCTATGCCACTGGTGGGATCCAAACCACAGTCGGGACTGGGCAAGCCGTGGGGGCAGCACCTGGAGCTGCTTGCCCAGGTCCAAGCCCCTGGCAGCCCTTCCGCCTGCTCAGGCCCAAGCCACCCGCCACCTGTCCGGGTCCAAGCTGCCCCACGATCACTGGGTGAAGAGGCCAGGCCGGGCCACCCCGTGATCATGGGGCCAACAGCCAAACCATCCCGGCAATCCCAGGCCAACAAGCTGCTCCACTGACCAATCTGCGCTATGGACCTGTTGGGGGCGTGGTGCGGAGTCCAGGGCCTCTGGCCTGCAGCCATGGGAAGTCTCCCTCTTCCCAGAGTTAGGAGCACCAGCCCAAGTCTACCCAGTGGCCTGGTCCTGACTGCGGGTGAGTTCCTACTGGCTGGGGTTTGATCCTCACACATTAGCAGTAGGAGACCAGTGCCTTTGTTATTGCTGTGTGTCCAGGTTTTAATTGGATAAATGACCGGCAGTCCTCGTCGCCAGCTTAGCAAAATCTTTTAGGAAGAGGATTCTGTCTGGGTTTCCTCAAATTCCCTTAGCCCCTACTCACCCCTCTGTAAAGGCACAGAACAAGTGAGGCTCCTTAAATAAAAATTAGAGGTCTCCAGCAACAGTAGGACTCTCTCATCACAGTCATTTGGACTGGATGGCATTTGAGTATTTATCTAGGCACCATAACAGAGAAACACAAGCTCAAGTCATGATCTCTGCCCTTAAAAAATTCACAAACTTATTAGAGTGAGTGGATGATGAAAGCGCAGTAATAACATCAGAATGTAAGGCAACAATACAGAAAGGAACAGAGGCAATTGCTAGGATGATTTTCCAATAATCAGTACAAAAAGTATGTGCTATGAATTAAATAAAAAAATATGTGTGGAAGTAGATGCTTCATGAGTATGGCAACCCTTCCTATTTTAAAGGAAGCTGAGTTCCACGTGAACTGTGTATTTTGCTATGATATCTGAGGCACAGGACAAAGGAGGCCCTAAGTATACTAGGCTTTGATATTTGAGTCATTCTTTATTGTTCAATGTGATTTATTTCTGTGTGCCTCAGTTTTGTAATAGTTAAATTACTAGAATAATACATCTTGGTATAAAATATTACCAGAAGATCAAATGATCAGGTGACATTTATTGTTATTTTCTATAAATGAACACAATCTCTGGTATGCTAAAGTGATAGGTATTATAGAATATTCAGATAGAGACCTACAAGCTTGGTTACAAATGAGTCTTACTATCACAACCCAAATGTATTGCTTTAAAAAAAAAAGCAGGGAGCCAACTAGAAACAGAACCAAAGATAAGCCCTTGAACAGCAAATGTAAATTGGATAAGCTTTGCTATTACAAGGGCAAGAAGAAAAATTTCAGATGCAAGAATGAAAACCACATTGCATCCACTCTAAGTAGCTGTTAAAGAAAAAGAATGGTATACAATGAAAATACTTAATACAGATTGTAAAGACATTTGTTCAAAGAGGATTTCCTAGAGTAGGTGATATTTCAGTTAATTTTTTTAAATGTGAAGAGGTTAGCTAGATAAGAAAAAGGTGCAGGGGTTTCGAATTGCAGAGGGTGCAGGCAAGGCTGAGGGAACACCCTCTCCATGCATGAATTTCATGCACCGGGCCTCTAGTACCTAATAATAGACAAACATGCAAATTGACCTTACCTCTGCTATGCCCACAGCCAATCAGAGTGAGTATGCAAATTAACCCAACAAAGATGGAGGTTAATTTGCATACATTGTCACCTAGCAGCCTGGGTTCTGGGAACGTTCTCAGCACTCAGGTTACTCTGAGGTAGTCCCAGGGTGGGTCCTGAGACAACTAGGAAGGGCTTGAGCCAGGGGGCTCCTGGACAGGGGTGGAACCAGGTGATCGAAGGGAGCTGGAGGATCCCTGCCCAGGACTTAAGCCTCAGCCAGAGGTTTGCAGCCTGGGCAGGTACGGAGCCGGTGATCAGAGGGATCTGGGGATCCTCTACCCAGGCACTGAGGCTTTAGGCCTGGCAGGGGTGGAGCCAGCAATTGGAGGGAGCTGGGGGTCACCTGTTCAGGCACCAAACTTAGGCCAGAGGCTTTGTGCCTGGGCTGGGGCAGAGCCAATGATCAGAGGGAGCTGGGGGGCCCTTGCCCAGGCCCCAAGGCTTTAGGCCTTGGCAGGGGTGGAGCCAGAAATTGGAGGGAACTGGGGGTCCCCTGCCCAGTCCCTGAGGCTTTAGGCCTTGACGGGGGTGGAGCAGGAGATTGGAGGTAATAAGTGTGAACCAAAGGAAACACCTTTTCTGAGCGCTCATTGGCTAAGCTCCCTGTATGCCACTGGTAATATTCATAGTTACTTGGGTATAAGAATCCAAAAAGGTGATCTAGGGCTTTTCCATCATACTCCTGGAGAAAAAACAAAGGTCTGCTTCTGGAGGGCTAAGAAATGTCATATCATACCCTAACTGGTTTGGCTCAATAGATAGAGCCTCGGCCTGCTGACTACAGGGTCCGGGTTTGATTCTGGTCAAGGGCATGTACCTAGGTTATAGACTCTTCTCTGGCTGGGGCCCAGGTCAGGGCCCATGTAGGAGGCAACCAATCAAAGTGTCCCTCTCACATAGATGTTTCTTTCTGTCTCTCCTTCTCTCTTCCATGGAAACATATCTTCAGGTGAGGATAAAAAAATAAAAAAAAGAAAGAAATGTCATATCCTATGATAAACACATCTTGAAAATGCCTAAAGAAAGTTGTCATTTTTGATAAGGTATACACCTCTACATACTGTCTCTCACAACTACAGCAAAACTACAACTAAAAGACAAAATACCTATTCCCCAGAACCACGGAAAAGCTGGCAGAGTGGGAGTTCTATAACCAGAAGGAAAGAAAAAAGTGCATTGAGACCTGGTAGGACCTGCAGGGGCTCAGAAAGGCAGAGGTACAGAGACGTGTGCAAATCGGGGTGGCGTCCGTTGTTTGCTTTCAATAGGAAGGGAGTTACAAGTTCCTGACTCTCTGAACTCCAGTTTCTGGTGAGATTCTGGGGACCCAGACTCATACAGGGAGAAACTGGACTATCTGCTATCGGGTCAGAAAGGGAGGGTGGCTCTCTCACAGAGGTGCACATGGGAATTATTGTTTACTGCGTTGGGGCTCGGGACTCAAGAAGGCTGACTGGCAGCCATTGCTATTTGCCACGCCCTAGCCTAGTGATTCCCTGAGACCCCGCCCCACCCAATTTACAAACTGACCTAGCTGTGCACAGCGGCCTTTGCATATGAATGGACCGCCCTCTAGCAGCTTAACTTAACAAATTGCAACGGGGTCAGACAACTCCAAAACTTCCAAACTCCAAGCAAAAAGGAGAAATCTGCAGATCTCCCTGTAGCTCCTGCTAGGTGGCCTCAGACACTAGCTAACTTGCACCTCCTTGGAGATCCAGGAACCAGTGTACCTAAAGGTCAGTGTGAGATGACACCAGATTTCAACTCCTCACATCCATAAGTGACACACTCAAGAAGCAGACTTCGCGAGCACCAAAGCCCCACTGAAGCAAATCCTGCCCATAGGGGTGTCTCCAGCACAGCAGTTCTTGCATTAATAGACACAGCTAATCCTCACAGTCAATTGGCCTGGAGGTCAATTCCTCCAAGTATATCAAGAGCAATTAAGGCTTAACTACAACAAGACTGTGAATCCAGCCCACAAAGGAGTGCACACAAGAGTGTCCACCTCAGGTGATTGGGGAGATGGAGCTACTGGGCCATAGAGGACAACTAGCATACAAAGCCATTCCACCAACAGAGGGAAGCAGCCAAACTGAAATCAAGAAACATGTCATGAATGAAAGAAATGGAAGAAAGCAGACATAGAGTTCAAAATCACATGTATAAGGTTACTCAAGCCAAAACCGGTTTGGCTCAGTGGATAGAGCATTGGCCTGCAGACTGAAGGGTCCTGGGTTCGATTCCGGTCAAGGGGACATACCTTGGTTGTGGGCACATCCCCAGGAAGGGGTGTGCATGAGGCAGCTGATCAATGTTTCTCTCTCATCGATGTTTCTAGCTCTCTATCCCACTCTCTTTCTCTCTCTAAAGGTTCAATAAAATGTATTAAAAAAAAATAAAAAAGGTTATTCAAGAATCTTCTACAAACTGCCGAGAAACCTAGTGAGACCTTCAAAGATCTTAATAAGTATGCCAAAAAAAATAAATAAATAAATAGAAAAGGACCAGTAAAAAATTAAGCATACACTGTCTGAGATAAAGAATATACAGAAATCCAACAGCAGACTAGGGGACCCCAAGAATTAAATCAAAGATATGAAATATGAGGAAGCAAAAACACTCAACCAGAAAAAAAAAAAGAGTCTAAAAATGTGAAGATAGTGTAACAAGCCTCTGGGACAACTTGAAGTGTACCAACATCAGAATTATGGGGGTGCCAAAAGAAGAGAGAGAGCAAGATACTGAAAACCTATTTGAAGAAATAATTACTGAAAACTTCCCCCACCTGGTGAAAGAAATAGACTTACAAGTCCAGGAAGCACACATAACCCCAAAGAAAAGGAATCGAAAGAGGACCACACCAAGACACATCATAATTAAAATGCTAAGGGCAAAAGACAAGAGAGAATCTTGAAAGCAGCAAGAGAAAGACAGTTAGTTACCTACAAAGAAGTACCCATATGACTATCAGCTGATTTCTCAACAGAAACTATACAGGCCAGAAGGGAGTGGCAGGAAATATTCAAAGTGATGAATAGCAAGAACCTACAACCAGCAAAGCTATCATTCAGAATTGAAGGTCAGATAAAGAACTTCACAGACAAGAAAAAGCTAAAGGAGTTCATCACCACCAAACCAGGATTATATGAAATGCTGAAGGGTATTCTTTAAGAAGGGGAAGAAGAAAAAGGTAAAGATAAAAATTATGAACAACAAAGTGATAACAAATACATACCTATCAACAAGTGAATCTAAGAATCAAGTGAATAAAAAATCCAATGAACAGAATAAACTGGTGTATATAATAGAATTAGGGGCATAGAAAGGGAGTGGACTAACAATTCTCAGGGGGAAGAGACTGGACAAAAATCTTCCACCTATGGCCAAAACCGGTTTGGCTCAGTGGATAGACCGTTGGCCTGAGAACTGAAAGGTCCCAGGTTGGAGTCCGGTCAAGGGCATGTACCTTGGTTGTGGGCTCATCCCCGGTGGGGGGCGTGCAAGAGGCAGCTGATGGATGTCTCTATCTCATTGATGTTTCTGGCTCTCTATCTCTCTTCCTTCCTCTCTGTAAAAAAAATCAATAAAATATATATATTTTTAAATCTTATACCTATGGATGAGGACAGTGGCAGCAGGTAAGGGAATGGGGTGAGGGGCGGGGAATCAGGTGGAAGGGAGCTATAGGGGAGAAAAAAGAGGAACATCTGTAATAAACTGAACAATAAAGATTTATTTAATAAAAAAGAAAGTTGTCATTTTTTTCATGGTGAAGGGACTGGAGTCTGTGTTGATGAAAACACCTTGGTGGCTGCGGTGACTGGCAGCAGCAGGGTGATGGGGCTGGTGCCTTTTCCTGGTCAGCCTGGTCGCCTCCCACAAAGGGAGGCCCACTTCCCACGTCAGTACGACATTCCATGAGGGCTCCCAGCATGTGAGAGGGGGCAGAGTGGGCTGAAGGACGCCCCCCAAGTGCACGAGTTTCATGCACTGGGCCCCTAGTATGAAATATAAATCCAAGAATAAACATTTCACAAAAGGTTAGTAAGACAGATTTAGTGTTCAAAAGGCATTAACTACCTTAGTCACACTTCTAAAAGCTTAGTTTTGTTATGTTTAACTTAGATGCTTTTCATATAGGCAAAAAGATGATGATAATCCAGTTTTTATGTCAATTTAGAATGTCACTAGGGAAATATGTGAACAACTATCTTAACCAATTTTTAGTTAATATGCCTTCTTCCCCCCAGAAGTGCAATCTCTGGATTTCTGTATCTTTCTCCTTCTCTTAGGTTCTGCCTAGAATTTTCCTCTCTTCTCCTCTTGATGGTGTAATACATGACCACATGTTCATTGTCCTGTTTTCCCTTGGGTAGTATAGGTACTTCCATTTCCTTCTCCCTTTTCATCTTTTTTCTCTTTACGGCCTCTAACAAGATCTTCTCCAGGGTCCCTCTGATCTCTATGCTAATAGAAAAGCATTGAAATGACTGAAAGGAAGACAAGTAGGGAAAAAAAAAAATCCCAAAAGCAACTGGGAGCCCTTATTTCTAACCATCTCTATGGAAACAATTACACGGAGATCCAGCTGGTGGAAACAATTCTGTAGGGATCATTGGAGCAGTGAGCACCAAGCCATACTTACAGGGTTCAACTTGCAAATGGGAATAGTTGATTGCCTTTTTTTTTTTTAAGAAAAAAAGTAAAATAGGAAATTAAATTAGGTATACCCCATATATAGCGTACTTTTTAAAAAACTCAAAACTCCCTACTTGCTATAATGATAAAAAAGCAAAAGGAATATATGTACTAGCTTCTACATGTATCAGCTTCAAGTTCTTCCTAAGCACTCACACAGGCAAACAGCAGAGTGCATACTACAAAGAAATTATGTCCAAAGAAAACATCAAGGTGTGGTGAGAAAAAATCATTAAAATGCTTTTAGAATTGTGGCCTAACTATACAAAGTAGGTATGCAGAAAGAATGCCAGACTCAACCAGGTGGTAAATAGATTGTTCCAATTCAGGCAAGGGATGAATTCCATCTACCAAATCAGGTGGAAAGATTGAAAGGATAAAGTAGGGATGTGACTTGAAACTACCGTTTCCCTGAAAAATAAGACAGTGTCTTATATTAATTTTTGCTCCCAAAGATGTGCTAGGTCTTATTTTCAGGGGATATCTTATTTTTCCATGAAGAAGAATACGGTACACATTTATTGTTGAACAAAAAAAAGGAAATTTATTAATAAGGTAAGGTAGTAGTTGTCATCACAAACCAGCTCACTGGCCCCAGCACAGCCAGAGCTGTTCAGGCAGTGTGAGGTATATTTAAATCAGGAGTCAAATGCCTTACAGTAGCTTCAGGGGTCTTATATTCCCGGGAGATCTTATGTTCAGGGGAGGCCTTATTATCGGGGAGGCCTTATTTTCGGGGGGACGTCATATTACAGTGAGAGGCAAAATTGGAAGTAGGTCTTATTTTCGGGGGATGTCTTACTTTCGGGGAAACGGTAGAAAAGAACTCCATCTGAAGTGTGAGATCTTGAAGTCTTTACTAATACAGCAGTTATTTTAAAAAGAAGAGGGTGGGGTGCTCATAGTGTCAGTGACACCAGAACATCAAGTTTCAGCCCTATTTAAAAGTCTCCAGCCAATTAATTGTTAACTACAGGTCTCCTGTTCTGGTAAGTCCAGTGTTTTTAGGGGAAGCAACTTCAATTCGCCTGAAATGATGACCCTATCCTTGGAGTAAAACCACCTGGGTTCAGATCCTAGCTTCTGCCCCTAGGGTGTGACCCTGAGCAATTTTTTTCACTTCTCTAAATTCAGGCACCTCATCTGTAAATTGGGGATAATAATTACTATCTTTCAAGGTTGCAAAGAGTCAGTGAGTTGAGCATAGCACCTAGCTCAAGCAAGTTCTCAGTAAATGTGAGCTATTGTTATTATCCTGGTTTTGTTTTCCCGTCTCTTGTAGTGATGACCAGACAGTACCTCCCCTCTTTCTCTTGGGGGGCATTTTGAGGAAGTGGGCTCAAGAAAGGCATTTCAGCACTATGGCTTAGCCAAGTCTTACTGTCCCACACTTGCCTTTTCTTTAAATTACAAGAGAAAGTTTATTTAGAAAGTCACAGAGGTAGAAGAAATGAGCAGTAGAAGAAATGGGCTTCAGGAAACAAGTTACAGAGGCAAAAGATAGGGCCTTTTGAGCTTAAGGAGAGAAAAGAAAGCCATAGTGAGACCCCTGGGGGGAAGGGGTGGGGATGGGAAAGGTGCAGGGGCGAGCTCAAGACTCTGCCCCACTCTTGTCTTGAGCAGATTTGAGGTTGAATTAAAGTCATGATAGGGAAGTTTCCATTATCTGAAGATAACTAGCTTCCTGGGTCCATCCTACACACTCCAGATCTCATTGGGAGAGGGGACCTCGAGAGGGGGGTGTGTGGAATTATTCACGTTTCTTCACGGCTAACACCCTGGGTGCCCCCGTCCCACCGGCGTCCCAGTGTCCGCAGTGCAGGGCACAGGCGGGCTGGTGCTGAAGTTCTGCTGAAGTTAGTTCCCCGCTCCTCTCTCCGTGTGCGTTCCCACGCTTGGGCCTTAACTTGCACTGATCTCTTTACCATGACTGCCCTTCCTCCTGCCCCAAATTCAGCTTGCTTTTCTTTTTTTATATAATAAAAAATAGGTGTCACTAGGAACCTTGGTGGTAGGTGAGCAAAACCAAAAGGTATTTATTAGGTGTCACTTGTACGCACTATTTCCAAGAATGTAAAGCTCGATGTAGAGAACCCGAGTGGGCCGTGGGCGCTGAGCCAGTCGCTCAGATTATAAAGCTGAGAGATGAGAGGCAAGAGGAATGCGAAGGCGAGGTGAGACTTGCAAAGGAAACGGGGTGCCGCCCGGCGAGGCCAGGCCCGCAGAGCGACAGCGGGGCCGCGGCGCCGGAGCGCGGACGGGGGAGCCCGACCCCAGGCCCAAGAGGGTCTGCTGGCTACCCGGGTCTCCCCAGTGCTGAACAACAGCTATTTTCACTGCATAATGCAAACATGGTGGACGAGGAAAACCTCCCCGGTGTTTGGCGGCGCCTTTCCACGCTGGTGACGCCAGGGTGAGCGCGGGACTCTGCTGGAATTTGTTCCCGGGGGGGGGGGGGGGCACAGAGGCCCGGAGAACCGCTCCAAACCAAGACGCTACGGTTCTTTCAACACACGCGGGCAGGACCGCTGCGGCCCCTCGCCCTCCAGGAGGCCAGAAAGGCGGTTCCGGGACTTTGATGGTTGCGCCGTAGGAAAGAGGAGAGGAACTCCCCGCCCCCTCTCTCACTGGACTCGCCTCGGCTCCTCGCCGCGCCAACGGAGGAGCCTAGGAACGCGCAAGCGCACTACCGGCCGGCTGCGCCAAAGCGGGACCAACGCTCTCGTCTCGCGAGAACGACGCCGGCCGGTCTCCGTTGCGCTCGTTCTACCCACCCCCTCTCCGCTCGCTCCCTCCCATCCCCCAAGCCAGTCGCTGTGCTGCGCAGCTCCCTCAGCGGTAGCCTCCGCCGGAGACGGTTGGGAGAACCGTTGTGGGAGCGCTACACGAGGAAAGCGACTTGTCCTCCGGCCGGACCCCGCAGGCGCTGCAGTCGCTTGACAGGGTATCTGAAGTAAAAGGGGGTAGGTTGGGCAGGTGGTTCCGTGAGCGGAGTCGGGAGAAGGACGAGAGAGATGGGGGGGGGGGGGAGAGGGGAGTGTGGAGGTCGCCGCTCGGAAACGGCCAGGCTGCGCCTCCCAGACGGTCTCCCACTTCACCCGGTGGGGGTGGGGCGGCATGTCGGGGGGAGGACCCGTTGAGGTGGAATTCAGTGAGTGAAACCGAAGCCCGGCGTGGGGGTCAGCCAGCATTTCCCCATTCCCCCGCTGGCTTGGCCTCCGCCATCTTGGGCACGGTGGCGCGGCCGCCTCGGCTTCCCGCCCTTCCTCTCTGCTTCGGCTCCTCAGCTTCCGAAACCGATTTTGAAGGCCGGAGGATGGTCAGAGCGCCCGGAGGGGTGAGGGCGGGGAGCGGAGCGAGCAGGGAGAGGCCGGGCAGTGGGTGGGGGCCACCTGGGCTGGCGGGCGCGCTCCCGGTGGAAATGGCGCGGGATGGGCCCGGCCTCCCTCCCTCCGCAGTCTCGGCTGGGCGACCGGGGCTGGCGGGACTGCGAGTCTCTTCTGACGCAGATGCTCCAGATGAGAGAGGCTGGCGCTGGGGGAGGAAAGCCAATGGCGACGGAGGCGCTCCGCTCCCAAGTCCAGGACAAAGGAGGCAGAGGGCCTCCTTTGTGATGCCGCCGCCCGGTGGCGAAGGTGCAGCCGGCCGGCTGCCGGGCGGGGGCTGCCGGGCGGGGCGGGCGGGCGTGCTCTCCTAGCTCTCCGGTCTCTAGGGCCGCTAGGTAAACGGAAAGTCTCCGGGGAGGAATAAAGGACGCTTAGCCGGCCCTTATATTCCAGATTTGGAACTTCGAAAAGAGTACGTACTCACTTTCCAACGGGTTTTTGTTTTTATTATTATTATTATTATTATTCACGCTTATCTGAAACGTATTTAAAGGTTTTGTGGGTTATTGGTTTGTGAGCAGAAAAATGGGTGATTTGTTAAATAGGAATGTGAATGGATATTTCAAGTAGATCGACTGGGCCCTCTGACCTGTGTGATAAGGCTTACTGGACTGAGGGGCGGGGATGGGGTAATTTAGCAGCGGTTTTGTGTAGTTTGGCACACACTGGGTTAGAATTTAATAGGCATTTACATCTGGAAAGAAGTTAAAGCAATCAGTGATGGCAAAACTGTCTACGTATAGGAATTGAGTTACTGTTCGAAGACGGGGCGGGGGCATTAGGCTGTAGAAGTAAAACAACTTAAAAATATAACATGTTTATTTTCTTTTGGCATGTTTTCTTTTAGTCTAGGGTAGAACTATCGTAATATTTTGAACAAGAGGATAGGCCTACTCAACAGAGTAAAACCCAGTCCATATGTAGTGGGCTGGTTTTGGTCCTTAGAACACAGGAAAACTGGGTCGGTAATTTCCACTGAAGACAATAAGAAAGGGGAAGGCAAGGCATGGGAAGAAGAGTTTCCACTAATTCATAGGAATCTTTACAAGAAGTTGGTCTACTTTCGGGGCTTTGATATATGATATAACAGCTTTCCTAATGTGATTGCCCTAGAAACCTTTTTTCTGCCCTCATCTGCATCATAATCTGGAAACTCGTGTTACTTACTACCTTTAAGTTTTTAACTGTGTGTGTGTGTTTTATGTCCTCATTTTAGTAAACAAGTAATGTAATAAAGAACTCATTCAAATCCTTTTTTATGAACTTACCTCCTTTTATGTATTAATGGTGTGCCTTTTTTTTTTTTAACTGAGTGAGCACTTTGAGAGGAGGTATGATTTAAAATTAATATATCACCAATTATTTTTGCCAAAATTTGAAGTTCATTTTCATTTTTTAGGACCAGAGGATTGTCATTTAAGAAGTTATTTATTGATGCATCAAACCCTTTTTGTATTGTATGTTTAAGAAGATAGTATAACTTCTGTTATAAAGGAATCTGTTAGATGCTTTTACTGAGGAGCTAAAGTCTCATACAAAACGCACTAAAAATGTTCTAATATTTCAACTGCTGGTATTTTTAATTGGTGCTAACATTTGGAAATCTTAATCGTGATTGGCTGTGATGCTGTTGCAAAAAAAGGATGAGAATGATTATCCTGAATAATTAGTAAAAGCTAGGTGGTGTCTAAGACAGCTTTATTAAGATACTAAAGTTGGTTGTATACCTTTAAAGTTCATTTTGGTTTAGTAAATAGAATTCTAGACTCAACCTTTGGGTTTTGAAGAGAAAATAGTGTGTGCTTCCGTTTTTATTGTGTACTCTGTGAACACAGGTGATGAAGAATCGCCCTTTTAAAAGTTTCCTCTGAATCTGCTTAACTTTTCCCTAATTTAAAATTGTGTTAACTTTAGTGTGTGTTTTTGTGCGCGAGCTCGAGCCTTAATGCTCACCCAAGGACGCTTTTACTAATTTTTAGAGAAAGCAGAGGGAGGGGGAGAGAATCATTGAATAAAGTTGCTTCATGTGCACATCCTGACGAGAGGCGACCCAGGTATGTGCCCTGACTGGCATTCAAACCGGAAACCTTTTGATGTGTGGGAAGATGCTCCAACCAACTGAGCACCTGACCAGAGTTAATGTTTTTTAAAGACGTTGTGCCTTATTTGTTTTTTACATAGGCTCTCATTGGCATAGCTGATCCCAAAAATCAAAACTAGTTTGCTCACTAATGCTTGTTGTAAAGATAATCTATATCCAGCTTTTTGTATTTGTTCCCAAGACAATATCTTTACATTGAAAAAATGCTAAATGACAAAAAGCATGATACTAATAACATCTTTTCACTGATTAGATTGACTTTGCAAAGTTCTTATATTTTTTATGAGGAAGTGATGTGTAATGTTAAATCTCCACTCTTTTACCCTTATCCTTAAATCACTATTTATAGGAAACAGCTACTTAAGTTGGTGCTGTTGTTTTGTTTCATTTTGTTTGTTTTTACAATTTAAGAAATGGTAGATCTTCAAAAATGTCTTTTTTCCTCATTGTTTTGTTTCATTTTATTTTTTACAGTTTAAGAAAATAGTAGATCTTCAATATGTCTCTTTTTTTCCCCCAGACTGACTTGAGGCCTACTAGAACAGTTTTTCCCTCTGCTTTAGACAATTTCCAAGGAAACATGAAACTGTGTTCTTTTAAGAGTCAGAATACCTTTCTGTCCTAGAAGGTTCAACCTGTTATTTTGTGGTACATTTTATTAGTTCTACTGTGCCCTTAAAACGGCCACCATTGAGTAGTTATCACTCTTGCAAACCGGGCACTGAGTAATTCTTAAAGTGGTCTAGTGAAGTATAGGCAGCACTGCTGCATTTTTACAGTTGGACACAGCAGTTAAGTACTTTGCTTAAATTAAGGAGCCAGTGATTGACAGACTTTAGGGCAGTGACCTTTAGGTAGAGCTTAAGACCATGGGAAAACACTGATATTTACATTATGATTCATAACAGCAAAATTACAGTTATGAAGTAGCAATGAAAATAATTTTATGGTTGGGGGGTCACCACAACATGAGGAACTGTATTAAAGGGTCACGGCATTAGAAAGGTTGAAGACCACTGCCCTAAAGTCTGCACTCACTGGCTCCTTAATTTAAGCAAAGTATTTAACTGCTGTTGAGAACCACTGCTTTAGGGATTCAAGCCCAATTTCTTTTCTCTTAAGTCCATACCAGTTACTTGTGTGCATAAGAATTAATTGTAATGTCAAGTAAAAATGCATAATCTCACTTTTGGGATCTCTGTCTAGGACTAAAAACTTAACAGAGCAGCCTGGCTGGTATGGCTCAGCTGGTTGAGCATCCTCCCGTGCACCAAAAGGTTGCCAGTTTGATTCCTAGTCAAGACATATGCCCAGGTTGCAGGCTTGGTCCCTAGTAAGGAACATGCAGGAGGCAGCCAATGTTTCTTTCTCTCTTTAAAAAGTAACAGCAACAATAAAGAACGGGTACCAGAAGTGATTCATATGCAGAGCTGATTTGATGTATAACCACATTTGGGAAATTCTACATTAGTTTATTTTAAATGCAAGAATTCTAGGAAGGGGAATTTCACTCTTTGCTGATGCTGCCCCTAACAGTTGCACTGATAATTCTATCATGTGAAATTAAATATTAGTGAATCCTGTTGGTATGAAATAATTCTTGAGCATAAAGGAATCAAGTGAACAAATTGTTTTGTTTACAGGGGAGGAGGTGGTGAGGGAAATTTTTGAAATAACCAGGTGAGTAGGATTCCTACAGCTGCATAATAAAATTTGTAAGCTCTGGTAAGTTTCTGCAGCTGAAGGACTTCTGCATTAGCCTCTTTAAAGTGTTCTGGAATCTTAAAATAAGGAAGGATGGTTGTCTTAGGAAGGGAACTGAATGGGTGGGTGGGTCATTTTGGAGGGAAAGAGGTCTTGGTCTTTTCACTGTACCCTTAATACTTTTTGAATGTGAATGTATTGTCATTTTTTAAAATTTGTGTCTAAAAGTAAAGCAGTGAGTAACTTTTCTAATGTACTATGTTCAGTAACTTGTTACCTCCATTTTTGAAATTCAACCTAATTTAATTTAAAACTTACTCTTGGGGAGTGTTTGAACTAGATTTCCTTAAAATAGAATTAAAAAATTTCCCCCTTCAAAAAATCGGATATGTTCAGAACTAAAGTGCATCTTACAAATTTACACTTTTATGATGTCATATTTTTCAACATCAAAGAAGTACTCGTACTTTTAGCTTGGGTTCTTAATATGAGGGGATGGTGGTACTATGTGCAACTTTTGAATGATCAAGTTTTAAAGAATTTGCGGAACTATTCAAGTGAATAAAACATGGAAAATGAATGAAAATTTGAGAGATGGGGCAAAAGTAGAGTTGATACTAAATGACAAGTTAGGAAATAGAGTTTGAACAAGAAGACTTAGAGTGGAATTAAGTAAACTTTCTCAAAATTAGACAATATGTAATATTTGAACCTTAGAAATTGTGTTTTTTTGTGGGAGAGGTTAGGTTTCACTGCCTTTTCTCAATCTTTTTTTGCCTGACCCAAAACAGAAAGGTGTTGTATTGTAGCATTGTCATTGGAGTCATTGAGTCCTATCTTACATTCCTGTTGTGCACCACTGAGAGGTGTTTCTTCAGTACTTCTGACAAGAGTATATTTTGATTGACTGCTTTATGTGCTTGTTTATTTTTTTATAGCATTTAATCAAACGGTATTGAGATGGATTGGGTTATGAAACATAATGGTCCAAATGACGCTAGTGATGGGACAGTGCGACTTCGTGGACTGCCATTTGGTTGCAGCAAAGAGGAAATAGTTCAGTTCTTTCAAGGTACCTCTAGTATTAGTCAAAGTTTAGTAGTATTTTATGTTATTACTCAGTTTTTAATTTACAAAACCCATTTGCTTGTTTGGGGGATTTTTTAATTTGAATATATCTTGGTTAATATATAGTTATGAAATTTTGCTCCAGTTAATATTTAATACAGAATGTATAGAATATGTAAAACCTAACTAATGTGCAATAAACTTAATTGAGTAATTATGTGTGATGAAATGAACCATGAATTAGAAGATGGAGCATAGTTAAATTTTATTTCAGCTTTTTTTTTTTCCATGTAATAGGTGGGCTGTTAGAGTATGTAATTTATAAAGACAGATAGCAAAAAAAAAAAAAAGCTTTTGTGTAATCCAATTTTTGAAAAAAATCTTCCATTTGTATTTTGGGGTGATGGGGAACTAAGTACTTTGTTTTGTTTTGTTTAGAGTTGTTTTAAATATTTGATTCAGATGGGAATGTTTCAGCCTTTAACACTGTTCCCCTTGATGGGGTTATTTGTCCTTGGGTTAAAGGGTTGGAAATCGTGCCAAATGGGATAACATTGACGATGGACTACCAGGGGAGAAGCACAGGGGAGGCCTTCGTGCAGTTTGCTTCAAAGGAGATAGCAGAAAATGCTCTGGGGAAACACAAGGAAAGAATAGGGCACAGGTGGGGATGGAGAGTTTGGGATGGTGTTAAATTTTTATTTTTGGGGGTTGTGGGTCACTATTGCTTAAGTGGGGGGTACCAGTAACATTTTTCTGGGATAGTTTAAAAGAATTGATAATTTAACTTGGAAACTACAGATATGGGTGGGGAATTAATGCTAATAGTTTGCTTAAATTAAAATTAGATTGTTTCCATTTCTCTGTAGGATGTTGTTGATAAATGCTTTTGTATAATCAACTATTTTTTCTAAACATCTATCTTGTGCTTAAGGAAACAAGCTAAAATTATTATTTATATCTCAGATGATTGATTTGTCTATGTAAAACTTAAAATATATTAATTATTAAGTTTGTAGGTGTAAAAATGTTAAACTTTATGGTGTACTTAGGATAAATTGGGTTATGTATCTAGATACAGAAAAACTTATTGCATTTTGCCCAATATCTTATTTACTCTAATACATTTAAGCTGAAACCAGTACCTTAAACCATTTTTAAATAGGTATATTGAGATCTTCAGAAGTAGCAGGAGTGAAATCAAAGGATTTTATGATCCACCAAGAAGATTGCTGGGCCAGCGACCAGGACCATATGATAGACCAATAGGAGGAAGAGGGGGTTATTATGGAGCTGGGCGTGGAAGTATGTATGACAGAATGCGACGAGGAGGTGATGGATATGATGGTGGTATGTGTATCTAATGAACAAAGGTTCTGTTGTCATTTTCTTAATGTTCCTGACATTTTGTCAAGAAATACAGAAATGGCAGTAATTTCAGTACCTACTAGGTTTTAAAACCTGTTCATGAAAATATGGATTCCAATGACCAGCTGTGGGACTTGATTGATGCACATATTGACACCTAGATAATGTATACAGAAATTAAAATGAAGATACTGGCACGTTTGGACATTTTCTTCTTGGCATAAGGGTGAAATTAAATGTCTAAATATGTATCCTTTTTAGATTTTTAATTTTTACCAGGTGTTAACTGCTTTTTTTCACATGTTGGGAGTTGCAATACTTTAAGTCAAACTGCTTATATAGAGTATGCTTTTGTAAACTGTAAAATTTATCTCTTTAAAATATTCCTGTATTTTCTCAAATTACACAGGTTATGGAGGTTTTGATGACTATGGTGGCTATAATAATTATGGCTATGGAAATGATGGCTTTGATGACAGAATGAGAGATGGAAGAGGTAAATTAAATATTAAAGACATACTCATTTTTAGGTGAATTTTGGTAAAGTCAATTCAGGCATATTTTAGTGTATTCCTACATAGGTCTTTATACAGATACTAGAGGCCCAGTGCATGAAATTAGTGAGGAGGGGGTGTTGGCCTGACCTGCACCCTCGGGGGATGTCCTTCTGCCAGTTTAGGCCCAATCCCAAGACATCCCTCTTGAAATCCAGGAGCTCTGGTTCCTAATGGCTCACCTGCCTGCCCTAACCATTCTGCCTGCCTGCCTGAACCCCCTAACTGCCCTCCCCTGCTGGCCTGGTTGCTCCTATTGTTTGTTTGTTTGTTTATTCCCACACAATTGTATTTGACTTCCTTATTGGCTTCTCCCTCACAAAATTTTTCTCTCCTTTATGTAACACTTTTTCCTACTGACTCATCATTTATAAACTCTTTCTTTCCTCATTTCCTACTTCTGTACCATCATCCTTCTTCCCATCCTTCTCCTACGCTCCCTTCCTGCATTTCTTCTTTCCTTTATCTTTATCCCTGCCCTCTCCCTTTCCATCCTTCCCACCTTAATTTTTTTTCTTCATGTCCTCCTTCACACTTGCTTAACTCACTCCCCCATTTCTTCCCTCTTCCCATTCTCCTTTTAAGCTCTACCAGCTCCCCTTTAAAACTTTTCTTCCCTTGCCAAAATCGGTTTGGATCAGTGGATAGAGCGTCAGCCTGCAGACTGAAAAGTCCCAGGTTCGATTCTGGTGGTGGGCACATCCCCAGTAGGTGTGCAGGAGGCAGCTGATTGATGTTTCTCTCTCATCGATTTTTCTAACTCTATCCCTCTCCCTTCCTCTCTATAAAATATCAATAAAATATATTTTTAAAAAATTTTTTTTTAAAAATCTTTTCTTCCCTCCCTCTCTTATCCTACTTTCCCCACATTCTTCTCTACTTACTTCCATTGTTTTAATATCTACCTGCCTAATTATTCACTATCATTTATCTTTTTTTCTGACTCCTACTTTTAAAATCTGTCCCCAGTACACAACTATACTTGATTTTCATTATAGCTCCTACAGTTCACTTATACATCTTCTTTCCTTCTTTAACTCTGCTCTCTACTGACTCCTTTATAAAGTTCTTGCCTCCTTCCCTCTTTAAAGCTTCCATTGCTGGGGGGTGGGGGGAAGCATTAATCCCCAGCCCTGCTAATTATTCGCAGCCCCCATCCCCTTCCCGGGCCTCCCTGCTGCCGTCCTCCCATTCCCATTCCCTGCCCAGGACGCCTGGCCCAGCAAGGGAGGCCAAGGCCCAAGCTGGTGCCCTGAAGTAGGAGTACCTTTGCCCAGAAGGCCTCGGACTGTCCACCACTCTGTCCCAGGGCCTCCCCCCCTGCTTGCAGCTCCACGTTTCCTTTTCCATTCCTGCGTCTTTTTCTTGTTCCCTTTCTGTATTTCTGTTTCTCCTCTTGGCCTGTCTGTGCGCAGGCCTGCCTTCCTCTCCCTCTCCTTTCTTATTCCCTCCTATTGTATCCTGTCCTACCCCGGGCCTTGCAGCTGCCTGATCGCAGCCTGCTGATCCAGTTGTGACATAATTTGCATATTTCTCTATTAGTATAGATATACTTACTGGTAAATTCTCCATTTGATGTTTAGAACAACTATAAGTGTTAAAATCTTGGGGTTGCGAAAAAGCTGTAAATAGGAAAAGGTGTATAGGAAAGAAATATTTTGTTGAAATGCTTTTCTACATGTACCAGTTTATGATCTGGAAATGTCTTTTTAGGTTTGGGAGGACATGGCTATGGTGGAGCTGGTGATGCCAGTTCAGGTTTTCATGGTGGTCATTTTGTACATATGAGAGGATTGCCTTTTCGTGCAACTGAAAATGACATTGCTAATGTGAGTAATTTTAGTAATTAGTGGTTTTATACTAATTTTGGTATCTACATTTTTTAAAGCATTCTTAATATCAGAGTCCCTTTAATGTGACTATATATATCTTCAGTAGTAAATGAATATTTTTGTGTCCATTTTGTGCTGACCTAGATAGGATTCAAGCAAATAAAGCTAACAAGTAAAAAGTTCAAGTAGTTTGGTTTGGCATTCTAGGTTATATGGTCAGCTGGAAAGAATGGAAGTAGATGCTCCTATTAATTTGAAACTGGTTGGTTTCATATTGGTTAGAGAATCAGCCAATACCATCCAGTACTTGGCTCCCAGTGGCCTATAAAGCCAAGAGTATTTACTGTATAGCTTTTAAAGAAAATTTTTGCTCTAACTCTTACTGGGAAACTATTGGCCTAAGTTTCAGGTATCTGTGTTTTCCTAAGTGTGGTCTTATATTCTTAGAACCTCTAGTGTTGATGAAATTGTTAGCTTCCCAACAGGGCAGTAGAAGGGTTGTTTTAATGAACAAAAACAAAGGCATGTGGTAATTTCGGTAATACAAAAGTAACAAGTTTTTCTTTTTTTTAAGTTCTTCTCACCACTAAATCCAATACGAGTGCATATTGATATTGGAGCTGATGGCAGAGCAACAGGAGAAGCAGATGTAGAGTTTGTGACACATGAAGATGCAGTAGCTGCCATGTCTAAAGATAAGAATAACATGCGTAAGTAGTATCCTTGGCATGCTAGCTTGTTTCGTAGGTATGAACTTACTATAAGTTCAGACTTTCATAGCTTTCTAGGGAACTTTATATTGAAGTATTAATTCAGACTTTTAATTACTCATTTCAGAGAGGAAGGGAAAGAGAAACATCAGTGATTAAGATAGAATCTTTGATTGGCTGCCTCTAGGGGATTGGGTCCACATGTACCTTGCCTGGGAATCAAACTGTAAACTTCCTGGTTCATAAGGTTGATGCTCAACCACTGAGCAGCACCAGCTGGGCAGTACAACTTCTTAACATATACGTTGATTGAGTTGGATAAGTTATTTCTTCATGTCATCAAATCAGTTTTTTAAGCCATTTAATTGTACTTTGACCAGTTATTCCCAAATCTGGCTACACGTGGATCACTTGGTACTTTAAATAGTTTTCCTGAACATTACTCTTAAGATTCTAATTCAGTTCTATAATTGGGCCTGGAATATATGTGGTGCAGACGTGTACCAGCTGGTTCTGAAATAATATATCAATCCTTTTTATAGATAAGGAAACTTGTTCAAGATTATATAGTTTGAATAAAACTAGATTTTTGTCTCTGTCCAGCATTATTTTATCACTCCCCTCAGAATCTGTAAGCATTCACTTAATATTACGTAGCCTGTTAACGCTTTAATAAACTTGATCATTTTTCCTATTACTTTTTTTTTTTTTTTCTAAAGAACATCGATACATTGAACTCTTCTTGAATTCCACTCCTGGAGGTGGCTCTGGCATGGGAGGTTCTGGAATGGGAGGCTATGGCAGAGATGGAATGGGTATGTATAGTTTTGTAAAGTAAATGGAGTTGAGTTAGACACTTATCAATCAACCTCAAACTTTTTTTTTTTTTTTTAAGATAATCAGGGTGGTTATGGATCTGTTGGAAGAATGGGAATGGGGAACAATTACAGTGGAGGATATGGGACTCCTGATGGCCTGGGTGGTTATGGTAAGTGTCTTTGGTTACTCTGGTTCAGTTTGTTAGCCCCCATATGTGGTGCAGACTGTCTTCTACTTTGATAACCTCCTATTAAACAATGTCTTTTTTTCTAAGGTCGTGGTGGTGGAGGCAGTGGAGGTTACTATGGGCAAGGTGGCATGAGTGGAGGTGGATGGCGTGGGATGTATTAGAGCAAAACCACCAACATAATAGTCCTGACAGCAGAATCTGGTCTACTAGACTTTCTTACAGATTTCTTTTGTATTTTAAGAACTTTATAATGACTGAAGGAATGTTTTCTCAAATCTCATTTGGTAAAGCAACAGATTGTGATGGGAAAATCTGTTTCTGTAGGTTTTATTTGTTGCATACTTTCACTTAAAATAAATTTTTATATTCAAACCACTGATGTTGATACTTTTTATATACTAGTTACTTCTCCTAAGAATGTGCTGCTTTCATAAGATTTGGGTTGGTGTATTATTAGCTTTACAAGAAGTAGTTGTAATTTTAGAGAACAATGGTTCACCTTTGTATAAGCTGCAAGTCTTAAGGAGACATCTGGAATAGAGCTTAAAAAGGTGTGTATAACTTTAATTTCTCCTGGACAATACTGTAAATATAAAACCTAAAGATGGGTTTAGTTGGGTTCAGGAGTACAAATGCTGTTAATTCTATATTAATCTTTTTCAAATGTCACTTATCAGGCATAGCTCTGAAATGTTGATGAGCTATCTGGATTTCTGAATATTCATAATTGTGTTACCCAAGGATGGGAATGCTGGAAGTTTAAATTTTAGCCCTTGATTTTAGAATAAAATCCCCACACTTGACTGAAGTACCAAAAAAAATGTTTCCAAAAAGTGATAGTTGCAAGTTATCTCAAGTTTAGACTAGGCTAAAGTTCCAAGTGACATGAGAATTGAGTACAAAGGTATTAGTGTAGTTCTCACAGGTGTATTTTCAGTTTAAGCCCAATAGTTAAAACATTTTTTTAATAACTGTATAAATAACCTTTAAAAATGTAAGAGACAAGTCCATGTTGTAGTCTTAATTAAAATGAGAATCCTACAGTTGGATTTTGTATCAGATATCTGTTTGGAGTTTCAGGGCCATTGTGTTAAATACTATATGTAGCAAGGAAAAGGTGCTTTTTACTTTTAATCCCTTTGATCAATATGGCTTTTTTCCAGATTGGCTAATGGATCAAAATGAAACCTGTTAATGTGAATTCAGTTATTGAACTTGTTACTTGTTTTTGCTAGAATGTAATAAATATCAAAGTGGGAGATAATAGTATGGTGTCTGTCCTAGAATGCTTTGTGTCGATTACTGATCATAAGTCAAAGGTACTAAATATGTCTTAACTGAAGACATATTTATCTTGAGTTATTTCTGCTTTAGAGAAGGTAGCTATGATAGCCCATCAAGTAAGCAATGTTTCATCTTAGTAATTGCCTGTACCTACTCTTAGCTATCCCTTTTACTCTTACCACTTACGTTTTTTTAAAGATTACATGTGTTTTTATTTTCCCATGAGTAAAACTACATAAAATGTTATCAATGAAAATTGCTCTTCTAAAGCAGGGTCAGTTTTCAAATCTTTTATTTGTTTTATAAAATTCACATCTTATTTTAAAACATTACAGGGTAGAAGGATTACAATCACAATTCCTTGGCACCATGATAGCATTATCATGGCAGTACTGGCTAAATGAGGGAATAGTATGTGAAGTTTGCAAATCTTCCTTGAAAAACAAGTTAGGTTCACAAAGTACAAATGAAAAGCTTTGTAACAAAATTCAAAATTGATATAAATGTGTGTGTGTGTTTTAAAGAGCTAACACTAAATGGAGCAAATTGTATTACCGTGTCAAAAGCTTGCCTACAAAAATCTCAACTGAGTGGTGATACATGAGTTTTCAGTAGCAAAGAAGTGAAGGAGAGACTAAAAATCATGGTTAGCCAGCCTTGGAATTTAAGCAAAAATCACATTTTTAAATTTGTTCTAAGCACATTAATAAAAAACAGTATCATAAAAATTCATCCAGCAATACAAAACAGTTTCAATAATATATCTCTTCCGACATTTCTATCAGAGCATTCAAGACCACCTAAAAATCTGTCGGTTCTGCCAGAAGACCTCAAATTAGATTACGGAGAAAGTTTTTCTTTTAAGTAAAATACTAGTTTCATACTTTGGCAATTTAAAAAAATAATTTTTAAACTTAATGAAAGTATGTACTCTGAGGAAAAGATCCTGCAAAATAAGTAACCCCCATCCTAGGGAGTAGCCATGATTAAATTCACTAAATATAATGCTTCTAGGAGTAATTATTCTAATATCACATTGTTTGAAAGATTTATAGGGGTAAAGTGCATGGCTAAAATCTGACTTAAAATTAAAAAAGGTAGGGTCCCTAGTAATGATGCCATTCAAGTGATTGTATACAAGGAGTAACTTGCTTTTATAAATTCTTGTATATGCTATAAGCAATACAATGAGATTAGTGTTTACTCAATCTCATGCTTGAAATGGTTCAAGTATGTATTTCATGGCAGGGCTGAGACCACATCTTCATCTGCTAAACAACCCTGGTTTAGAGGTGCTCAGTTTGTGGTAAATTTCTTACTCTCTGCAGTAGCAGACCACTGCAATATTAATGCTTAAAAAATTACTGGAAAGATCTGCAAGTAAAAGGATAATTATTTAAACTTCCTTTCAAAATAAGGAAAAGGTTGAGGCAAAACAATAAACTCTTCAATCCACTGTATCTGAAAGATAGCAACTACAACATTGGTTTTAGGAGCAAGACCCAAAGGAAATGTAGCATAAAATAATTGGTCTTTTCTAATGCAATGTGAGCAAAGGGCCAAATAAATATAGTTGACACTTACCAAGCTAATTGAAAATCTGTTGAATTGGAATGTTAACATAAAAAATTCTACACATTTCTCATCTTCCTCTGAGAACCATGAAGCTTTAAAGTGCATTAGGAAAATTATAGGCACCATCAAATATCAACTTGGCGATCTGGAGAAGAAAATCTGAAGCCCTGTTTTTAAGAAGGCCTTTATAAAATAAGGCAACTGTGTTATGTTATCTGGCCTTATCAATGTTAAGAGGTACATGATTATTACATCAACTAGAAATTAGGTTGAAGTTATTTTAAAGCATGCCCTGTTGAAATACCAAATTATACTTTTAATTTCTAATAATTGAAGATGTGAAAGATAAAACTGCTACCAATACTGCCTGAAAGCTGCTTAAGAAGAGCTTTCTGAATATGTTGTACATGTGTTCATACATGACATTTATCATTAGTACTTCCATACAATGATTTCGCTTTAAAACCTTATGGCAAATTAGATGAGCATCTCTGAATCAGCAACGCATGACAGGAATCACAAACCCGTACTGGCTTTGGTGAAGAAGGCAAAGGCAGTTCGTTGTCAGAGCAAGCGTTACAGAAAATTTCCCCACAGTTTCTACAGTGGTGCTATTAATGGGAGAGGAAATCAAGAGGAAAAAAATATGAATAAAAAGCCATATTTGCACCAAAAGTTTTGGATTCACTTATTCTACTTCACTTACCTTTCTCTTAGAGAGTGAGAATTCCTTTTCACAGAGCTTACAATGTGTTGCTTCTTTGTCTTTCAACCAAACCAGCCCCTAATAGGAGGGAAATTAATGCTCAAATTGATAACACTAAATTACATGTGGAAATATTTTCAACCAAGAACACTTTATAGGAATATATACAGGTGCAGAATCAAAAATTAGTCTTGCCTGGCCGGTGTGGCTTCCTGATTGAGCATTGACCTATGAACTAGGAGGTCACAGTCAGGGAACAGCCTATGATGTGGTCTCGATCCACTTTAGGGGCGGCAGCTGATCAATGATTTTCATTGATATTTCTACCCTTCTCTGGATAATAATAATCAAATGTTTTTAGATTAGTCCTTTCTCTTTGAGATATACTTTAATAGTTGTAAATTAAATGTGTGAGCTTTGATTCAAAATAATCAGGAGGGACAGGTTGTGGCTTGTGTGTGTATGTATGTGTGTGTGTATATATATATACAACAAGATTGGCC
The DNA here is from genome assembly GCA_011751065.1 of Lasiurus cinereus. Lineage (NCBI taxonomy): Eukaryota > Metazoa > Chordata > Mammalia > Chiroptera > Vespertilionidae > Lasiurus > Lasiurus cinereus. Next base: position 18,397,706 of record JAAGEH010000426.1, read on the forward strand.
ACATGTAGGTAAATACTGAAACTGGATAATGGTTTGTTTTTTACTCTACAATTACATGTTTATATTTCCATGAAAAAGTTTTTTAAAATAAAAACCTTTTACTGATGGGAGTTTCCTTTAAGAACCTTTGAAGATTAGTCTAACAACAATTAAGGGCAAATTTCCACTGAAATGCATTTGATTTTGGCATTAGGTTTATTTTATACAATAAGAAAATTTGGAAATCAGATTTTTGAGTTAAGACTTCACCTTAAATTCAGTTTCTGGCCATTAGTAAATGTCCATTAGTTTCCCTCAAGTTCTATAACAAATTTTTAATTTGACCCATTTTTAACCAATCAAGATCTTGGCTAGGAAGTACATTTTTTTCCTTATAAAAGCGACTTTGTTAGATGGTGTCAGTTTTATGATTAAAAAAAAAAGCACAGGTGGAGAATCCTTGTTGCTTCTGACCTCTGGGGCATAGGGACTTTTATCACCTAACTAGAAAAAAATCCTCCAAGTAAGATTCCTGACAAAATTGTAAAGGAAAAAGGACTAAGCATTTACATATTAAAAAAATCACAAGGTTAATTTCAGATATTACTATTTTATAGTCTTAATAACTAGCATGTATTATCTAGTATCTAGGTGTTGGGTTAATTCATTTGAGGCAGTCTAAGGCTCCTTGGAATACAGGATTGTAAGAAGTGAGGGCTTTAAAAACCAGATAGCTCCAACACCACCTGCAAAGAATCCAATTATCTGAATTACGGATTTTTTTTTCTTAAGCTCCTTAATAGAGAATCCAATCCTACTTGAGCACTATAAAAAAAGTGACTTGCCAGATGCCCCAAAGTCACTTGTTGCTCAGCTTTGCCTATAAGAGATGGAGAAGCTGATGTGAAGCAGATTCCCAAGCAGCACCATTAGATTGAGAGAGAACCTTTCTGACATCAGAGCTGGACTTTGCAGACTGTGTAATTTGACTGAATTTACCCTGCCTGTCTCCCAAGGACAGGCTGAGATCAGAATCTACAGCTCTCATTTTATCAGGAGAAATTGCAGTCCAGAGGGCTGTAGTTTCTTTCCCAAGAAAACATGGCTGTTTATAAGCCGAGCCAAGAGAACAAACTATTATTCTGCAAACATTTTTCTCAGCTCAATTTCTAGAATGTAAGTCACCCAACTTATACACCACCACCAGACAGGACAGTAGAGGATCCTTTTCTGGAGAAACTCAACTGCCCCAGAGGAACGTCCTGTTCTACCATTATTTGGAGGGGATACCCAACAGTTTGCTAGTTAACAGATTTCTCTAAGCTGAAGCCTACCAATCTATAACAACCCACCCCTATCCATCCAATCATTACACATGGACACCCTCCAATTTTTTTTTTTTTATTAAAATGGGATTATCCAACATTTAAGGAATGACTTGGGCATGAGGTACTTTAGCCAAAGAAATTCATAAGACATACTTTAAAGAAACTATAATGAATATCCTAAGAGAAAACTTATTTTTTAAAATATATTTTGGTGGTTTTTCTTTACAGAGAAGGGAGAAGGAGAGAAACATCCATAAGCTGCCTCCTGCACACCTCTTATTGGGGATGTGCCTGCAACCAAGGTACATGCCCATGACTGGAATGGAATCTGGGACCTTTCAGTCCGCAGGCTGATGCTCTATCCACTACGTCAAACTGGTTAGGGCAAAATGAGCAAATAGAGAATCCAATCCTACTTGAGCACCATAAAAAAAGTGACTTGCCAAATGCAATATTAAAAATATGGTAGCAATAATAAGTCTCTCTGAAGCCTGCATAAGCCTTGAGATTTATTTAACATCCAGTTTACAGGCAATAATGGCATAGAATAAAAAGACTAAAATGGGAAGAAAGATTATTCTGAGCAAGCAATCAGATAAAATCCAAAATGTAAATTGTAAGACAGCTAGCCCAGACCCAACAATTGCTCTAAATAAATTAGACTCCATGTAAGTCTATTTTCATACATTTGAAAATCTGGACCTCTAGGTAATATTTTTTTAGACATGGATGATAAAACTAAAAGACACAAAATATAAAATTGTTGGTAGAAGAATGCAATCAGGAAGCACATGTACATGTTCTATTAAATTTATAGGCTAAAGTGGAATATGCCCATATTTTAAAGCTGTACTGTATGCCTCATATACACACTAGAGGCCCAGTGCACAAAATTTGTGCATGGGGGTTGGGAGGTATCCTTCAGCCCAGCCTGCTCCCTCTCCAATCTGGGACCCCTTGAGGGATGTCCAACTTCCCGTTTAGGCCTGATCCCAGTAGGACATCCCTCTCACAGGACTGCTGGCTCCCAACTGCTCGACTGCCTGCCTTCCTCATTGCCACTGTTTCTGCCTGCCAGTCTGATCACCCCCTAACCACTCCCATGATTGAAGCCTAACTGCTCCCCTGCCAGCCTGTTTGCCCCTAAGTTCCCTCCTCTGCCTAACCCCTAACTGCCCTCCCTTGCAGGCCTGATCCCTGCCAACTGTCCTCCCATGCTGGCCATCTTGTGTCCAAATGGGGGCAATCATCTTGTGTGTTGGAGTGATGGTCAATCTGCATATTACTCTTATTAGATAGGATAAAGGCCTGGTGCACGGGTGGGGGCCAGCTGGTTTGCCCTGAAAGGATTCTTTCATCCATCAATGGGAACAGTATACAGGTGTTCCCTTGGGCCAGGGGGTGGCTTGGGTGAGGGGCTGTGGTGGTTTGCAGGCCATCTACACCCCCTGGCAACCCAAGCGGAGGCCCTGGTATCTGGATTTATTTATCTTCTACAATTGAAACTTTGTAGCCTGGAGTGGAGCCAAGCCTGCTGGCACAGCCATTGAAACTTTGTTGCCTTAAGTGGAGGCCTGCAGGCCAGGCTTTGCTGAAAGCTTGGCTTCCTCCATCACCAGGGGCAACCCAAGCCTCTCTCCTCTCTCTGTGGCCGTAGCCATCTTGGTTGGGTTAATTTGCATACTCTAGATGGTGGGCATGGCTTGTGGGTATAGCAGAGGCGTGGTCAATTTGCATATTACTCTTTCATTAGATAGGACTAGAAGCCTGGTGCATAAAATTGGTGCACTGGGGGAGGGAGTCCCCTCACTTTGCCCAGCCTGCACCTTCTCCAATCCAGGACTCCTTGAATTGGAACAATTAATTGCCTTTTATTTTGGGGAGCAGCTTTCCTTCCTGCTCAGCTTTGCCTGTAAGGGATGGAGAACCCTAATGCCAGCAGTTGGACATACCTATCACAATCCTGGACCACTGGCTCCTAATTGCTCACCTGCCGGGTCGCCCCTCATGGGCTCCCCCGCCCCCTCCCCCCCACACACACACCAGCCTGGTCGCGCCACTGCTTGTTCAGTCGTTTGGTTGTCCCTCGCTAACCCCCCTGGCCAGGCTGGTCACCCCATGCAGCCTGCTTTGTGAGGGTGTGATGGTCAATTTGCATACTACCTCTGTATTATATAGGATCTTCTAACAGTGAAAATATATTTCAGTCTTTAAATAGTAACAACAGAGCAACCATTCCTACCCATCTTAAAAAGAGCAAAATAAAGGCATATGCAGTAGTGCCAATTCTTAGTCTTTATCTTGGGATTCACCATTTTCTAAGATACTGAAGGATGCACTGACTGACCAAAACAAGTGAGTAAACCAAGGAAGTTATGGGATTCGGGTAACAGGAGCTCTAACAAAAAAGGTAAAGAATTCTAAGAATGGCAGAAGAGCAGAGAGCAAGACTGAAAGGGAAAAAGAACAAACCAATTACCTGATTTATTTACCATGTGCAAAATATTTATCAAGAAGCATTTTATACAGATATAAGAAAGTGTTAATATTCAAATACAACTAAATTTTAAAAATAAAAGGCAATTAACTTTAGAAATAAAAAGTAGCTGAAAAAAATATAATTACAATATGTTACTTGGCCTAGCAAAGAACAATATTTAGTTATAATAAAGAATATTAAGTGGGGGGAGGGGAGGAATGTTAAGTGAATTCCACAAAAATTTTACTTAATTATACTGGGAGGACAGTGAAAGAAGACACACCAGAGTGAGAAGGAGCAAAACTCATCCATCACGTTAACCAGGCAATAGGTAGGTCTAAAATAGATCTTAAATAACGAGCAAACAATATACAGTAGGTCCTCGGGTTACATCAGATCTGTTCCTAGGGCACAACGTAACGCAATTTTTGCCATAAGTTGGATCCACCTATATAAGCACCTATGTCACTCACATGTAGCACTTACACAGCAGTAATGAAGCGAAACAATAAAAAAATTTTAAAAGAATAATTCCTGACCTTGTGGTAAATAAAAAACATAAAGCACATACGTACATACGTTGAAATGACGGAACTTTTTATAAATAAGTGAGAGATGGCAACGTAATCATGAAACAATATACATTGAGTCTGACATAACCCGAGGACTGTATACCGCATATTATTTAGAAACGGATAAATGCTGAAGAAGCAACTAGAAGAATTGGAAGTAGTTCCCTTTACAAGGATGGACTTAGGGTGCATAAGGGACGAGGGTGAAGAACAAGAGACTGCTGCCATAATTTGTTCCTAGCATTATCTGACTTTTTACATTATTTTCATGTAACACTGATAAAAAAACAAAATGGGTAGCTTGTACAGAAGGAAGCCATTTGTCACTAAAATACTCAAACTTTTTTTCCTGTGTTGTAAGAAAGGATTCTTTCATCCATCAAACGCACTTAGAACCATATATTGATAAATTAATTATACCAGTCACGTTCACATATCTTAACCTACTCAACATTCAAAGCAATCCTATGTAATATAAGCCCATTTAAGAAGAGGAAACACAAGTAATATACTGGCATGGGAACTCAATGATTCTCCAATTCAAAGGCAATTTCATTATGTCATGCCACACTTTGTAGGAAAATGGACAAAATTATTTCCAAGGTCATTTCCAATATGAAAATAATTAAAATGTGGTTCCAAAAGTAGAGGGAAAAGCTGAATCCCCATTCACTATAAATCCTGGGATTCAATAATGTACCTTATATGTCTTTACCTTCTACTGAAGACTCCACTAAAGGCACTGGAGAGGGCTCCCCTCAGCCCAGTCTGCCCCCTCTCACAATCTGAAAGCCCACAGGAGCAGGAGGAACCCAGCGTTCAGGGAAAGGTGACACCCCCATCACAGCTCTGCTGTTGCCACTGCCGGCAGTGCAAGCCTTGGCGGGCCCTGGTTACCTGAGCTGGGGGCAGCTGGGGGCTGAGGAGACTGGGGAACTCCAGAGGAGGCACGCCAGCGGGGCTGAAGGGACTGGGACTAGGAAGGTATATATATATATATATCTTGAGGAAAACACTTTTTACTCACCTGCAATGCTTTGTTGGCTTCTTTTATATCTTCTATTTTAAGTTTTGATCTAAAAAGATTACAAGTAAGTCCAAATTTCAGTACATATACTTAAATATAGGACATCTGGTAATTCACTAGAAAGGTACTGCTTTTACACAGAATATAAAATTATGTATCATACATGATTCTAAAAATCTTTGTCTAATGGGATTATATTTTATATTTTCCTGTCTGAAAGCAAAAATGTATTCTGTAAATTTAAAAATTGTTTTTAAAAAAATACATTTTTATGTGATTATGACAATATTAGTATTAACAATTAGCTATCATTTATTGCCTTATAGTATGCCAGACACTAAGCTATAACCTTCGCATTCATAATCTCATTTAATCTTTTTAAAAAAATACTTTAAAGATGAAGAAAGTGAGCTCAAGTCACAGAAGTGGTAACTGGGGAAGCCAGGATTCAAACCCTGATCTGTGTGACCTCAAAGCCCACATGCTACCATTATACACATTATTTGTCTAACAGATGCAAAAGAGAGGAGAAATTATGGAAGATATAATAGTAATACTTTAACTGAATGTATTGGGTGACACTGGTTAATAAGATCATATAGGTTTCAAGTGTACATTTCTATGATATATGATTGCATATTGCATTGTATGCCCACCACCTGAAGTCAAATCATCTTCCATCACCATTTAAAACTTTTTAACTTTTTATATTGCTGGTTAAAATACCTTCATTCACAAATATGGACTCTAAAAACCTTGCCTCTGATACAAACTGCCAAATATCCTAAAGAAAATGTCTATCAGTCCAGCATGGCTCAGTGGTTGAGCATATACCTATGAACCAGGAAGTCACAATTCGATTCTCCTCAGTAAGGGCACATGCCCAGTTTGCAGGCTCAATCCCTGTGTGGGGCACACAGGAGTCATCCGATCAATGATTCTCATTAATGTTTCTATCTCTCCCTCTCCCTTCCTCTCTGACCTCAATTTAAAATATATATATATATTTTAAAGTACTGAGCCAAACTTGGGCCCTCATTATCAACAAATTTTTAAAGAGATTTAAAAATCATCTTTTGTATTAGAGAGGAATTTATTTTTACTTAATTCAATCTCGTAACATGTAATCATAGGAATAGAGGATGAAAAAGAAGATTATTTCAGCAGATAAACTGATACAGTCTGGGAAAACTCAGGGCTATTGATCTTTCCCCCAGCCCTGATTAAATTCTCGTCACTGCAGAAGAGGACTAAAGATGACAAAGATAGAATGTGTTCTGACTCACAATTGGCCCTACCCATATCTTAGAGACTATGGGTCTCAGAAGCAGAAAAGGAAAACTAATAAAGCTGTCGCATAAAAATTCAAACATCAGCAAGGAAAAAACTACATATATCCTAAATAAAGTAAAAAGACAAATGACTGGGGGGAAAAGATGTATGCTGTGTACAACAAAAATTTACAAAGGTCCCATAAGAAAAAGATAAGCAATCCAACCAAAACATGTGCAAAGTATATTAACTATAATACAAATGGAACACAAACAGAAGTTCAACCCTTCTCATAATTAAAGAAGTATAAATAGTATTTTCAATTATCAAACTGGCAAAAACAAACATTCTCTCCTACTTCTTTCTGGAGGAAGGGTTTAACACTGGAAGCGATGGGTAATTTAGCACTATCAAAAAATTTGAAAGCACATTCTTTTTGGCCCAGCAATCTCTATAACGTTTTAGACATACTCATTAATAAAGTATATCATGATACATCAACATACACATGCAAAGATGTTCACAGAAATACTGGATGGTGGTGTTTTTCTAAATATATTTTTACTTATTTCAGAGAGGAAGGGAGAGAGAGAGAAACATCAATGATCAGAGAGAATCACTGATCAGCTGCTTCCTACATTCTCCCCATGGAGGGAATCAAACCTGCAACACAGACATGTGCCCTGACCAGGAATTGAACTGTGACTTCCTGGTTCATAGATCAATGCTCAACCACTAAACCATGCTGACCAGGCAGGGTTATTTAAAAAATTAGAAATAGTTTTTTAAAAAATAAGAACAGTTTCAATGATAGCACAATCATGGCCCTGGCCAGGTGGCTAAGTTGTTTAGAACGTTGTCCCAATATACCAAGACTGGGTTGGATCCTCAATCTGGGCACAAACAAGAATCAACCAATGAATGCATAAATAAGTGGAACAAATAAATATTTTTCTCGCCCTAGCTGGGTTGGCTCAGTGGGTAGAGAATCAGCCTGGAGACTGACGGGTCCCAGGTTCAATTCCTATCAAGGACACATGTCCAGGTTGTGGGCTCCATACCTAGTAGGGGGCATGCCAGAGGAGCCAATCAATGATTCTCATCATTGATGTTTCTCCCTCTCTCCCTCTCTAAAATCAATAAAATATATATATATTAAAAATCAATGTTTTTCTCTCTCTCCTCTCTAAATCAATAAATATAAACAAATATGCACATGCATCCTAAGGAATATCTTTATGTACTGAGATGGAAAAACTTCTAACACATATTCTTAAGTAAAAAAAAGCACAAACTTCAGAAAAACATGCATATAGCTGAGTTACACAAGGATTAAGAATTCAGTTTACAATGAAAACATTTAGTTGTCAAAATAACACTTGAAAATTCCTTAGTCAATAAATTTCTGTATAGACTGTAGAGTATATCTTACCCTGAGCAGTAATTTTCATGAAAACTAAAATTTGAGAAGCAATGAACTAAAGGAAAAAACAAGTCTGAATTTAGCTATCTTAACAGTCAAAAGATCATGCTTTTAATAAAACTATAAAATTTGTGTTGAAAGAGATGGGTGAAAAGACACATTCCTTGTTCAACTATTCTAATATTAAACCTTTATGATCTTACTAAATGTAAAGATATTATTTTTTGTTGTGGAGATTCTTCATTGTTGATTCCCTAGCATTTAGAATAGTGTCTGGCACATAGTAGAAGGTCAACACGTATTTATCGAATGAATGAATGAAAAAAATGGATCTGGCTCAAAGTGCTAAGTAAATGGATGCCAAAATCACAATGCAGTTTTTCTTTGAATTTGTAGAAATAAAAACTGTTAGAAAGCGAATGTTTCCTTTTATGGTTTTAGTGAACTACTCTTTCCCCTGCTCTTGGAATCCCATCTTAAGCAAAACGCAGACCACAGGAAACACGGAGGAATATGTGAGACAGAACATTTCTTTCTTGTCTTTGTAGGAACTCAACATTTCAAACCAACCACACCTTATGAAGCCAAGCCCTTACTCTAGACAAGATAAAATACCCTTCACATCCCACAATGTTGGCTCCTCCTCAAAACACTCTGCAAAAGCTGTCTCCAGATACTTTTTAAATTTGGCTTCTGTTGTTCTGAGAAAAAGTTAACTACTGAGTCCTCAGATTTAAAGAAATTAAAGTCTTAGCTTTCATCTGCTAGAAAATATTCAGAGCCAAGATTTAGTAAGAAAACTTAAAATCTCTCTACCCTAGTTTTATTTGTTAATCTTCAAAGTTTTTGTTTGGTTTTGTTTTTAATAGTTCTTCTTATCTTTCTTTTCTATATTTAAACTTTTCTACCTATTTGGTTTGCCACACTTAGTAAAAATCAATGACTACTTAGTTGAAGGAAAAAAGAGAAATTACTCGCTAAGTTTGTTGCCAAGTTCTTGAAGAGCTTGCTCCTTTTCATGATGTATTTTTTTCAGCTGCTGATTTTCATCCTGGAGGTTAAGGAACTCCTTCAAAATAGTAAAAAAGGAAAGAAACAAAAAACGTAATTTAAAAGGAACAAGAAAATTCCACATTATATACATACCATTAATTAGGAATACAAATCCTTTAGCTTTGTATAAAAAACAGTATTGGCTGAGATTTCAGAGGGGAAGGGGGGATAGGAAAAGATTAACCAAAGAATTTATATTCATACTAGAAGCCTGGTGCACAAGACTCATGCTCCCCTCAGGGGATGTCCACCTGCCGACTTAGGCCCAATCCCCTGCTGGCAGTTAGACATCCCTCTTGCAGTCTGGGGCTCTCGCAGTCTGGGACCCCTTACTCCTTACCTCCCACCTGCAGCGGAGGCGGAAGAGGCCACCTCCGTTGGGCTTGCCAGAGCAGTGGTCCCTCCATGGCAGCGCACTGATCATCAGGGGGAGCTCCTGTGTTGCGCATCTGCCCCCTGGTGGCCAGTACACATCATAGCGACCAGTTGTTATGCTGTTTGGTTGATTTGCATATTACACTTACACAGGATATGCCTAGCCTCTGGAACAGACAGTAATGCAATGAAGGGGTGGAGCGGGGCAAGTGGAGGAAGGCAAAAGGGGGAAATGGGGGACATCTGTAATACTGTCAACAATAAAAATAAATTTAAAAATAAAAAACAGCCCTGGACGGTTTGGCTCAGTGGATAGAGTGTCATCCTGCGGACGCAAGGGTCCCAGGTTCAATTCCAGTTGGGAGCAGGTGCCTTCGTTGCAAGCACATCCCCAGTGGGGGTGTACAGGGGGCAGCTGATTGATGTTTCTCTTTCCTTTCTGTAAATCAGTAAAATATATATTTTTTAAAATTATGTCCAAAGCTCTTTCATAATTGCTCTATCAACTAACAACTATTTTCTATTCATTTAATCTCCTTACTGATATATATAGTTTTTAAAAAATATATATTATAACATATAATTTTGTTGATTTCAGAGAGGAAGAGAGAGGGATAGAAATATCAATGATGAGAGAGAATCATCAATCAGCTTCCTCCTGCATGCCCCTACTGGGAATTGAGCCCACAACCAATGCTCTCTCCACAGAGCCAAATCGGCTAGGGCACCCTTACTGATATATATACGGATATACACACACAGTGGTACCTCGAGATATGAGTTTAATTCGTTCTGTAACCTTGAGGCATGGGAAACTATGAGACGCTAGAGTCGCAGTAAACTGGTGGGTCGTGTGCAGCTGGCTGATCCGTGCGATTACTCCTATCTCAAATGTTGCTCGTATTTCAAAGCAAAAATCGCTCGCTCCATGGCTTGTATCTCAAAAATCTCGTATGTTAGGGCACTCGTATCTCAAGGTACCACTGTATATATATTTTTAAATATATTTTATTGACTTTTTACAGAGAGGAAGGAAGAGGGAGAGAGAGTTAGAAACATCGATGAGAGAAAGACATCAATCAGCCGCCTCCTGCACACCCCTTACTGGGGATGTGCCCAAAATCAGGATACATGCCCTTGACTGGAATCGAACCTGGGACCTTTCAGTCCACAGACCGACACTCTATCCACTGAGCTAAACTGGTTTCGGCATCACTGATATTTTTTAAGATGACTAGTACAGTGTTTCCTTAGCATAAATGTAAATTCTTATTTGATTCACTTTATAAATAACTTTCATCAAGATGTAATTTTTAAAAGTTTCACCATCATTTACTTTTTTAAGACTAATGATTTGTTGGGTCTCATTTCTAAGATGAGATAAGGAATCTTTTTCCTTTTGAAGATCTTCCTGCAAAGTCTGCCTCCATTCCTTCTCAATCTTCAAATCAGTTTCCAGTTGTGCCCTGGAATGACAAACAAACAGAAGCTCAGTACTGCTGCTCACATGACAGTTGTATGTATTCTTTAACCAAAGCATCTTTTTGGCTGATTATTTTTGCCTTTATAATTCCTTTTAAGGCCACACTATACTATGACAACTAGTTATAGTAACAGTGTAGTGTGAGAAATATGAGGTTCTATTTACATTTCTGTGCCATGTGAAAAATTTTACAACATCGAATGAAAAATACTCTTCTGATATAAAAATCACAGCAACCACTAAGTCAGTTTAACATCAGTAATAGAAAAACCAGCTGTAGTGCAAAGAGCTACTTAGATTACTGTTGGAAACTAACCAATTACAGGACAGTAAGACCAAGGAGACATTGGGGAAAATCCACACTGCCTGGAAATGCCAGTCCACATTTGAAAGCACTACTTCAACATTCTAACAACAGGTACTAGCTGACAAAACAGAAGTTGTGAAATTCCTTCATTTCAAGAAGTATTGCTCAGAAGTAGGTATAATGGGAGTATATACTAATAATATTACAGTTTCTAATACTTCATATTTTAATTATAATCCTATTTATAAGAGTAATATGCAAATTAACTATCACTCCATGACAAAAAATGGCAACCCCCATGGCTACAAGATGGCAGCGCCCAATCCCTTCAGCCCAGCTGCTGGAGTGTCTGAACCTGTCAGCTCTGCCGGGGTTTGCAGGGACCAAGCAACGAGGCTGGGTCTGCCCCCAGACATGGCAGACCGAGCCCGGACAGCAGGGCACGGAGGCTTAGTTCACAGGGTGATGGTGGGGGAGCCCCAGGCCCAGCAGACAGAGCCCAGAGAGCAGAGCTTGGGAGCTTCCTTAGCGCAGAGACAGTGGGAGCACCCCCAGACCCAAGAGACAGAGCCCGGACAACGGGGAATGGGGGCTTCCTTGGTGTGTCGGTGTCGGCGAAGCCCCCAGGCCTGGCAAACAGAGCACACTGTAGGACATTGGGGCTTCCTTCACATGGTGCATGGTGGTGGCAGGCAGAGAGCAGATAGCAGGGCATGGGGGCTTCATCTCCATGGCTGAAGCAAAACCCCCAGGCCCTGCAGAGAGCAGAGAACCATGGGAATGGGCCTAAGCCATTAGTAGGACATCCCCTGAGAGCTCCTGGATATTATTTCTGTTTCCTCATTCTAGTTAGCATTTCATTTACAGCCACATTCTTTTTCAGTGAAATAAATTTCAGATTTTATAACTCGAGTTGATGAGAAGAAATACCTCAAAATAGAATTTACAAACTGTTGATAAATACTACTTTACTACAAATTTAAAAGGAATATGTAGGGGCAAATATAATATTACTAACACTGAAGTAAACAAAGTACAGAGTACCTTACTGAGTGGCCTTACCACCATCCACAATCAAAAAAAACTAAGTGAAGCAAGTTCCTCTCCCTCCCCCGCAGACCCTACACCTTTTCTCTCCCACAGGCATGCATCTGCTAAACTCTAAGAGTCCCTATGAGACTTGGATCCAGTGGAGCAAAGGGCAACAGCAGCTCATCTTGGGCTAAGCTTCTAGACCTGTCTCCAAGGCCCCCTTTTCTCACTTCTCAGTGAGCTTAAAGCAGCCCTGCCTGGGTCACTTGTCACTGTGACTTTTACTTCTGAGTCCTCAGCCCTGTGGGCTCACTTTCCTATAATGTTCTAGAAGGCCAACGTAGCACCCCCTAGTATCTCATATTGCTTTTTCCATCCTAAGCCCTTCCTTGTTTCACTGTCCCCAAATTTAATAAATGTACTCTCAAAATAAAAGTACTAAGTGAAAAAAAAATTTTTTTAATTAATTATTATACACTGTTAAAACATGCTGCCCATCAAAAGCAGAAAATCATAAAGGAAAAAAAAAAGGGCTCTAACCAGTTTGGCTCAGTGGATAGAGCATCTGCCTGTGGACTGAAGGGTCCCAGGTTTGATTCCGGTCAAGGGCATGTACCTTGGTTTCGGGCACATCCCCAGTAGGAGGTGTTGCAAGAGGCAGCTGATTGATGTTTCTCTCCCATTGATGTTTCTAACTCTCTATCCCTCTCCCTTCTTCTCTGTAAAAAAAAATATATATATATATTTTTTTTAAAGAAAAAAAAGGGAAAAATATAACTATAAAAATTTTAATTTTATATATAAAATGCAGTAGACTATGAACAATGTTTAAAAATTAATAATAAACTTTAGAAAACTTTCACTATAGGTGAAAAACCTAGAATAAATAAAGAACTCTTACCCCCCAAAAATGAAAAAAAGCTGAACATCATGAGGGGAAAAATATAATTAGAACCTAACAATTCACAAAATAAAGAAATACAAGCTATCACTTAAAGTCCAAATATCTCATTTATATATTAAAGATTCCAATTTTTTTCTGAGTCATCAGAGATCCTTCCTGAGCTCCAAATTCTTAACATGTCCATGCTCTCCAAAATGGCACCAAAAGGCCAAATTACTTCTCTGGTTTCATCAGGGACACACATCTCTCTGCAGCTATACCCACGTCTTATTAAGTAGGTTAGCACTATAGAAAAAGGGCCAACCCCTTGCAACATTATTTAGGTCATCCTTTGGCTAGGGATCACTACAGAAAAAAATATCAGATTTGTCTTACCTATATGTTTGTCAAACTCTAGAAAAGTAACTCAGAAACACAGAGTACCAGGGTTCAAGATTGTATTCTAGTGACTGGCAAAATGTCCCAGGTTGGCTTTCCTTGTTTTTCATTTGGTAAGGTACAGGGGCTTCAACAACAAAACCCTTGGCATCATTAATAAACTTGTTGACTTAAATGCCCTTTGTGATTGTTGTGGAAGTGATGGTAGTCCTTTTGTGAAAATCTTAAAACTAAGAAGATGCTTACTATTTTTGTTTTGGGTGTGGGTTTTAATTTCACAATGTACAAATGATGCAAGTTTTCAACCAATATCGTGCTCTCTGACCTAAGCCTTATTCTAAACACCAATTTCTCAAAATGTTATTTTTGTGGTAGATTTAAAAGGAATTTAGAATTCTGATTCTGGACAAGAGGAAATAAACATATATCTTCCAACAAAGTTCAGTTAAAAATCCTGGACATTATACATAAACAAACATAAAATTCTGAAATGGAGAAAGAAGGCAGACCAGCAAAAACAAACAAACCAAAAACCACCCCAGGACTCAAGGCATAACATGGTAATAAGTTCCCTGAGCTTCTTTTTGCCTCCGATATAACTTAGACTGAGCGTTAAAGCTGCCTGCAACTCACAAACTGCAATGGTCTTAATTTTTTTTAAAAGTCCCAAGAAAGGGTAGAAAAACCAAGATGGCAGCATAGGTAAACACCTACACTGCTGCCTAGCACAACAATTTCAAACTACAACTAAAAGACAAAACGGCCGGAACCGGTTTGGTTCAGTGGATAGAGTGTCGGCCTGCAGACTGAAAGGTCCCAGGTTCGATTCCGGTCGGGGGCATGTACCTTGCTTGCGGCACATCCCCAGTAGGGGGCGTGCAGGAGGCGGCTGATCGCTGTCTCTCTCTCATCGATGTTTCTAACTCTCTATCCCTCTCCTTTCCTCTCTGTAAAAAATCAATAAAATATATTTTTAAAAAAATAAAATAATAAAAGACAAAACGGACACCATCCAGAACCACAGGAAAGCTGGCTGAATGAAAATTCTACAACCATAAGGAAAGAGAAAAGCACATTGAGAATCAGAGGAGCTGCAAAAGGCTGAGGTATGGAGGTGCATGGAGAGGACTGGTGGCTGAGTGCGTGGCTGGCTTTCTCAAGTGGGAGGGAGATGGAAGCTCCTATCTGCGCTGAATTCCAGGTCTGGGCAAGATTCTGGGAACCCAGACTCATTCGGGGGAAATGTGGACTGTCAGGAAAAGAGAAAAGCATACTGAGACTCAGGAGAGCTGCCGGAGGCAGAGGTCTGGACGCGCACGAGCGCAGAGAGGACTGACTACTGAGTGCATGGCCGGCTTTCTCAAGTGGGAGGGAGACAGAAGTTCCCATCTGCACTGAACTCCAATTCCGGGTGAGATTCTGGGAACCCAGACTGTTTCGGGGAGAAACTGGACTGTCTGGCAGCCGGCAAAACTCGAGGGTGGCCTTTTCTCAGAGGTGCTTACTGCGATTACCGAGGGACACTGAGATCCAGGAACCTCATAGGGCAGGGCTGACAGGAAGCCAAGGCTGTCTGCTCCACCCTGAGACTCCACCTTATCTAAGTTGAGCACAGAGGTTTTTGCAATTTTGTAAGTTTTGTCGAATAAGAGTGTCTCCAGCACAGAAGTTCTCCCAACATAGACACAACTGATCCTCACAGCCAATTGGCCTGGAAGTCAAATCCTCTCAGTGATAAACAACAATCAAGACTTAACTACATGCCAAAATCGGTTTGGCTCAGTGGATAGAGTGTTGGCCTGCGGACTGAAAGGTCCCGGGTTCGATTCCGGTCAAGGGCATGTACCTTGGTTGCAGGCACATCCTCAGTAGGGGTGTGCAAGAGGCAGCTGATCGATGTTTCTCTCCCATCGATGTTTCTAACTATCTCTCTCCCTTCCTCTCTGTAAAAAATCAATAAAACACATTTAAAAAAAAAAGAAAGACTTAACTCCAACAAGGCTGTGCACATAGTCCACAAAGGGGTACAACAAGAGTGTCCACCTTGGCCGAAACGGGTTTGGCTCAGTGGATAGAGCGTCGGCCTGGGGACTGAAAGGTCCCAGGTTCGATTCCGGTCAAGGGCATGTACCTTGGTTGCGGGCACATCCCCAGTGTGGGGCGTGCAGGAGGCGGCTGATCAATGTCTCTCTCTCATCGATGTTTCTGGCTTTCTATCCCTTTCTCTTCCTCTCTGTG
This sequence comes from Lasiurus cinereus, assembly GCA_011751065.1. Taxonomy (NCBI): domain Eukaryota; kingdom Metazoa; phylum Chordata; class Mammalia; order Chiroptera; family Vespertilionidae; genus Lasiurus; species Lasiurus cinereus. The sequence goes on from JAAGEH010000426.1 coordinate 18,413,556, forward strand.
AAAAATCAATAAAAAATAAAAATTAAAAAAAAAAAAGAGTGTCCACCTCAGGTAACTGGGGAGGCTGAATCACTGGACCCTATAGGACACCTAGCACACAAAGCTACTCTACCAACGCAGGAAAGCAGCAAAAATGCGGGGAGACAAAGAAACAGATCACAAGTGAAAGAAATGGAGGAAAACAAACTCCTGGATATAGATTTCAAAACCACGATTATAAGGTTTTTCAATAATTTCCTAGAAAAGACAATAAATTTAGGAAGACTCTCGAGGATATAAAAAAGGACCAACTAGAAATTAAACATATAGAGCTTCTTTTCCAACGAAACACCAAATGGCGGATGACGCCGGTGCTGCGGGAGGGCCCGGAGGCCTCAGGGGCCCCGGAATAGGAGGTCGCGGCGGCTTCCGTGGAGGATTTGGTAGCGGCATCTGGGGCCGGGGTCAAGGCTGGGACCGGGGCCGCGGGCTCGTGGAGGCAAGGCCGAGGACAAGGAGTGGATCCCTGTCACCAAGCTGGGGCCGCCTAGTCAAGGACATGAAGATCAAATCCCTAGAAGAAATCTATTCTCCTTGCCCATCAAGGAATCTGAGATCATTGACTTTTTCTTGGGGGCATCCCTCAAGGATGAAGTGTTAAAGATCATGCCTGTGCAAAAGCAGACACGTGCTGGCCAGAGGACCCGGTTCAAGGCATTTGTCGCCATTGGGGACTACAATGGACATGTTGGTCTGGGTGTTAAGTGCTCAAAGGAAGTAGCCACTGCCATCCGTGGAGCCATTATCCTGGCCAAGCTCTCTATTGTGCCCCAGCGGGCGAGGCTACTGGGGAAACAAGATTGGCAAGCCCCACACGGTTCCTTGCAAGGTGACTGGCCGCTGTGGCTCTGTACTGGTGCAACTCATCCCTGCCCCCAGGGATACAGGCATTGTCTCGGCCCCTGTGCCTAAGAAGTTGCTGATGATGGCTGGTATTGATGACTGCTACACCTCGGCCAGCGGCTGCACTGCCACCCTGGGCAACTTTGCCAAGGCCACCATTGATGCCATCTCTAAGACCTACAGCTATCTCACCCCAGATCTCTGGAAAGAGACTGTGTTCACCAAGTCTCCCTATCAGGAATTCACTGATCATCTTGTAAAGATCCACACCAGAGTTTCTGTGCAGAGGACCCAAGCTCCAGCTGTGGCCACCACATAATTTTATACAAGAAAAATAAAGTGATTTAAGCCTGCTAAAAAAAAAAAAAAAAAGAAAAGAAATTAAACATATACAGATTGAACCAAGATGGTGGCATAGGTAAACACCTACACTACTGCCTCACACAACAATTTCAAAACTACAACTAAAAGACAGAATGGACAGCATCCAGAACCACAGGAAAGCTGGCTGAGTGGAAATTCTACAACTAGAAGGAAAGAGAGGGGCTCACAGAGACCCAGAGGAGCTGCAAAAAGCTGAGATATGGAGACATGTGCGTAGAGAGAGCGGGTGCCAGAGAACCTGGCTGGCTTTCTTTGGCGGGAGACTCCCAACAAAACTGAACCCCCTATCCTATGACATTAAACCCCAGGTCCAGCCGAAACTCATACGGGGGGAGTTTGGACTGTGAAAAGGGAGAAGTGCACGAAAATTAGGGGAGTTGCAGGAGGGCAGAAGTTGGGCGGAATTGCTGATTGTGCCACTGGCTTTCACAAGAGGGCGGGAGACAATGCATCCCAACTGCGTCACTTTTTTTTTTATATATATTTTATTGATTTTTTACAGAGAGGAAGGGAGAGGGACAGAAAGTCAGAAACATCGATGAGAGAGAGACATGGATCAGCTGCCTCCTGCACGCCCCCCACTGGAGTTGTGCCCGCAAGCAAGGTACATGCCCCCGACCAAAATCGAACCCGGGACCTTTCAGTCCACAGGCCGACGCTCTATCCACTGAGCCAAACCAGTCTCGGCCCAACTGCATCACTTTTAACTCCACTAAACCCCAGATTCAGGCGAAGTCCTGGGGACCCAGATTCAAATGGTCCCAGAGCGCAGGGGAGCCAGAAAGGCAGCAGTCTAGAGGCACCACAAGAGAGCGTGAGCACACAGGGACCGCTCCAGCGATTACCCAGTCACGTGAGACTCAGGGGCCCTGGAGGGTGGGGCTGACTGGAAGGCAAGGCGGTCCATTAAGCCCTGAGACTCCACCCATCCCAAGCTCAACAGAGAGGCTTTTGCAGTTTTGCAAGTCTGGGATCATAAGGCTGAATCCAACACAGAAGTTCTCCCAGCATAGTGAAAATGCCGAGACAAGGGAAGAGATCACAAACAAAAGAAATGGAGGTAAACAAACTCTTGGATATAGAGGTCAAAACCATGCTTATAAGGTTTTTCAAGAATATCCTAGAAAGTTGGATAAAGTTAGTGAGACCCAAGAGGAGATGAAAAAGAACCAACTGGAGATGAAAAAGAACCAACTAGAGATGGAAAAGGACCAACTGGAAATTAAACATACACTGACTGAAATAAAAAATATTATACAGAGACCTAACAGCAGACTAGAGGAAGGCAAGAATCAAATCAAAAATTTGAAATATAAAGAATCAGAAAACTCTCAACTGGAAAAGCAAGAAGAGAAAAGAATCCAAAAATGTGAAGATAATATAAGGAGCCTCTGGGACAGTTTCAAGAGTACCAACATCAGAATTGTGGGGGTGCCAAAAGAAGAGAGATAGCAAGATACTGAAAACCTACTTAAAAAAATAATGACTGAAACTTCCCACATCTGGTAAAAAAAATATACTTACAAGTCCAGGAAGCACACAGAACCCCATATAAAAGGAATCCAAAGAGGACCACACAAGGACACATCATAATTAAAATACCAAGAGCAAAAGACAAAGAGAGAATATTAAAAGCAGCAAGAGAAAAACTGTTCATTACCTAAAAGGGAGCACCCATACGACTATCAGCTGATTTCTCAACAGAAACTATGAAGACCAGATGGGGGTGGCAAGAAATATTCAACGTGATGAATAGCAAGAACCTACAACCAAGAACACTCTATCCAGCAAAGCTATCATTCAGAATTGAAGGGCAAATAAAAAGCTTCACAGATAAGAAAAAGCTAAAGGAGTTCATCAATTCCAAACCAATATTATATGAAATGCTGAAAGGTACTCTTTTAGAAGAGGAAGAAGAAAAAGGTAAAAGATAAAAAATTATGAACAACTAATACATAGCTATCAACAAGGGAATCTAAAAATTAAGTGAATTAAAAATTTGATGAACAGATAAACTGGTGAATATAATAGAATCAGGAGCACAGAAAGGGAGTGGACTGTTAATTCTCAGGGGGAAAAGGGTGAGGGTGTACAGGGAGAGACTGGACAAAAATCATACACATATGGATGAGGTCAATGGGAGGGAGGTAAGGGTAGAGGGAGGGTTGGGAGCCGGGTAGAGGAGAGCTATGGAGGGTAAAAAAGAGAAACGTAATAATCTGAATAATAAAGATTTAATTTTAAAAAAAGGATCACTCTAAATCATAAAAAAAAAGAAATTAAACATATACCACTGAAATAAAAAATATCATACAGAGACCTAACAGCAGAATCAAGTCAAAGATGTGAAATACAAAGCAGAAAACACTCAACTGGAAAAGAAAAAAGAATCCAAAAATATGAAGATAGTGTAAGGAGCCTCTGGGACAGCTTCAAGCATACCAACATCAGAATTATGGGGGTGCCAGAAGAAGAGAGAGAGCAAGATACTAAAAACCTATTTGAAGAAATAATGACAGAAAACTTCCCTCCACCTGGTGAAAGAAATTGACTTACAAGTCCAGGAAGCCCATAGAAATCCAAACGAAAGGAATCCAAAGAGGACCACACTACGACACATCATAATTAAAATGCCAAGGGCAAAAGACAAAGAGAAAATATTAAAAGCAGGAAGAGAAAAACAGTTGCCAACACCAGTTTGGCTCAGAGGATAGAGCGAGCACCTGTGGACTGAAGAGTCCCGGGTTCGATTCTGGTCAAGGGCATGTACCTTGGTTGCGGGCACATCCCCAGCGGGGGGTGTGCAGGAGGCAGCTGGTCAATGTTTCTCTCTCATCGATGTTTCTAGCTCTCTGTCCCTCTCCCTTCCTCTCTGAAAAAAAACAACAAAATATATTTAAAAATTTTTAAAAAGAGAGAAAAACAGTTAATTACCTACAAGGGAGCACCCATACAATTGTCAGCTGAATTCTCAACAGAAACTACACAAGACAGATGGGAGTGGCAAGAAATATTCAAAGTGATGAATAGCCAGAACCTATAACCAAGATTACTCTACCCAGCAAAGCTATTATTCAGAATTGAAGGGCAGATAAAGAGCTTCACAGATAAGAAAAAGCTAAAGGAACTCATCAATAGCAAATCAGCATTATATGAAATGCTGAAAGGTACTCTTTAAGGAGACGAAGAAGAAGAAAAAGGTAAAGATAAAAATTATGAACAACAAATACATATCTATCAACAAGTGAATTTAAAAATCAAGTGAATAAAAAAATCTGATGAACAGAATAAACTGGTGAATATAATAGAATTACGGGCATAGAAAGGGAGTGGACTGACAATTCTTGGGGGAGGCGTGGCAAGAGGTGTGGGAGGTGTGGGAGAGACTGGACAAAAATTGTACACCTGTGGATGAGGACAGTGAGGAGGGGAGGTAAGGGCAGAAGGTGGGATGGGAACCAGGTGAAGGGGAACTATGGGCGGCAAAAAGAGGAACAATTGTAATAATCTGAACAATAAAATAAAAATAAAAAGTTCCAAGAAAGGCATGCTCTCTCTTTTCAAAGAGCTGGGAAGAGACAGCCTAGAATGGTAGAAACCCTTTTGACAATAAATGCACTATTCCAGCACAACACCAGAGTGGGGGAAAACACAGGCCCCCTGACCACTGTCAGCAAAGCCAAGTGGAAATTTCCATCCTCACTGGACAATAATGAGGTAGCCCTCCCAATCCCCACTGTGGTGCTATCAGAGAAGGCCAAGGGAAGCTGAACTCTCACCACCACCCAGGAGTAATTAGGTGCCTCTCCTCAACCATCCCTATGTTATTAGTGGAGACCACATGGGGAGCCTGCACTTTTATCTCATGCATCAGTAACAAGGCATCAAAAGCCAGGTGGGGAGCCCAGAGTTCTACCTTGTGCTGTGGTAATGAGGCACCTCTCCTTGTCCCCTTGGGATGGTGTCAGCAGAGACCAAGCAGGAAGCCTGAACTTCCATTCCCCTTTTCCCCGAAGTGTCAATGGAGACTGAGTGGAAAGCACAGATTTCAATCCCTGCCCTGTAGCTAGGCACCTTCTCCATCCCACTGAGCACCTAACCCCACTTGATATAAAGTTTCAGTGTCCACATTCCCCTGCTGGTGTGGTTTAAGTGGAGGATTACTAAAACATAAGATTTAAATACGATGCAGTCTCAATTCCCCAAGTGTCCAAAATGTATTAATAATTAAAACACACCCAGAAAATAAAATTCTCAACTTGGATGACAAAAAAAAAAAAAAATAGATGCCAACATGTCAGACTGTTCTAGGTGCTGGAACTATCTGACAAGAATTTTAAAGCAGCCAATATAAAAATAATCCCATGATCAATTAAGAACATGCTTTTGGGACGAGGGGCATGTGCTGGGGGGTAAGGGTGGCCGGGGAGAGGTCAATGGGGGTAGGGGGTGGGGGAGGGGAAGGAGACTTATGTAATACTTTAAAATAATAAAGAATTTCAATTTTTTATAAAAGAACATGCTTGAAACAAATGGAAAAAAAATAGAAAGTTCTAGCAAAAATAAAAAAGGGAGAAGGAAAGAAGGGAAGGAAGGAAATATAGAGCCAAATGGAAATCTTAGAACTAAAATATACAATAATCTCATTGGATAGACTCACTAAGGAAAGGAAGATGATGAAAGAATAAATTTCAATACGGAAATTACCCAATTTGAAAACAGAGAAAAAATAGACTAAAAAATTAAAAGTGAGCATCAGGGACCTGCCTGGGGCAATGGGAAGATATGTACACATGTAATACATTAACAAAATAAAAATAAAAAAGATCTGCCAGACTAGCACAGCTCAGTGGTTGAGCGTTGACCTATGAACCAGAAGGTCACAGATCAATTCCCATTCAGGGCACATACCCAGATTGTGGGCTTAATTCCAGTGTGGGGAGTGCAGAGGCAGCTGATCGACGATTCTTTCTCATCATTGATATTTCTCTCTCTTCCTCTCTGATTTCAATAAAAATATAGGAAAAATAATAAATAAATAAGATCTAACATTTATGTTTCAGAGTCCCAGAGGAGAGGAGAAAGCAGGTGAAACTAAAAAAATATTTGACTAATGGCCAAAATGTTTCAAAATTTGGTAAAGATAAACATAAAGATTCAAGAAGCTGACCAAAGCCCAAATAGGAAAAATCAAAACAAGAATCTTGAGAATAATTAAAAGAACAATTAAAATGACAGTTTATTTTTCAGCAGAAACTATGAAGATCAAAAAGGAAGTGGCACAACACTTTTCAAGTACTGAACAAAAAAATTAATTTAGAATTCTAAGGATACCCTGAAAATATTTTTCAGAAATGAAGGTGAAATCAATCAAGATGTTTTCCACTGAGGGGGTTGTGGGGGACATAAGAAAATTTGTTGTCAACAGACAGACCTACCCTCAAAGAATGACTAAAGCAAGTTTTCCAGACACAAATAAGAAACTTGGAACATCAGGAATGAAGAAAAAACAAACATTTTTCTAAATTATGTTTACAGGTTGAAGCACAAATTATAACATTATCTGAAGTGCTTCTCAATATTCTGTAGAGAAAATACTTAAGTCATATTATAAAAGAAAGAGAGTATAAAGTGGAGATAAGGCTTCCACACTTAACTCAAAGTAATAAAACGTTACCAGTAGACTGTGAAAAGTTGCAATATGTAATGTGTAGAGCAATCACTAAAAAATACCTATACAAAGTAATACACTAAAAAACACTACAGATAAATCAAAAAGGGATTCTAAATAATGCTCAAGTAACCCATGGGAAGGCAGGAAAAATGAAACAAATAAAAACCAGAAAAATAATAAAATACAGTGGTACCTGGAGATACGAGTGCCCTAACATACGAGATTTTTGAGATACGAGCCATCGAGTGAGCGATTTTTGCTTTGAAATACGAGCAACATTTGAGATAGGAGTAATTGCTCAGATTGGCCGGCTGCAAACGACCCACCAGTTTACCGGGACTCGAGCGTCTCATAGTTTCCCATGCCTCAAGGTTATGGAACGAATTAAACTCATATCTCGAGGTACCACTGTAGTAGACTTAAGCTCTAATATATCAACAATTACACTAAATATAAATGGGCTAACTACATCATTAAAAGAGAGGCTGGCCCAGCTGGTGTGGCTCAGTGCCTAAGCGTTGACTTATGAACCAGGAGGTCACAGTTTGATTCCCAGTCAGGGCACATGCCCAGGGGTTTCAGACTTGATTCCCAGTTAAGGGGTGTTCACAAGGCAGCCAATCAATGATTCTCATCATTGATGTTTTTGTCTTTCATTCCCTCTCCCTTCTACTCGATTATCAATTTTTTTTAAATTTTATATATAAAGAGAGGCTGGCAGAATGGACAAAAACCAAACTATAAGAAACTTAACTTCAAATAAAATAATAAAGATTAGGCTGAAAGTAAAATGGCAGAAAAATGCAAACATTAATCTCTTGTTTAGTACATAAAAATACTTATCAAAAAGAAAGAAGTGGCTAAATTAATTTAGACTTCAAAGCAAAGAAAATGACCAAAGAGGCACATCATATAATGATAAAAAAGTCAATTCACTAAGAAGATATACCAATCCTAACTGTGTAGACCAGCGGTTCTCAACCCGTGGGTCGCAACCCCTTTGAGGGTCAAACAACCCTTTCACAGGGGTCGCCTAAGGCCATCGGAAAATGCAGATATTTACATCACGATGCATAACAGTAGCAAAATTTCATGGTTGGGGGCACCACCACATGAGGAACTGTATGCAAGGGTCGCAGCCTCAGGAAAGGTTGAGAACCACTGTTATAGACACTAAACAACAAAACTTAGAAATACAACAAACAAAACTGATAGACCTGAAAGTAGAAATATCCAAGTCCAAGTTACTTGAAATTATAGAAAATTTAACAAATTCTCTTTCTTTTTTTTTTAAATATATTTTATTGATTTTTTTACAGAGGCAGGGAGAGGGATGGAGAGTTAGAAACATCAATCAGTCGCCTCCTGCACGCCCCCCACTGAGGATGTGCCCGCAACCAAGACACATGCCCTTGACCAGAATCAAACCTGGGACCTTTCAGTCTGCAGGCCGACCCTCTATCCACTGAGCCAAACTGGCTTCGACCCAATTCTCTTTTAATAATAGATCTGCTAGACAAAAAAATCAGTTAAGAACAGAGAACTTAACATTTCAACCAATAGATCTTAAGACAGCTTAGCAAGTTATATATCCAATGTGATATGTGGTCTTGTTTAATGATCTGTTACATATAATACATAACTCTACTTTCTACTGTTACTGTTTTTTAAAATATATTTTTATTGGTATTTTACAGAGAGGAAGGGAGAAAAAGAGAAATAGAGAGTTAGAAACATAGATGAGAGAGAAACATCAATCAACTGCCTCCTGCTTACCCGCTACTGCGGATGTGCCCCCCACCAAGGTACATGCCCTTGACTAGAATCAAACCTTGGACCCTTCATCTGCAGACCAACACTCTATCCACTGAGCCAAACCGATTAGGGCTGTTGTTTTTTAAATAACAAAAGTAATATATATTTACTGGGAGGACATACTAATGTTTATAAAGTAAAATTAAAATATCCCTGTCAATCTCAGAGTCTGTATTCTTTATAAACTCTTCTATGTATATGTAAGTGTACACATATGCAGTTTTAATTTTATAAAAAATAGGATCATACTTAGCATAGCATACTGTCTGCAATTTTTTTTCAACTCAATGACATATACTGATAACCTTCTTACTTAGCTATATACAGATCTATTATGTGAAATACTCATAAAAATATTCTCAGAAAACATCATGTTCTTTGATAATAATGTTCCTTGGAGTTATAAAGGCCTATTATACTCAGAATCTAGAAACATAATGGCCATCAGATTAATATTAAACAACAACAGAAATAAAACTCTCCTTGAGCAAAAAGACAGCAATATAGCCGAGACTGGTTTGGCTCAGTGGATAGAGCATCGGTCTGCGGACTGAAGGGTCCCAGGTTCAATTCTGGTCAAGGGCACGTACCTTGATTGTGGGCACATCCCCAGTGGGGAGCGTGCAGGAGGCAACAGATTGATGTTTCTCTCTCATCGATGTTTCTAACTTCCTATCCTTCTCCCTTTTCTCTGTAAAAAAAATAAATAAAATTAAATAAAAAAAAGAGAACAATACAGTTAAAAGCACTCTATAAGCAATAAAGGTAGTAGAAACCAAGTTTTAATCATTAAGTATGTTATCTAATTTTTTTATTTTTAAGAACTTTACAATCCAGCTGCCATCATTAAATAAATGAAAATATATTTTAGCACAGGTGTAAAAAAAAGAGGGGTGTGTGGAAATTACATTAATACAAATATTTTTTTTCCAAGAGTGAAATACTCACAGCTGTTTCTCCTTTTGAGAGATTTGTTTCTGCAGACTGTCGGATTTACTCTGACATTCTTGTAGATATTTCTTATCTTCCTCTTCAGCTTCCAGTTTCGCCTTCTCTGCTTGCTGCAATCTGGTGTAATTCAAATCAACTTTGGGTAAAACTGAGGCTAGAACTAGGGTGTAAAAGGGTGAAGAAGACAAATAAAAGAAAAATGGGGAAATAGAAACATTTCTAAATGAAAACAAAGTTTGGGGGAAAACTCACAAACTCAAACGTGAAAGAGCCACACAATGTCTAAAAATTGTTTTGTGATTTTTTTCAATATAACATATAATATGCCCAGAATACTATCTTCAAATTTGTTTTATTTCTTGCTTATAATTAACAATGCAAAGCAATACAGCCTTTACCACTTTTGTAGAGCATAATGAATCATCTGTCAAAGTATAATAGGTGTGTTACTGTCTTTTTACAAAACCATGAAAAGCATAGTACTTATGTCTATACTAGGTGAAGAAACCGCATTGTCATATATTATGTTAGGATATGTATACCAGGAATCAAGTGTGCTAACAAGGCCAAGAGCCAAGACTTGCAATTACTTCAAATAATAGTTCAGTCATCCCCATAGGATCATTACACATTCATTAAATTATGACAAAGCTGTATGTATATGTGTGTTTGTGTTTTAAGTTTTAAAAGAATTTAGTACTAGTTGGCAACATTCTCTAGAGATTATTTTTGTTCCTCATCATTGCATTTTAAAAATTGGCTAAAAATGTGATTTCCTTTTTTTCGGTTTTTATTTGTAAGGCATTGCTTCTCCCTGTGCTTAGCTCCACTCCCTGACTCCTACGACCATCTAGGATTTCTTATATGTAACTTCAATATATTTATAAGAGAACATCTCCCAAGTATTCAAGAGATACTAATTCCTTTTAGAGAATCCTAAGAGAAATTTCTATTCAACTAACCAAAATATTGTCTCTTCTTTTCTTCGTTAAAACCATACCAATGGGGCAATCCTCACATATTTCAGAAGTATGAATGCTACTTCTAAGGAAAAAAGAGTAACATTCCAGTTATCTCTAAATTTAAAATATTAAGGTGGGGGAATAGGGGACACAAGTGTTTCATAATGTCATAGAAACTAAAAGAAAAAGTGTGAGGTAGGCCATGAAGCTGTGCTATCACAGAAGAGTACTCAGGGGAACTAAAAACTTGAGGCAGCTAAAGCACAAGATGATGGCCAATCTGGGTAATAAACTATTTTAAACATATTTTACAATTAGTAAAAGAGCCATCAGGCAAGGAAGGAACCAATGGGGATAGGGGGAGGAGATGTGAACTTGTGCCAACACATTGTGAAACTAATGATAAACTTATTTTTAAACTAAATTTTTATATTTTCCATCAAAAAGTAGCAAAAAATGATAAAACTGCATTTGAAAATCCTGACCTCCAAAGGTCAATACTCAAAATCAGCCCTTCTGCACAGGGTCTAAGGGATGTGTTTTGGAAATCCAAGTGCATCCACTCTGCTTTATGGCAGTGTATTAACATAGCAGCAGATCAAAAAGTGAACAGGGTCCCTAACACCCTTTTAGAAGACCTAATAGCATAAATTATTTTCTATTTAATATATTTTAAAATTGTTGATTTTCTTTTAGTCTATTTAAATACAGTAGCTGGTTTTTAGAAAGATATATCTTTGACCAGCTTGTACTGGTCCTGAGTGTCACTGCTGGCACATTTCACCAATGACATTGCAATTGTCCTAGTTTGAGTTAACAAATCATTGTCACTTCATAATGGAATGGACAGAAATCAAAGACAGAAAAAGGTAATAAAGATGTCCAAAATGTAAAAATGGGGATAAAGAAAACAAAAAAGAAAAAAGAAGAAAGAGGATGTCAATAAAAGAATATTCATGTCAATAAAGCATTAATAGTTATGTTTTTCATAAGTAGATTCAAAGAAAGCAATGATAAGACATATGTTGACACCAACATGACAGGTCAATGGAAATACATTACATTTTCCAACAATAAAAGTGAAAAATGCCAATATAAAACAATTAAATTTAAACAAAGTTATCGCTTGGATTGAGTTAAGGAACCTACCTCAAAGAAAACACAACTCAACTGTCAACTCAGAAAGCTTGATTTCAGATAGAGATGGTGAATGACAAAGGATATGATAACCAATATGCATGGAAACCAATCAGGAACAATTCCACCATGAATTTTGTTCACTTTACATTTTTGAGATTTCTGTTTGTGTATTTGTTTTATGTAACATAATAGATTGAACCACATGAAATTGCTGATATTAGGCCTTTAAAATATATACATATAAAATGGCAAGTTCAAATGAATCAGCTTCATATAAAGCAACTTGATTCCATGCAACAACCAAAACAAAAAAGGCAAAATTCTGCTGGGCTAAAAGAAAAATATGTCCTAATCTAAATGTCCTTAATGTTTTTTTGTGGCAGATGTCAGAGTTGAATAAAGAAAAGGGGGAGAAAGAAAGGAAAAAAGAAACTAAGACTGGAAGTGCTGTACCTTTGTTCCAGCTGCCTCATGGCTACAGTAATTTTATTGGTTTTTTCTTCTAGTCGGGCAATTATTTCATTTTTTTCTTGCAAACTATCTTCAGAACCCTATTTAGAAAAACATAAAAGCTATAGTGGTTTTGATTTTTAACCCTGAATATTTGTAAGTTTTGTATACTGTTCTGCTATGGGACTGTTACTTTGAAATGAGCAGAGTTAATATACAGATTAAAATACTCCATTGATATTAAGCAGTAGTACTACCAGTCTTTATTTAAAATATAGAAAAGGAAAAGGAAACAGCCTTCAATGTTTGTGGAAGACAACAGGATAACCTCTTGTAACATACACTATTTTCCAAATTAAATTGTAAAGGATTTTGGTAACTAGTCTACTTAACAAAAATGTCACTTTATTAGAGAATTCACAATAATAAAGCATTTCAATCAAATCTTTCTCAGGACTATACTGTATAAAGAAGTTCACAAAGCTCGGCCTGTGTGGCTCAGTGGTTGAACATTGACCTATGAACCAGGAGCTCAAAGGATTTGATTTTCAGTCTGGGCACATGACAGGGTTATGGGCTCAATCTCCAGTGTGATTCTGTCTTCACTGATGTTCCTTTCTCTCTCTCTCCTTCTCCCTTCCTCCCTGAAATCAATCTACACTAATAAAAAATAAATATGTAAATTGACTGTACCTTCACAAAGCCCACCAGCCAATGAGGAGTGAGTATGCAAATTAACCCAACAAAGCTGGTGGGTTGATTTGCATACACAGATGTTGAGCGGCTGAGGGCAGGGTGCTTGCTTTCTGCACCACCCCAGCAACTCCGGGAAGCGAGGGAAGGTGGAAAGACTGCTCCAAAAGGCTTCAAGCCCGAGTGAAAGCAGTGCCAGCAGCCAGGGAAAGGAAGGCCCATTCTTGCACAAATCTTCGTGCATCAGGCCTCTAGTAAAAATATATTTTGAAAAAAGTCCACAAAAATGTCTTGCCTATTTAGATTGAGTTTTCCCAAAAGATTTAACCTTCATGCTGTTAACCTTTCAGCATTAAAAAACAGCCCTAACCGGTTTGGCTCAGTAGATAGAGTGTTAGCCTGTGGATTGAAAGGTTCGAGGTTCCATTCCGGTCAAGAACATGTACCTTGGTTGTGGGCACATCTCCAGTGGGAAGTGTGCAGGAGGCAGCTGATCAATGTCTCTCTCCCATCGATGTTTCTAACTCTCTATCCCTCTCCCTTCCTCTCTGTAAAAAAATCAATATATCTTTTTTTAATTTCAGATAGGTGATTTTGTTTTAGTTCTTTGATACTTTTTTCATTACTACATTTCTTAAACTTCCATTTAGAAATAAAACAAACCTCATTGCTTTTTCTAACCAATATGGCACAGTTAACATAGTCCCATCTCTTAAAAAACAAACCTTGTATACATATTCATTTTCAATTTATATAACAAAAAATTCCAAGAATGTAAGAACATTCCTTACCTGCAACTTTTGGTACATCTCTATGTTAATTGCTTTAACTTCCTCTAGTTGTTGTCTAAGGCCTATCAAAGTATCTTGTTTCTCATGGATATCTTTCTCCAACAATTTCATGGCAAGTTCAATCTCATGCTTCATACTAACTTGTACAGCTAACTCATTCTCCACATCCTGTAATTGCAATATATCTTCAATTCAGATGCCACTTCAGGATGTTAAAAGTCAGATACACAATAGTTAATGAGAGCAAGAAAGAGTTTATATTCAGTCCTGGCAAGGTGGATCAGTTGGAGTGTCCTCCTGTGCACCAAAAAGGTTTAGGGTTCAATCCTCAGTCGGGGTGCATATGGGAGGCAACCAATCCAACCTTCTCTCCTATACCAATCTCTCTCTCTCTCTCTGTCTCTCTCTCTCTCTCTCTCTTTCTCACCTTTCCTCTCTCTAAAATCAATATGAAAACATATCCTTGTGTGAGGACTTAAAAATACAAGTTTCTAGCCCTTGCCAGTTCAGTGGACAGAGCTAAACCCGGGGACTGATGGGTCTTGGTTCAATTTTGGTCAAGGGCATGTTCCTTGGATGCAGGCTTGATCCCTTGGCTCTAGTCCGAGCACATGCAGGAGGCAAGCAGTCAATGTGTTTCTCTCACATTGATGTTTCTCTCTCTCTCCCCCTGCATTCCACTCTCTCTAAAAATCAATTTAAAAATATCCTCGAGCCTAAACTGGGTCCCAGGTTCGATTCCAATCAAGGGTATGTACCTTAGTTTCGGGCACATCCTCAATAGGGGGCGTGCAGGAGGCAGCTGATCGATGTCTCTCATCGATGTTTCTAACTCTCTATCCCTCTCCCTTCCTCTCTGTAAAAAAATCAAAAAATATATATTTTAAAAATAATCAATAAGTAAAAATATCCTCGAGTAAGGATTAACAACAGAAGTTTCTATTCAATATGTAGACTACTCCTTTTGAGATATAAGCCCTACTAAAGGGATTAAATCAGGCCGTAAAACAACATTCTAAATATTTTCAAATGCAGCCCTGGCTTGTTGGTCATTTGGTTACAGTATCATCCTAATACAGCAAGGTTGCAGATTCCATCACTGGTCAGGGCACATACAAGAAGCAACCAATGAATGCCTAAAGTGGAACAACAAATTGATGTTTTTCTTTGTCTCTCTCTCTCTCTCTGCCCTTTTCTCTATATATAATCAATAAATAAATATTTTGCTAAAATGAAAGAACTTCATACACTCTTATCAATTATTAGTATTCTACTGGCTCATGAATGAATATTTTTTCAGTGTTGACTTTCCTTAGACAGAAAAATGAAGCAGTTCATATAAGTAAAAGCTAAGATAACTCAAAATTTTTGCTTAAAGAATTTTATATCAGAAGGAAAAGATGTTTCCTAATATTAAAGACAAATAGCAAAAGGGATGAAAAAGCTGACAATACTTTCTTCTTGACGGGGGAGGTAGTTATACAGGTATTTACATTATAACCTATTAAGCTATACATTTGTATTTTTCTGTAGGTATATTTCATAATTTAAAAAAGTAAAAATAAGTTAATTTTAAATATGATTTTACTAATATTTGAATACGTCGTTTTATTCTGTTTCCTTTTTTGAAGTGCTAGTCACAATCTATTTCACAAACACAGACAGTAACAGCTTAAAAACAGTTTAAAAAACACAGATACAAATGGGAATTTAAAGAATTTGAGGGGATTAAGGGAATGAGATTGATTGCTATCCCACTTAGGAAAATAAGGCTGAAAGAGATTTTAAGTAGTACTTAAGAGTAAATAATAATAGTAACACTAATAACTGTTATTAATATACTCATATAACTTTAATGTATCCTACCTGTCGTAGCTGCGATTCATCTCGAAGCTGCTTTCTGGCTTCATTGTACATTTCATCTAACCCCTGCCGAGAATGCTTGTATGTTTGAAGCTCAGTTTCCACATCCACTTTGGTAACCTAAGCAGAAAGCTTTTTTTCTTTAATCACTATTATTAACACAGCACAGAAATACCCAGTCTAAACCGAAGTCCGAACAAGTAACAATTTCTGACACAAGATAGCCTGTTTGCAATCTGTCTATACTTACCTCTAAGTGCTGCTGTGTTTTCATTAAAATCAACTTATTCTCACTTCGTAATTGATGATTTTCTTCTTGAAGTTTAATGATATTATTCTTTGCTATTGCTAACTAAAAATTATGAAACAGGCAAGAAAAAAAATTTAAACAGCTTTATTTATACTTGCTTTATAGGTTATGTTCACAACTATCAATAATAGGAAATAAATCCTAAAGCTAGTAAAAATGTCATAGCTACAAAAACTTGCATAAAAAAAAATGTGTCCCTCTTTTCCAAGATTACCAATGAAAGAAATCTACTAATTTCTATTTCCTTTTGTTAGTCCATATGTATTATGTCAATGGAAACATACTATGCTTATCTGGTTTATAATATGTTCTGAATATAAAGTCCCTAAGTAAGTATATAAAGAATTATGTGTTAAACAACTGAACTGTAAAGACTAGTGTAAAGACAGAAATATCTATAAGGAGAGAAAGTTTCACTATCATTGAAAATGACATTCATGCCGAAACCGGTTTGGCTCAGTGGATAGGGCGTCAGCCTGAGGACTGAAAGGTCCCAGGTTCCATTCCGGTCAAGGGCACATACCCAGTAGAGGGTGTGCAAGAGGCAGCTAATCGATGTTTCTCTCTCAACGATGTTTCTAGCTCTCTATCTCTCTCCCTTCCTCTCTGTAAAAAAATCAATAAAATATATTAAAAAAGAAAAGAAAAGAAAATGACAATCATGATAAGCAAATAGACACCCTGTGAAACAGGGCCAATATGAGTCAGCTCTCATCAGAATTAAACATGAATAACTAAGTGGCTTGGCTATTCTGAGGCCCAGAATAAAAAGAAGGATCCTAGGAAAGGGAAGCAGGGGCCACTCTACAATGTTGGTTTGCAAGTAAATTTCTGAATAATTTATCAGGGATACAAATTGAACTTCACAGTGTGCCTAAGGCCAAGAAGAGGCACGAACCAGTGAGCAGTGCTTTCTGAAAATCCCAAACTATCAAAACAAAGATGCATTCTTAACTGCAGACATGCAAACCACCATGTGTTCCCTCATTTGGAAAAATTGGGCAAGTTTTAAAAGAAATAATTTCATTTAATATGGAAAATAGCACTAATAAAATAACAGACTTCTTCCTCTACCCAAAAGAATTCTGAAAATATAAAGCAATACATCTATGATTTGATAGATATTTTTTCAAGTTATATAAAAATAGTATTAAAAAAGAGCTAAGGTAAATTTCTGATTCTTGGACCATCAGATAGCCACTTTGAAAATGCAGAAAACTGGAGCACATGGGATAAATTTTACAGATGAGATGCTTGAGAAATGGTGAATATGATCATGCTTGAAAAGAAAAGTAATTTGATTAGTGGAATAAGAAGGAGAGTATCATTTTAGCAGGTAATTTAACTATAGGTGAAATATTCTAAATGTACCAGAACTATTTTCTAATTAGAAAAACAATGAAATGTTTTTAATACATAAGAAATATGCACCATCTAATTTCAGGTCATCCAGATTTAAATGAGAAGCACAGCTTATTTACAGAAGAGTACGTCCGAGTTTCATCTTTGAAGCTCATTTCAATTGTTTTGAGTATCTCGAAACAATTCAGATTCACCTGAGATATGTGGTTTCTCTCAAACATCTCAATCACAATGATATCACAAGTATTGCATCATCCTAATTAAAATGTGTATGTGCTTCACACATTAATACTGAAAATGAAAAAGCATCACAAATACTGGACTGTGATGACAATACCTCTTCAATCAGCTTAGTATTTGACTTTTCCAATGAATCAACTCTTGAATGGAGACTGCTGACTGTGCTGCTGAAATTAATGAAGAAAAAACTCATTCAAACTCACTAACAAAGGCAAGAAAAAGTATGTTATCCTGAATTCTCTATGTTGAATGACATTCACCAACTGCCCTATCTGAATTTTTTAGTGTGAGAAATTTCATTAAGTCAGAATAACTTGATTTAACTAGAACAATACGGACTGCAGCAAAAGAATCAATACTTATATTAAAATTTCATTTGATGCTGCTCATTGTTTTTTGTCTTCTTAGGGTCCCTTTTACATGTAACTTATACTATTTAGGAATGGAAATTCCACATGAAGATAACTAAATATTATTAAAACTAAATTTAAAATTATTTTTAAAGGATAAACTTTAATGAAGCTTATAAACAGTATTCATCAACAGAAACCCCATTCTATTATTACCTCTCTCCACTTTCATCATAACTTAAAAGACCTTCAAAACCACCCATTTTTGAGAAATGCAAATATGAGATACCTAATATCAGGTACCCAGTCAGCCTGAAGCCAAGCAAAAACCCCATCTTTCATGGATATAATAAAAAATCAGGTTCCACTACATGAAAAAACTTTTTATATTTCTGTTTAAACCAACCAAGACTGGGCATTATTATACATTTTTACTGAGTCTAATTTTCAAGTCCTGCTTTTTACATTTCAAACCTTATCTAATAAAATGTAATATGCTATATACATTATAGTAGAAATCTACAATAGATTCAAAAAAATTTTATAACAGCCTCAGAAACAACTATGGGCATTTTAGTTTAGATGTGAAACAAGAAAAATGCTTTTCTATTTATATTAAACTAGAGGCCCAGTGCACAAATTTGTGCACCAGTGGGGTCCCTTGGCCTGACCTGTGGGCCAAAACCAGCTCTCTGACATCCCTGAAGGGGTCCCAGATTGTGAGAGGGTACAGGCCAGGCCAAGGGACCCCATCAGTGGACGATCAGGGTCAGGGAGAGACATGGGAGGTTGGCCAGCCAGAGAGGGACTGTAGGAGGGCTCCAGGGGATGTCTGGCCCATCTCACTCAGTCTCAATTGGCAGACCCCAATAGCAAGCTAACCTACCTGTCAGAGCATCTGCCCCCTTGTGGTCAGTGCACATCATAGCAACTGGATGACCAGTCGACTGTCTGCCTCCTGGTGGTCAGTGCACATCATAGTGACTAGTTGACTAGTTGACTGTCCCTGGTGGTCAGTGGACATCATAGCAAGCGGTTGAGTAGCTTTACCATATCATTAGCATACTACGCTTTGATTGGTTGAACCAGTCTACCAGACACTTAAGCATATTAGGCTCTTATTATATAGGATCATTTTTTAAATATAAGGAACTTGAATTCTTCACAAATAGTACCAAAGTATCTGGACAATCTACCTATATATATATATATAAAAGCCTAAGTGATCTTTACAACAGAATGACTGGAACGACCAGTTGCTATGATGCACACTGGCCACTAGGGGCCAGATACTCAATGCAGAAGCTATCCCCTGGAGATCAGTGTGCTCCCACAGCCAATATCCCACGGCCAGCCAACCTACCCCAGTCCCTTCCTCCAGCCCTTATCTTTCCCCCCATCCAGCAGGTCCTGGGTGGCTTGGCCCCAATCAAGAATGGGCAAGATGGCCCCAGTAGGCCCTGACCACCAGACAGGCCTAGGGACCCCACCCATGCACAAATTTCATGCACTGGGCTTCTAGTAATAAATAATAAGCACAGGACCATAAGATAAAAGACCAAGGTTATAGCCTGCTTTTCTACTTTTTAATTTGTCACCTTATAAAACCTGAGCTTCAATTTCCTCATCTATAAAATCAGACAATATCTGTCCTACATTTATGTGAGAATCCTATATAATAAAAGCCTAATATGCAAATTATCCCCTTGGGAGTTCGACCACTCACTCTAATGTGTGCTGACCACCAGGAGGCAGCATGAAACATGGCAGTCGTCAGTGACATGGCACTGGGCAGCAGGCGACAAGAGCAGGACCACGGCAGGATGGTGGAGGAGGTGAGCAGGTGGCACCAGGCCAAGGCAAGTGCAAGCAGGGGCCCAATCGCCTCACCAATCACCCTGCAGCGGCAATCAGTGGCCACGGCAGGGGATGGGACCGCCGCCCAGCTCCCAGATGCTGAGGGATGGTGAAGCAGATAAGAGGGCAATGTCAGGCCAAGGCAGGGTGCCAGGCTGCACTGTGAGGCTGGGGGCATGAGTTGGAGCCCAATCTCTGCAGGCCATCCTGAGGGACCCCACCCAAGCATGAATTTGTGCATCAGGCCTCTAGTTAAAAAATAATCAAAGAAGCAGTTATAAAAACAGTAAACTCTCAATAGTGGTTTTTAATGAGAGGTAACAGGTGAATTCTACTTTTTAAAAATCTGTTTCTATACTTTTGAAATATTCTAAATGTACCAGAACTATTTTCTAATTAAAAAGCAATGAAATGTTTTTAATACATAAAAAATATACAAAAGTATGGCATTAGTATTGTAGTACCTGATTAACACACACATAATTTAAGAGACTGAGTGAGACAGCTCATTTGAACCAAATGGAATAGATTCTACAATAAATTGTTGAGTAAAAACAAAGCACAGAATAACAAAAAAAGTATGCCACCTTATGTGTAAAGAATTGGGGGAAGGTGAGAAATATAAGAAAATATATGTAGGCCCTGGCCAGGTGTTCAGTTTGGTGTCATCCGAATACCCCAAGGCTGCAGTTTCAATCCCCAGTTGGAGCACATACAGGAAGCATAAATAAGTGCAATAACAAATCAATGTTTTTTTTCCTCTCTCTCTCCCCCAACCCCCCACCCTTCCTCTCTAAAATCATTTTTTAAATTAAAAAAAAAAAATATATATATATATATATATATATATATATATATGCTTATTCTTGTTTATTTGCTTATCTGTGGAGGTATTCATCAGAACACAGTATGTTAATTATTCCCTAAGAGAGAAGCTAGATGGGACTGAAGATCAGGGAAGAGGGAGATTTTTCATTTAATGTTCCTTTTGAAGTTCAAACCAGGGAATATATTGCTTGTTCCCAAAAAGTGAGTAAAAGTTTAAAAGAAAATAATTAAGCAATACAAGATTGCATTTAGAAATACAATCTCAGAAATACAAAATACACATATATCTTCCTATATCTATTATTAAAACTCTGTGATTAAAAAAGAAGACACTGCCTGGCTGGCATGGCTCAATGGCAAGACATCGACCTTTGAACCAGGAGGTCATGGTTCAATTCCCAGGCAGGGCACATGCCAGGGTTGCAGGCTGATCCCCAGTGTGGATGTGCAGGAGGTAGCTGGCTGATGTTTGGCTCTCACATTAATGTTTCACTCTTCCTTTTCCCTTCCACTCTCTAAAAAATCCATTTTTAAGATATTAAAAAAATATAACTTCAGAGGAAAGCAAGAGTTACTGCTTATTAGTTTTTCTACAATGGGAAAATGTCTAATTGTATTTTCAGATTGTTATACATATTATTTGAGTGAAATTCAGAAAATACAGAAGAGTATAGAGTAAAATAGAAATTATTCATAATCCTATCATCCAGAAATAGCCATTTTTTACTAATTATTCCTTTTAACTAATGAGAGCAGTCCATTTATAACTATGTAGCAAACATTCACTATACCTGTTTATATAGTATAGTCATAAGCCATTTGTGGCTACAGTAAGTACTTACAATGTGACTAGTCCAAATTGAAATGTACTGTTTGTAAAATATATGCTGGATTCTGAAGATAGTTCCAAAAAGTTAATATAAAATATCTCAATAATTTTTATATTGATTACATATTGAAATTATACTATTTTGGGTTAAATAAAATATATTTTTAATTAATTTTATATTTCTTTTTTACCTTTTTAATGAAGTTTACTAGAAATTTTAAATTTTAAATTTCCTATGTGAAATTTTTACTAGAGGCCCAATGCACAAGATTCGAGGCGGGGTGGAGGGTCTTGCAATCCGGGACCCCTCAGAGATGTCCCCTGAGGATTGGGCCTAAACCAGCAGATGGACATCCCTCTAGCAATCCCACCTTCGCCTCTGTGTTCACCAGCCATGAGCCTGGCTTCTAACTGAGCAGTGCTCCCCCTGTGCAAGCTCATTAACCACCAGGGGACAGCTCCTGCATTGAGTGTTTGCCCCCTGTTGGTCAGTGTGCATTATAGCAACCAGCTATTTTGCAGGTCATTTTACCATTCAATCGATCTGCATATTAGGATTTTATTATATAGCATTAGACATACAGATCTTAGACATTCTCCCCTGATTGAGTATTAACTGACAGTTTCAATGAATTTTTGAATCAAAATTATATAAACTTTCACCCTATCTAACCTTTATTTTTTATTTATTTTAAATATATTTTTATTGATTTCAGAGAGGAAGAGAGAGGAAGAGAAAGACAGAAACATCAATGATGAGAGAGAATCATTGTTTGGCTGCCTCCTGCACTCCCCCTACTGGGGATCCAGCCCACAGCCCAAGCATGTACCCTTGACTAGAAGGGAACCCGGGGCCCTTTAGTCCACAGGCTGATGCTTTATCCACTAAGCAAAACCAGCTAGGGCTAGCCTTTATTTTAAGGGTATAGGGATAAGTAAGAAATTCTATTTTTGAATCCTCTGAAGATAATTTAAAGTCTGACTTATTTTCCATTGAAAATGAATTATCTCCAATAATTCTCTATACACTTAATTTAGATTTTCTTTGTCTTCTCAACCCCTTCTCAAAGATGTGTAGAGGTAATAGGGTTAAGTTGGCCTGAAAAGAGGGAGACCCTAAGACAATCATCATAAATGCACTAAGTATTCCAAGTATCCATAACACTTACTTCAGTTGTCTATTTAATTCTTCAACATAATTCTTCTGGTCTAATATGGCAGCAATTTGAACATTCCTAGAGGGGAGAAAAGTAGTTTTGTGCTCATTGGAAAGGTATTTATTGGGTGCCAAAAATAATGTTTATATCATCTAAAATTGTTGTTGTCTATATCATCTAAAATTATTGTAAAGTCATAATGGTAAAACATTTTGCCTTTAAAGTAAAATTCAAGAAACTTCAAAATCATGTAGCAGAAAACTGTGTACTAAATAACTATAATATTTATTAAATAAATTACTTGCCAATACTAGACTTAACAGTACCATTAGTATATTTTTTAAAATTATGCACCAGTATGATTTTTTATTAAAATATACTGACATATAACACTGTAAATTTAAGGCATACAACATGTTACTTTGATACATTTACATATTATAACTGCCATAGCAATAATTAGCACCTCTATTATATTACATAATTATCCTTTTTAGTAGTTGGAATATTTTAAATTTAAAAACAATTTAAACAAACAAACAGCTCTTGAAATAAACCAGCATATGTAAGCTTGTGAATAAGCTTTCATCCCTTTTATCGCAAAACCAACTAACTATTAAGATGGGTCTATTAACTATTAATGTGAAAAACAGAAGCTACACATCATTCTAAAGCCTCCTTCCAAGTGGTTTTTGCTTTATAAAGCTTATAAGTGGGAGTGAAAACTAAACAAAGCAGGAAATACACACAAATAAAGGAAATAAAACCACATGGTAAATAGATGGACCTCATACTTATTTATAAAGAGCTACATAAAAATTACATGGGAAGTAACTTATGGAAATCGTACCTTTCTTTATTTCCAATATCATCTTCATTCTTTAAATACATGGAAAAATCAATCACTCCAACCTGAATTTATAAATAAAGTTATTTCTATTTAAAGGGGAGAAATATCAGATGTATCTTTAACATACAAATAAATTTCATTCTTAATTTTCCTTTACTGTTTAACAGCACTGTTTACAACTGATAGAGTAAGACCTGGATCAGAGAGGAACAGTGCAAACTGCAAACACTTTGCATTTGGTACTAGTCACTTCTACTTACTTGTGAGTCTAAATCCTCTCCCTTTACACACAGATTAGCATCTATCACATTCAGGCCAACGAGCAGCCCAACAATTACTGCTCCTTCTTCTTCCATCATTAGTGCATGATATTCATAGAATTCACTGTAAAAATTAAAATAATAAAAACCTTAATCACAAATTTTAAAAACTAAATTTTAAAATCTTAGCACCTTATTACAAACATGGAACCAAAAATATTAGGTATCTTCAAATTAGCCTTTCTATATGTGAATAATTTAAAATTTTTGAAATTTACATGTCTATGCAGAAAACATAAAAGACAAACTGAAGGATATAAAATTGAAAAAGAAATTCTGAGTGAGAGAGAAGAGAAGCAAAGAGAGGTCAAAAGAAAAAGAGGTATCATTGAGGCCTAGAATGTTTGCAACTCTCAGAAGACTGTTATTGATATGATTATAATACTTTTCATTAGAGTTGAATTTTCAATTCTAAGATTTAATACCCTTGGGAGAAAGACTAAGATAAGGAAATGAATATATGAAACATTTCAAATCCACGTTCAAATCAGTGTATTTGATGTATATTGCAAGTGTTCTTAATAAATAACCAATAAAACATACCCATGAAACATTTCAAATCCACGTTCAAATCAGTGTATTTGATGTATATTGCAAGTGTTCTTAATAAATAACCAATAAAACATACCTATGGATATTTATATTCTTTAAAAAAAATGTTCAAATAAGAGATTTGTGAAAGAAACTAGACAGTTTAAAAACTAATACTTGAGACATAGACGATTTTGATAGTGAATAGAGTGTCAGCCTGCGGACTGAAGGATCCCAGGTTGGATTCCAGTCAAAGGCACATGTCTAGGTTGTGGGCTTTATCCCCAATAGGGGGTGTGCAGGACACACCCAATTAATGATTCTCTCTCCCTGTCTCTTCCTCTTTGAAATAAATTTTTAAAAATAAAGATAGAAATAAATAAAATATATATTTTTTAAAAACACACACACACTAATACTTGAGCCCTACCTGGTTTGGCTCAATGAATAAGAATGTTGACCTGCAGACTGAAAGGTCTCCAGGTTCAATTCTGGTCAAGGGCAAATGCCGGGGTTGCGGGCTCAATCCCCAGTGAGGGGAGTGCAGAAGGCAGCTGATGATTCTCTCGCATCATTGATGTTTCTATTTCTCTCTCTCTCTCTCCCCCTTCCTCTCTGAAATCAATAAAAATATTTTTTTAAAAACTAGTATTTGACGATTTAATATTCAGAGAACTAGTTATCACTGTCTCATGCCTCCCTGAAGAAGTCCAATGTACGCCGGGACCGGTTTGGCTCAGTGGATGGAGTGTCGGCCTGGGGACTGGGGGGTCCCAGGTTCGATTCCGGTCAAGGGCATGTGCATTGGTTGCGGGCACATCCCCAGTGGGGGGCATGCAGGAGGCGGCTGATCGATGTCTCTCTCATCGATGTTTCTGGCTTTCTATCCCTTTCCCTTCCTCTCTATGAAGAATCAATACAATATATTAAAAAAAAAAAAAGAAGAAGAAGAAGTCCAATGTAGCCCTGGCTGGCGTGGCTCACTTGGTTGAAGCATTGTCCATGCACTGCACCAAAAAGGTAATAGATTCGATTCCTAGTTGCAGGTTTGATCCCTGGTTGAGGCACTTGAGAAAGGCAACCAATCAAAGTCTCTTTGTCTGTCTGTCTGTCTGTCTCTCTCTCTCTCAAATCAATTTAAAAAATCCCATGTGTAGTAATCACTTCAGAATATTATTGAGAAATTGCAGGTACTTAAAGTATAGTCATCATCATTTACAAAATGGGTAAACGAAGATGAACTGGAGTCACAAGAAAAACCAAAAATGACAAAATTCTCCAGAACATCAGAAAGGCACTCTAAAAGAACAAGGGTGAATTGAGGGGCCACAATGGCCCCCCCCCACCCTTTAAGAACTGATTATCTTACTTTGAAAGTCTGTCTTAAGCACTTGGCTTTCAATTTAAACTGATAGTTTAAAGAAAGCCCACAATACAGTTGAAACAGTAATTGGATATTCAAGATCTAAAAAGAGACCCCCCAGCCGAAACCGGTTTGGCTCAGTGGATAGAGCGTCCGCCTGCGGACTGAAAGGTCCCAGGTTCGATTCCGGTCAAGGGCATGTACATTGATTGCGGGCACATCCCCAGTAGGGGGCGTGCAGGAGGCGGCTGATTGATGTCTCTCTCTCATCGATGTTTCTAACTTTCTCTCTCCCTTTCTCTCTGTGAAAAATCAATAAAATATATTTAAAAAAATAAAATAAAATAAATAAAGAGACCCCTTGAATTAAAGCCCCAAATTTCACATATATTTTTATTCATGAAGTTAACTGTAATTTAGAAAAAATATGTATATTAGGCTTTAAAAAAGGAAACTAAATTAGATATATAAATTTCCTTATCATTTTTTAGGGTAGTTCCTTAATCAATGTTACATATCCACCATGATTTTCTCACTCATTTCGCATCTCCCTTTGTTTTATGCCATCTTATTGTATTTTACATCTTGAATGATTTTTGGGAGACAGGATATTAATGAAATAAATGAAAATAAACATGACTTAATGGTACTAACCTCAAAAGATCCCTTTGAATAATTAAGCAACGAAGATAATCAGCCATTTTTTTCTGCATGAGGGCTAACCGAAGCCATGCTCTGGCACGACCCAGGGGGGTCCTAAAAAGTAAAACCAACTGGTAAGAAAACAGTCCCAGCCCAAAGAACATAAACAATATGTTCTATCTCTGTTAAGGTATAATTTTTAAAAAAGACAATTTATCATAGTTTTGTCTTTGTTTCTATAGTTTTAAACTGCCTTCTTTGAGCATACAAACCAATCCATGTGAGCTACTTAAATCTCTAAGGTAAGTATGCACCTGTAGCACATCTAGGTACCATGTAAAGCCTTGAAAGGAATGACTTTCTAAAAAGTGAGACATTTCTACAAGAAATATTTTGTCAGATGGACTTAGCCTTCTATAAAATGAGTATGCATCACTTCTTGGCCTTTTGGCTAAGATCAAGTGTAGTAAAATGAATGTGCAAAATACATCAATAGGGCAGTAGAATGCATTCAAAAAATAATTAACACTACATCCAAATGTAAAATATCATAACAGCCCTGACTGTATGACTCAGTTAGTTAAGCTTTGGACCAATGCACCAAGAAGTCACTGGTTCAATTCCATATCAGGGTATATGCCCGGCTGCAGGCTTGATCCTCAGTTGGGGGGATGCAGGAGACAGCCGATCTATGTTTCTCTTTCTCATCAATCTTTTTCTCTCTCTCCTCCTCTCTCCTTCCCCCTTCCTCTTTCTAAAATCAATAAAACATCTTTTTTCAAAAAGCATAACAAAGCTAAGAGGTGCCACACTGGTAATTAATTAGAGAGAAATCACCAGGCTTCTTGCTATTTTTCAAATGTTTCTTTTATCCAGTTGTCCTTAAATATTAAATCTCAGACCTCTCTTATCCAAATTCTATCATTTATAAAGATAAAAAAGCAGCTCTAGGCGGTTTGGCTCAGTAGACAGAGCGTCAGCCTTCAGACAGAAGGGTCCCAGGTTATATTCCAGTCAGGGGCACATGCCCGGGTAATGGGCTTGATCCCCAGTAGGGGGCATGCAGGGAGGCAGCCAATCAATGATTCACTCTCATCATTGATGTTTGTATCTCTCCCTCCCTCTCCCTTCCTTGCTGAAATCAATACAAATACATTAAGAGGAAAAAAAAAATCAAGTGTCACTATGCTGTACACCTGAAACTAATCATGACAAATGTTAAGACGTGTCCCTTAACAATACGACTACAAAAAATTTTAACACTCTTGCGCTAACCGGTTTGGCTCAGTGGATAGAGCGTTGGTCTGTGGATTGGAGGGTCCCAGGTTCAATTCCGGTCAAGGGCATGTACCTTGGTTGCTGGCACATCCCCAGCAGCGGTTGTGCAGGAGGCAGCTGATCGATGTTTCTCTCTCATCGATGTTTCTGACTCTCTATTCCTCTCCCTTCCTCTCTGTAAAAACTCAGTAACATATATTTAAAAAAAAAATTAACACTCTTGAGTTATTAGCTAGAATATTCAGCTTTTAGGAAATTTCATATACATTTGTCCAGTGAAACAGGCAGGGGACCCTAATTTTCAGAGAAAGAAAGTAATTTGCACCTGTATTATCCATAATAATAAAAGCGTAATATGCTAATTAAAACAGACATCCTTCCTGACAATTTTCTGGACAAAGCCACAGCAACAGGGGCCGAGGCAGAGGCAGCTGAGCCCTTTGCATGAATTTCATGCATCAGGCCTCTAGTGTTACATGAATGGCTTATCTGAGAACTCAAAACCTCCTGAACCTTTGCCTGGATTTAGCCTAGTCTCCTACAAACTGTTACTGTTACTGACTATTACCCCAAAATAGCTTAACATTCAGGAAACAGAAATGCATTAATTGATACATCCTATCTTAAAAGGACTTGCAACTTCCTGCATTACAATGCTGAATTAAAATTCTATATAATAAAAGGGTAATATGCAAATTGACCAGACAGCAGAACGACCAGTCACTATGATGTGCACTGACCATCATGAGGCAGATGCTCAATGGAGGAGCTGCCCTCAGCCTGCAGGGACTATATCTGTACACAAATTTTGTGCGCTGGGCCTCTAGTGAGTGATATAATAAGGAATGACTATAGTGATAAGAGTATTTAAAAAAGCAGTTAATTCTTACTGACAGGACTAAGAAAAACCATAAAAGAAATGAAATCTAACCTAAACCATAAAGATTTAACAGAATTTTAGTAGGAGAGAATGGAAGAAAGCTATTTAAGGCTGAGAGAAGATAAACTAGAATGTAAGGTACTTTTAAGGAACAGTAAATATACTGTGGCCCTGGCTAGTTTGGTTCAGTAGATAGAGTGTCAGCCTGCGGACTAAAGGGTCCCGGGTTCAATTCTGGTCAGGGGCATATGCCCGGGTTGTGGGGCTTGATCCCCAGTGGCAGGCATGCAGGAGGCAGCCAATCGGTGATTCTCTCTCATCATTGATGTTTCTACCTCTCTCTTTCCCTCTCCCTTCCTCTATGAAATCAATAAAAATATTAAAACACACACACATACACACACACACACACACACTTCTGTGGTTAGAAATGAACAAGTAATAAGATTCCTTACTTAAGACCAGGTAAATCCCGGACACTGGCCCCTATTTCTTCTGCTTCTGGGTATAACTTCTCCACCAGTTCCAAAGGACCCCAGATAGTTTTATTGTAACTCAAAAATGATTTTCTTACTGAAAAAAGAAAATATGATGAATATGACTTCAACATATGTGTATAACTGTACTAACTTCCTTTTAAATATTTACTTTCAACGTATCTAACAATATACAATTATTCAAAGACCTTACCTCCTTTATCACCACACAGCCCTGTTGATCAAGAAGAGCCTGTTAACCAGGATCCTGATATTGATCCTTATCAGAAATATGCTGCCAGGTAATTACAGTAAAAAAAAAAATACTATAATAAAGGCTCTTTCTTTACCAGTACCAAAATAAAGGTTGATCTTTATCAGTGTATTAAGTAAACCAAGGACAAATAAAAAGTCACTTTACTTTTAAGTATTATTTTATTGATTTTCTTACAGAGAGAGAAACATCGATCAGCTGCCTCCTGCACACCCCCGACTGGGGATGTGCCCGCAACCAAGGTACATACCCTTGACCGGAATCGAACCTGGGACCCTGCAGTCCACAGGCTCATGCTCTATCCACTGAGCCAAACTGGTTTTGGCCACTTTACTTTTAAACATGAAAAAAATTGTGGCTTTACTTTTTTTTCTTCTTCTTCTGAGATTTGGGTAATATAAAACCATGAAATCACTATCCATTTCTTTCTTAAGACTGACCAGCTCTCCTGCAGATCTTGTGTGCCTAAAATATGCACCAGCCGTGGACAATCACAAAGATAGGCAACTTTTCCTTGGGATAGAAAAATCAATCGGCACAAAGTAGTTTTAAAATGATTCCCCAAAATAAGCCTATGACTGCTAGGACATGCCTTGTGTTATTCTTTGAAATAAACTCAGAAAAGAGTTTAAAAATTAATTATTTTGACCATCTTTGGCAAATTACATTTCAGCAGGTTGGGGGGAAATAAACATCTAAGTTACTGCTACTTTTTAAAATAAAAATAAACTTTTCAAAAAGACTGATAACATCAAGAACAGGCAAAAATGTGGGGAAACAAACACATTCATTGTTGTTTAATAAATTAGTGAAACCTTCATAGATACCATTTGCCTATTTTGATCCAATAATTCTATACCTAGGAATTCTAAAGAAATCCTTGCACATGTGCACAAACATATACAACCAATGATGGCCTTACAGCACAATTTTAATAGTAAAAAATTAGAAACTAAGTGTACATTAAGTGGAGAATACTTAAAAAGTTATGGTATACATATACTGTGAAACAGTATACAATCACTACAATGTGATAAGGACACTTACATAAATGGACAGATCGCCAAATCATGCATACCATCATGTTGTGTGTGTTTTTTAAAAGAGAGAAAGGGGAAGTCACAGAATAACACTTAAAGCACAACTCTATTTAGAGTAATAGAAAAAAAGAAAAGAGCTAGAAGAATGACAAAAATCCTCTATAGGGAGGAAAATAAAGGGAAACTGCTTTTGCTCTATGTGCTTCTAATGTTATTTGATGCATGTACAAAAAGAGTAGATTTCTCTATTACATATTTTTTAAATTATGTTAAGCCTTTAATTAAAAGTGGAAGCTAAGAAACAAACTCATAGATACAGAGAAGAGACTGGTGGTTGCCAAAGGCAGAGGGTAGCAGTGGATAAAATGAATGAAAGTAGCCAAATAAATCATGGGGATGTAATGTATAATATGATGACTATAGTTACTACTACTGTATTGTATACAATTACCATAATTAGCCCTGGCTGGTTTGGTTCAGTGGATAGAGCAATGGCCTGTGGATTGAAGGGTCCCAGGTTCTATCCTAATCAAAGACACAAGCCTGGGTTTCAGGCTTGATCCCTAGTAGGGGGCATGCAGGAGGCAGCCACTCAATGATTCTCATCATTGATATTTTTCTCTCTCTCCCTCTCCCTCCTTCTCTGAAATAAAAATGTATTTTAAAAAGTAGATAAAATCAAACAAACAAAAACCCAATGAGGAAATATAATTACCATAATTAGACCTTCAGCTCCCTATAGAAGTGCATATGATGATCACATTTAAGAAGTATAGCCTGGGCAGCATGGCTCAATTGACCTATGAACCAGGAGATCAAGGTTTGATTCCCCAGAACACAAGCCCAGGTTGCAAGCTCAATTCCCGTTGTGGGACGTGCAGAAGGCAGCCAATCAATGATTCTCTCTCATCACTAAAGTTTCTCTCCTCCCTCTCTCTCTTTCTCTCTCTGTCCTTCTCCTTTCCTCTCTGAAATCAATAAAAGTAATTTTTAATTTAAATTTAAAAATATATTTATGAGCTCTGGCTGGTTTGGTTCAGTGACTAGAGCATCAGCCTACAGACTGAAGGGTCCCGGGTTCGATTTCAGTCAAGGGCACATGCCTGGGTTGCAGGCTCGATTCCCATTCGGGGATGTGCAGGAGGCAGTCAATCGATGATTCTCTCTCATCATTGATGTTTCTCTCTCTCCCTCTCCCTTCCTCTGAAATAAAAATTTTTTAGAAGTTTAAAATGATACATGAATAACCACGTCAATAATGAGAAGTTGCTGCATTTTAATAGGAGACCCTGTTGAATATTTCCTGATGAGTTGCTCTTAGCTGCCAATCTGACCCACTTTGCACCTTCTAATCTTCTCTTCAATGTATACAAACATAAGTTACAAGAGGAAAATAGCCAAAACCGGTTTGGCTCAGTGGATAGAGCGTCGGCCTGCAGACTGAAAGGCCCCAGGTTCGATTCCGGTCAAGGGCATGTATCTTGGTTGCGGGCACATCCCCAGTAGGGGGTGTGCAGGAGGCAGCTGATCGATGTCTCTCATCAATGTTTCTAACTTTCTATCCCTCTCCCTTCCTCCCTGTGAAAAATCAATAAAATATATTTTTAAAAAAAGAAAAAATAAGTAGTTATTTTAAGTAAAAGTAGAGTTATTATACAACATGTTAAATAACTAAATATAATACAAATATTTTACACACATTATTCATTATGATCTGTATAGAAGAATATTCACTATTATCTTTGTTTTCAGGGAATACTTCTACAATAAGCAGAAGTACTTATTGTACTTCACTTCTACAATAATCCAATTCTGAAAACATGCTCCCATGCACTAAGGAGGTTTAGATTTCAATAATCAACTATTTTAATATATATATATATATACATTGCTTTCAGAGAGGAAAGGACAGGGAGAGAGAGAACATCAATGATGAATCATTAATCAGGTGTCTCCTGCAAGCCCCCCATTGGGATCAAGCACACAACCTGGAAATGTGCTCTGACTGGAAATTAAACTGTTACCTCTTGCTTCATAGGTTGATGCTCAACCTCTGAGCCATGCCAGCAGGGCTCAACAATCAACTATTTTAATGTATTTGTTCAATAGGGCTCAAACTAATAAGAAGAGTTCAGATCAGAATCACCAAATTTAACATTTTTAAAATAATTCCATACATGTCCTAGAAGATGGAAACCAATTCAGGGTATGTTGAAAATTTTAAAAATTAAATATGCTTTTTAACCAAACACAATCCAGTAAGCATTTTCTAAGACCAGCCATTTCAAAACATAAAACAGTAGGACATTTTCTCCCAAAACCACCCCACTGAGCATTTTAAAATATAAAGTAACAGTAATTATGGCCTCAAAAACACCACATTTCTAAGGATATTTAAGATTGGGGGAGGGGAGAAATGATCTTAAAGTTAATTCTTTAAAATGATACCTTTAAGACCGTGTTTCAGACAATGTTCCATAACAACAAAGAACTGCTGCAAGGGGGGATAGTCAGAATCCAAAGTGCGGCCAAAGCTGAGAGCAGATTCAATGAGTCCTTTGATACTCAGTTTAGCCATGTTTAACAAGTTTGCTCTCTCTACAGCTGTGGGATCTTTTGTAGCTGAAAGCACAAGAAAGGAGTCCAACTTCATTTGCAAGCAATGACATTGAACAATACACGAGTACAAACCCTTTCCTTCCCCTATAAAACCAACAGTTGCTTGCGTTTCCTTGGTCGACAAATTAGTCTTCCTCACTAACCTACAACTTCTCTTTATGTCTCCCACATACACTACAGAACTCTATCATGCCCGCTTCCGTCAAAGTTTATGAATTATCCCCAAGATCCTGCAAACCGGCTAGTCTCTGGTACTTGTTTTACTTTTATGGTACCTCTTTCCAGGGAGAATGAGGTTTTTTGGGTTTTTTTCTCATGAACTTCTGTAGAGATAAGTTTAGACTAACCGACAACATGTTTAAGGATCTCATGCAAAAGGTGGCTAGCAGGAACCATCCAAAGATGAATTCCAAGACAAAAATACAAAAATGTTCAGAATTATATTGGCAACAAAATAAAGGGTAGTTAAAATTCTAGGATTCCAGTATTACGCGTAACCATCATGACAAGTACTAATTAAAAACACACTGACAAATAAGGGAATACAGGGGGAGCCGTTCAATTGCCACTCCTTTTCACTATCTTGTTGTGGTTTTTTGGTTTTTTTTTCATCACAACTCTCGGCCTATGTTGCATGACTCCTTCCCTTTCCCAACTTCACAGGAAGGTTCTTTCACGCCGCTGATGCAGGCGAATAGCAAGTTAACAGACGCATTTCAAACAGCTGATCTCAGTGGATATTTTCAGTGGACAAAAAGACGTCCCTTCTTCCCCACCAGCTGTCTTCGCGGCTGACTCAGGAATCCATCCAGACGCTACCCCACCCCGCATCACCGCGGCGCGGGGCAGGGGCAGCGTCAGCCGCACACCGATGGCCAAACCAAGGGCAGAAAAATAAGCACTCGGTCAAGCGTTCCTTCCTCTGACAAGCTCACTGCCCCGAGTCAACCAAGGGCGGTGTTTTTCCTTCCCTGGACAAGGAGTCCGGGTCCCGGGGACCCAGCGTCCAGCTCTGACCTCAGCCAGCCGGCCACCCCTGCTCTGACCCGGCGACAGGCGGGGCATCGCCACCACCGTCCCTTCACGCGGCACAGGCTGGGGCGCCCTGTGCTGGGGTTTCACAATCTGTGGAAATGCTCCATGTTCCTCGGCAGCGCTCCTCTCACTCGGACGCGACGAGCAGACCAAGGGCGCCTGCGCAGCTGCGGGAGCAGGTGGGTGCTGGGCGCCGGCGGCGTCTGCGGAGGAGCGTCCCCGCGCCCCGCCCGCCCCGCCCCGCCCCGCAGACGTGTCCCGCGGGTCGCCCCCCACCCCGCTCCCCAAGCCGCACTCAGGGCCGGTCCCCGCTTCTTGCCCGGGCCTCGAGCCCCTACCTGCCTCCCCATCTCTCCCCAGCAAGGCTGTCCAGAGGCTCGGGGTGAGGCTGGGGGGGCAGGATCCCCGCGAAGGGCTCACCCCAGCGCTGCGGCCGTCACTGCTCCCCTCCCCCCGGCCAAACCTGAGCCGCGTCTTCCCTCCGCCACCCCCAAACCCGTCCCCACCTGCCCCCCAACCCGGCAGCGGCACCCGCCGGCCCTGTCCACGCGCTCTGGAACGGTCGTGCCCAAAGCCCTCGACCCCTCGGCCCCAGAGCGGGGACGGGAGGACCTGGGCGGCCGCGCGTTGCCATGGTGACCCCGGGCGCCCCCGACTCCCCGGCTGCCCGCGCCCCGCCCCAGGCCCGGTTCCGGCCCCCGTTCCGACCCGGAGCCTCGGTGCCCACCGCCACCAGTCCTCCTGGTCGGGCCGCGGCCTCCAGCCCAGCACGCGGGACCCAGCGGCCGCTCCCCTTACCCATGGCGGCGGCGGCGGCGGCGGCGCGGGCGCGGGCGGGGACTGCCGGGCCCTCGGCGGCTGCCTTCGGGTGCGCGGCGGCCGCCACGGCGTCAGCAGCGGCCCGGGCGGCCCACAGCGCTCCCGGCGGCCGGAGGACGCGGGGCGCGGCGCCGCGAGGGGGGCGGGGGCGGCGGAGCCTGCGGCCGCCGGAGGGAAACGGCCCGCGCGGACCCCTCGGCGCCCGGCAGCGCGGGAAGGGGAGACGGAGCGCCCGGGGCCCTGCGTGCGGGCGCCGGAGGGCGGCAGCCGGGCGCGCCGCGGGAGCGCGTCCACGGAGATGCGGGCCACGTGCCACGTTTCCCGCCGCGGGGGCGGCGGGGCTTCCTCTGGCGCCCCTGCCGGCTTCCCTGCCTCCCAGGCTGGTGGCGGGCTCCCTTCGCGGACGGCAGTCACGCCCAGCCGCCCTGCTGTGCGCCTGGCTCCGACGTGCCCTGAATGCCAGCCATAACTGGAAAACTCTCAGCGGTGAACGAAAGCAGGGAGGAACCATTTCACTGTCAAAGGAAACGGGTGTGGGGATCAAGCGGGCGCCTTCTGTTTGGGGGGAAGCCTGTCCTGGCCGGGGAGCCCCTGGAAGCTGCAGGGGCTGGGCGCGCGGTGCTGTCAGGGAGCGCCGAGCTGCTGCCCACAGGCCAGGTGGTCCCTGAAAACGGGGCCGCGTGCTCTGGTCCTCCCTGTGGCCCTCACCAAGTCCTCTTAGGCCTCTTTCCTGCCCCTAATTTCACTTACTGTGAGGTGATCAGACATGGATGGATCAAATGTGTAAGACACATACACACACAGTTTAGAGAATCATCGTAACGTGGCCAGACGGAGTGAGCGCGCTCCCGGGAAGGCCACTAGGCACCTCGCCCTCACAACCCCCCGAGGTAAAGGCTCCCTGGCTCTTAAAGAATCATTCCCTTGCTTTTCTCTTCTTCTTAATATATTTGTATTGGTTTCAGAGAGAAAGGGAGAGGGGAAGAGAACATCAGTGATGAGAGAGAATCATCTTTTAAAATATATATTTTATTGATGTTTTACAGAGAGGAAGGGAGAGGGAGTTAGAAACATCGATGGGAGAGAGACATCCATCAGCCGCCTCCTGCACGCCCCCTGCAGGGGAGGTGCCCGCGACCAGGATACATGCCCCCGACCGGAACCGAACCTGGGACCCTGCAGTCCGCAGGCGGACGCTCTGTCCACTGAGCAAACCGGCTTCGGCGAGAGAGAACCATTGCTCAGTGATGAGAGAGAATTCATTGACTGGCTGCCTCCTGCATGCCCACTACTGGGGATTCAGCCCTCAGGCGGGCCAGGTACCCTTGACTGGCATTGAACCTTTCAGTCGGTCCAGAGGCCGGAGCTCTGTCCACTGGGCCAAACCAGCTGGGGCCCTTTGCTAACAATGTAGTTTATTTATAGAATTTCACAAATGGAATAACACTATGAATTTTGTTACTTGTTTCACTTGCTGAACCTATTATCTACGTCCATGAGGAGTTTCCAGGTTGGGTTGTTCTAGGTTGTACATACATCCTAGTGCCTATATGCAAAACAGCCTTAAAGGCATATGATTAAGAATAGAATTATTGCTGAAACTGGTTTGGCTCAGTGGATAGAGCGTCGGCCTGTGGACTGAAAGGTCCCAGGTTCCATTCCGGTCAAGGGCATGCATCTTGGTTGTGGGCACATCCCCAGTAGGGGGCGTGCAGGAGGCGGCTGATCGATGTTTCTCTCTATCCCTCTCCTTTCCTCTCTGTAAAAATCACTAAAATATATCTATATGTGTGTGTGTGTGTGTGTATAAAAGAATTATTGGAAATCAGGTACACCTTAAGTTTACTAGATAATACTAAATTATTTTCAAAACTCTTCTCAAAATTAACCTCTATCAGCAACGTAGTCTTTCTGTAACTCCATCTCCATTCTAATGCTCGAATTTCTTCATTTTTGGCCAATCTGGTGGGTAGGTGATTATATGCTGGGTTTATTTTATATTTATCACACTGATGACATTAAGCAATTTTCTCATGTTTACTATTTGGAGATTCTCTTTTGCAAAGGGACTGTTCAAGTCTTGAGCCTGTTTTTCTTTTGACCTATTGTAGGGTCAGGCCAGGATGTGGCCTAATTCCCCCTCCGGTCTGAGGAGCACAGCAGCAGGAATGGAGTGTTCCCCACATCCTTGATAGCTAACAAGCGGCACCAGGCTGTTTGTCCTTGGTCTGCCTGCAGGCCTTTACCTTATCTAAGTTCTGCTAGATAAGCGCCTAGCCTACTCTTGCCAAGTCCAGAAACTCACTGGACCAGCTGCTTGGGGCTGCCAGAGGTCAGTAATAAAGGCTATGTCTTTCCCTTCTGCAAGGTCACGGTTCAATCCCCAGTGGGGATTGATCATTGATATTTGTATCTCCCTGTCCCTTCCTCTCTGAAAGCAATAAAAATACATTTTTAAAGTCAGGAAAAATTAAGAACCATATGATTTCACTCATATGTGGGATATAAAACTGAAACCTGTGAACACAAACAGCATTGTGGTGGTTGCCAGAGGGAAAGGAGTGGGGGAAGATGTGGGTCCAAATATATAGTGATGGGAGAAGATTTGACTTTGGGTGGTGAGCACACAGTGTAATATACAGATCCTATAACATAGAATCCAAACCTGAAACCTATACAAACATGTTGACCAATGTCACCTAATAAATTTAATTAAAATAAATAAAAATAAATATTTTGGTGGCAAAAATAAATATGTATATATTAAAAAACAACAATAATGAAGTGGCCAGAATCTTCTAACCAAAACATACTCAGGAATGACCAAAAATTTAGAACTCTGCCTCGGGTTCTTCTTCCATAGGGCTTTACTTTATAGGCCTTTATACATACCTATAAAGAGGCAACTACTGCCTAAACCAAAAAAACTTCTTACCCATCTCACTCCCAGGACCTGACATTATCTTAGGATCTTCCTGTTATGTAATGTCAATACTCCTTGATTTTATCATTAGAGCATTATTTCACTTGTCAGTACTGGATAAAAGTGCTGGACAACGATAATTAACACAGTACGATCTAAAGGTAGAAAACAATTTATTTAATAAAAACTTCCAATAATTTTTTTTTAATATGAGGTAGAAGCAATTGAGAGAAATTAGAGCTTTCCCCCAGAAGATGGATACCCCAGGATTAAAACTGGTCATCATACACATAATTAAGAACTTTGAGATAATTGTTTTCCAAAAAAAATTCTTATAAAGAGAAAAAATTAAGTAAGACCCCAAAACAAAGGGGCATATGAAATTAACAGGTGAAATAGGATTATACATTTTACATGTCATCAATTCAGCAAGCAAAATTTCTAAAGAATAAGAATTATTCTCTTTTATATAAAAATCTACATTAGAATACTGAATACTAAAAATAACAAGTGGGAGAGCAAGAAGAGAATCAGAAATTACCGTAGTTTTCCATGTATGGGACGCTATTTTTTTTTTCTAAAATCATTAGACTGGTCCTAATTGGTTTGGCTCAATGGATAGAGCATCAGCCTGCGGAATGAAGGGTCCCAGGTTTGATTCCAATCAGCCTGGGTTGCGGGCTGAATCCCCAGCAGGGGGTGTGCAGGAAGCAGTCAATCAATTATTCTCTTTCATTACTGATGTTGCTATCTCTCTCTCCCTCCCCCGTCTTCTCTGACATCAATAAAAAAATATTTTTAAAAAATCGTTAGACTGAAAATTGAGGGGTGCCCTATATACGCAAGTCAGCCAAGGAGGGAACCATGCAGGTGCGTAGCTGCCCATACCGTGTCAAACAGGCTTCCTCCAATCATGAGCCTTATTGTTACTGACAGCAGCTGATGCCATAATTGCAGGTGGAGGTGGAGAGTGTGCAAATGCAACAGGGACCAGAGCTTTCTAAGTCCATAAAGATGTCAAAAAATAAAGATAAATATCAGTAAGCAATTGTCTTGCTCTGCAAAATTCAAACTGAATGTAATCAGCTATGCAACAGAGCATGGAAACAGAGCTGCAGAGAGATAATTTGGACCTCCTCCCATTGAGTGTCTGATCAGACAGTGGAGAAAACAGGAAGAACAACTCCTTAAGATGCCAAAAAAGAAGGCCTTAACAGGAAACCAATAAAATGTTTAAAATATTGATTTCTTAATTTTGGGTTGGAAAAGTAGGGGACGTCTTATACATGGGGGCATTTTATACACAGAAAAATACGGTAATAGGAAATAATCAACTTTAAAGTACTAATTTAAAAGACTAGGTTTCTTCTGAAATTACTTTTAGGGTATTATTTAAACTGAGAGATGTTTTGTAAACTCTGTAAAATACATAGAGAATATAACATTCCAGTAAATTTATTTTAAAAAATAATAAAATACATTAAAAAAAAAAAAGACTAGGTTTCAAATGAAAACATGTTGGAGTCCTAGCTGGTTTGGCTCAGTGGATAGAGCATCCCCATGTGGAGTGTAGGGGGTGTGCAAGAGGCAGCCAATCAATGATTCTCACTCATCATTGATGTTTCTCTCTCTCTCCCTCTCCCTTCCTCTCTGAAATCAGTAAAAATATTAAAACAAAAACATAAGCAAAAAACATGTCTTTCACCAGAAAGCAAGTCGGGGGAAAAAAAACAGCAAAATGGCCTTTTGATCAGGGACCTTAAAATACTTGGGGGAGGAGGGGCACAAAAAAACCAGCCTGGCCTGTGTGGCTAGTAGTTGAGAGTCGACTAAGGAACCAAGAGATCCTGTGTTTGATTCCCCGATCAGGGCTCGGGTTGCAGGCTCCATCCTCAATAAGGGACATGTAGGAGGCAGCCAGTCAATTATGTTTCTCTCTCTCATCAATGTTTTTATCTTTCTATCCCTCTTCTTTCCTCTCTCTAAAAATCAATAAAAACAAAATTTAAAAAAAAAGAATCAAATAATTATAAATATAAAATGTACACCTATGTTCTCATCACAAGATTATGCTTACATGAAAAAGAAATCAATTTTCTTTACTATATTTCAAATAAAATATAATAAAAATGTATAAAATTATAATAAAAATGTATAAAATTAATCTTGAAATTTTAGGTATCAG
The DNA here is from genome assembly GCA_011751065.1 of Lasiurus cinereus. Taxonomy (NCBI): domain Eukaryota; kingdom Metazoa; phylum Chordata; class Mammalia; order Chiroptera; family Vespertilionidae; genus Lasiurus; species Lasiurus cinereus. The sequence continues at coordinate 18,453,329 of JAAGEH010000426.1, forward strand.
ATCCCAAAAGAATCCATTTCTAAAGCAGGTAAACATTTAGCACATTCTTTTCTTTTTTTAAAATATTTTTTTATTGATTTCAGAGATGGAGGGAGAGGAGAAGGAGAGGGGAGACAAAAACATCAACGATGAAAATCATTGATTGGCTGCCTCCTACATACCCCTTACTGAGGATTGAGCCCACAACCTAAGCATGTGACCTTGACAGGAATCGAACCCGGGACCCTTCAGACCATAGGCCGAGGCTCTATCCACTTAGCTAAACCTGCTAGCGCAGCACATTCTTTGTAGGTCATACAAAAACACATATATAGTACTATAAATTCAGTTTTGAGTACAACTATACTAAAAAAACAAATAGTGCTAAATAAATAGTGTTAAATAAATAGTATGGTGATAAAACTTTATGTTTAACAACATTATACAAAAAACAATACAAAGAAACCCTGGAAGTTTGTAAATGAACAAAGTACATTTACACCATTTTATATCCTTGGGATAAAAGTTATCTCTACCACCTAACCAGGCACTGACTTTACGGCATGCCCAAATTACTAATAGTCAACTGCTAGAGATCACTATGCTAGTATGAAAAATGCAAGGAAAACAATGCTTCATCTTCTTTGAAAATCACCCAATATATAACAAAGACTTTCATGTTCTCCTGATGGAAGATCAATGATATAAAATAAATTAAGGAAGATATATTTAACACATTATATAATTATGCTAGAGGCCCAGCACATGAAATTCATGTGCAGGTACAGTCTCTAGGCCTGGCCTGCAATCAGGGCCATCTTCCCCAGCTGCTGACAGTTAGCCCTGCCCCTTTCCACCACCCACCCTTGGCCGGCCTCGGGAAGGGACCAAGAGATTGGTCAGCAGGCCCCAATCAGGTGATCTGGGCCTGCAGACCAGGGACAGCTCCTGCATTGAGCATCTGCCCCCTAGTGGTCAGTGCGCATCATAGCAACTGGTCGTTCTGCCATTTCATTTGCACATTTCCCTGTTATTATATAGGATAAAAAGATGTATGTCATTATTTAATATTTTATAATTTAGTTTACAGGACTGCTAAAATAATTACAAAGATTTTTATAACATTATATGGATAATAGTGTACTTAAGCAATATGGTTTATGTATCTTAGCCTATCATATTTATATATATGTGTTTTTTTAAATCCTCACCTGAGGATATTTTTTCCATTGATTTTCAGACAGAGTGGAAGGGAGGTGGGGAGAGAGAAACATGGATGTGGGAGAGACACATCAATTGGTTGCCTCTGCAAGCACCACAACTGGGGCAGGGATCAAACCTTCAACCCTTTGGTCCATAGGCTGACACTCTAACCACTGAGAAAAGCCAGCCAAGGTGTATTCAGATGATTTTTTAAAAAAGATTACCTATTTTTTTCCCTGGTCGGGTGACTCAGTTGGTTGAAGCATTCTCCCATACAACAAAATGGCCAACTTGCTCAGTGAGAGGGCATTGGTCCTCAGCCCAAAAGCTGAGGGTTATATTCCTGGTTAAGGGCTCACACCTCTTGCAGGTTCAATGCTGGCCCCCAGTCCAGGCACATGTAGGAGGCAACCAGTCCATGTTTCTCTTTCACAACTATTATGTTTCCTTCTCCTGCTCTCTTGCCCCATTCCTCTCTCTAAAATCAATAAATACATATCCTTGGGTGAGGATTTTAAAAAAGATTTGTTTTTAAAATAAAATATGGCATGAAATACTTCTCCTTTTTCTTCCCTCATCTAAGGATGTTTCTCATGGATTTAAAGGAAGAGAAAGAGAGAGAAGAACAGAAAAAGAGAGAAATATCAATGTAAGAAACCGATCCTTTGCCTCCCAAATGCGCCCTGACCAGGAATCAAACCCACCACCTTTTGGAGTACAGGTGGATGGATATTCCAACCAACTGAGCCACACCAGCCAAGGCTCCATTTTTTAATATAATGCTTTGTCCTAGATTTTTTTAAAAAGTTTACAAATTGGGTGACAGGACCCAGAAGAGATATCCAGTTTTCCTAGCTATATCTAGGAATCATTCACCCTGTTCATTAGGCAACAGATCAAGTCCCTTTTCTTCCCCTTTCTCACTTCACAAACCATCCTTCTCCATCTTCTTCACTATTGCACTTTTTGCTTAAAACTACTTCCTGTGAATTGTTTTCTCTCTCCCCTTTGTAGAATCAGACCTTTGAAAATGCAAATGGAAAAAAACAAGACATTGAGTTTTAATTTACACAAGTACATAGTAAAGTACTCAAAATAGCACAATCAAATGTGACCGTGTAGATAACGAAAAGGATATTAATTTTTCTGAGTTTAGATGACAAAGTAGCTTCCCCAAAGGCGGATAGCGGTTTAGTGAGGACACACATCCCAGGAGAATCAGTTTATGTTTGGCTCTGGTTATAGCAACATTAAGACGTCGCCAATCTTTCAATAATTCACCAAGCTGAAAGAAATAGAATTTTCCATTATTTAAGTTTTCATATATTTGAGTTTGTTCTGGCAAGGAACATAATTTGTTTTGAACTATTTTATTATTTTTAATCCTAAACACTAGACCACTAGGGTTTTATTTATTTTTTATTTAAAAAAGTTTATTGCAAAAGAGATTCAACACATTAAAAAATCAAAACAGATGGCAAAACTTGTCCATAATGTCAACTTCAAATATTTTATCTTGAGTATGATATCCTAGCTATAATTTAAAAATATTAAATACATACAATAAAAATTTTAAAGTAGAGCTATCTCCACTCCTGGGAGCATTGTTTGCAACAGTAATAAAAGCAGAAGATCCAGGGGAGTGGTTACATATACCACGACACATATATATAATGGAAAACTACACAATAATCAGGACAGAATGGAATCTCTTTCTATATAGTATTGACATGAAAAGATCTCCAAGGTATTTTATTAAGTGGAAAAGCAAAAGTCCTGAATAAAATACGTAGTACCTTTTGTGTGAAAAGGAGGGAACTACGAATACTGACTCACCTCTGCTTGCAAATACCTCGGAAATTCTAGAAAGTTATCCATAAAACTAAAAATGCGACTATTTGAGGATAAGAGGAATAGGGTAGAAGGAAGACTTTTTACTACCTACATTTTTAAAATCATATGGAGTTATCACATAGTCAAGAAAAATGAACCAAGAAAAAATACAAAAACAACAATACAACAAAAACTGGAATTATCTATAAACCTATAAGTATGTCTACGGAAGCCTTTATAGTTAAAATGCCCCAAATGCAACAGCCAAGAGGTGGGAGCAACTCAATGTGTGTTCATGGGTAAATGGATAAGTAAATTGTGGTATATGTATGCAAAGGAGTATTATTCAGTCTTTAAAAGGAAGAAAATTCTACAGCATGCTAATGAGCCTTGGGACATTATTCTAAGTGAAATAAGCCATTTGTGAAATGACAAATATTATATGATTCCATTTATATAAAGTACCTCGAGTAGTCAAATTCATAGAGACAGAAATTAGAATGATGGTTGCCAGGGGCTGGAGGGAGAGGGAATTAAGGAGTTGTTTGTTATTCATTAGGATAGACAGTTTGCAAAAAAACATTGTGGAGATCTGTTGCAACAACAGTGTGAACATACGTAACAGTACTGAATGATACACTTAACAATAGTTAGGGTTGTAAATTTTATGTTCTGTGTTTTAAACACAATTTCCTAAAAAAAAAGAGAGGAAAAAAGTGTCCCAGACAAATCAGCAGAAAAAAACAATTAACTCACAGTTCCATCTTTATTACTTCTAACAAATGATACTAGAATGATACTTTTGTCTCTTCCTTGGTATTTGTCTACTGTGTTAACTTCAACCATCCCAAAAGAAGAATGTGCCAATAAATCATTGATGATCTTTAACTGCTGCCTGTATGGTGCAATGATACCAATATCAGAGGGATTACATCCAGCCTAAATAGAAAAAGAAACAATTCAAAATTTAAACTTTTATTTTTTGTAATTTAAGCTTTACTAGAACTAAATTTACTTAATTAAATGTTTACTATATAATGTGCCCAGTTGATGTTTATAATAGATATTCCTATCACAACAAGTAAATACAATTATTGAATTTGTTCTAAATCAACATTCACATTTCCTGAGATGAAATAATTTCCTCAAACATTGCTCCCTTGATTTTTAGAGGCTCATGGCAGTATAATGGTTTGCATGCTAATAGAACAGTGCCACCATACAAAGAGTATAAAGAAATACATTTCACTTTCTGTCATTCCTTACACTAAAGTTTCCAATCCCCAATCATACTAACTGCAGTACTATATTGACACAATTAGAATTACTTGATGTTATAAAAAAGTTATCGTAATAGGAAACCCAAAATGCCATTACAAAAATTACATGTCTGAGATAGAAGATCTACCTAAAACATAATCACAAACAACTAAAATGAGGAAACAAAGAAACAACCCCCAAATGAAAGAACTAGTAAATTCTCCAAAAGAGATAAATGAAGCAGAGATAAGAAATTTATCTGAAACAGAGTTCAGAGTAATGACGTTAAAAATGCTCAACAGACCAAAACCGGTTTGGCTCAGTGGATAGAGCATCGGCCTACACACTGAAAGGTCCCAAGTTCGATTCTGGTCAAGGGCATGTACCTTGGTTGTGGGCACATCCCCAGTAGGGGGTGTGCAGGAGGCAGCTGATAGATGTCTCTCTCTCATCGATGTTTCTAACTCTCTATCCCTCTCCCTTCCTCTCTGTAAGAAATCAATAAAATATATATATTTTTTAAAATGCTCAACAGTATGAAACAAAAATATAGTAACTATAAAAAAAGAACAGTCTGAGATAATGAATGACATAACACAAAGAATACATTAGAAGGAATACACCAAAAATTAGGGGAAGCTGAGAATCGAATCAGTGAATTTGAAGACAGAGTTGAAAATATCACTCAATTAGCCGAAACTGGTTTGGCTCAGTGGATAGAGCATCGGCCTGCGGACTGAAAGGTCCCAGGTTCAGTTCCAGTCAAGGACATGTACCTTGGTTGCGGGCACATCCCCAGTGTGGGGTGTGCAGGAGGCAGCTGGTTGATGTTTCTCTCTCATGGATGTTTCTAACTCTCTATCCCTCTCCCTTCCTCTCTGCAAAAAATCAATAAAAATATATATTTTTTTAAATCACTCAATAAGAGAAACAAAAAGAAAAAGCAATTAGGGGATTAGGGCATGCATGGGAATGGGGGTGGGAGGGAGACAATGGGAAGATATGCACAAATGCAATACATTAATAAAAAATAAAAATTTAAAAAAAAGAAAAGAGCTGAGACTGGTTTGGCTCAGTGGATAGAGTGTCGGTCTGTGGACTGAAAGGTCCCAGGTTTGATTCCAGTCAAGGGCATGTATCCTGGTTGCGGGCACATCCCCAGTGGGGGGCGTGCGGGAGGCGGCTGATCGATGTCTCTCTCTCATTGATGTTTCTAGCTCTCTATCCATTTCCCTTCCTCTCTGTAAAAAAATCAATAAAATATATTTTTTAAAAAAGAAAGAAAAAGCAATTAAAAAAACAGGAGGAAAGCTTAAGGAAGCTGTGGCACAATTTAAAACGTAACGATATTAGAATAGTAGGTGTGCCAGAAAGGGAGAAAGGAAGGTGTTTGAAGAAATTAAGGTAGAAAACTTCCCTAACTTGGTAAAGGAAAAAGTCACACAAGTTCAGGAGACACAGAGAACCTTAAACAAGAAGAACCCAAACAGATGCATGCCTAGGCACATAATTAAAATCCCAACAATTAAAGACAAAGAGAGAATCTTAAGGGCAGCAAGAGAAAAGAAAACGGTTACCTACAAAGGAGTTCCCATAAGGCTGACACATGATTTCTCATCAGAAACTCTACAGGCCAGAAAGGAATGGTATGAAGTACTCAAGGTAATGGAAAGCAAGGATCTGAGAACAAGATTACTATATCCAGCAAGGCTATCATTCAAAATAGACTGTCAAATAAAGAGCTTCCCAAACAAAAAAAAGCTAAAGGAGTTCACCACCACCAAGCCAGAATGATAAGAAATGCTAAAGAGATTGCAGTAAGGGATTGCTGAGAAGAAGAAACAGAGAGAAACCTAGCCATTCAGAATTAAAATGGTTATAAATAAGTACCTCTCAATAATAACCCTAAATGTAAATGGACTAAATGCTCCAATCAAAAGGTGTAGGGTTGCCAAAACCGGTTTGGCACAGTGGATAGAGCGTGGGCCTGTGGACTGAAGGGTCCCAGGTTCAATTCCAGTCGGGGGCATGAACATTGGTTGCGGGTGCATCTCCAGTGGGGGGTGTGCAGGAGGCAGCTTATCGATGTCTCTCTCTCTCATCGATGTTTCTAACTTTCTATCCCTCTCCCTTCCTTTCTGTGAAAAATCAATAAAATATATTTTTAAAAAAAAAGGTGTAGGGTAGCTGAATGGATTAAAAAACATGCCCCAACTATATGCTGTCTACCAGAGACCCACCTCAAAGCAAAAGACACACACAGGATAAAAGTGAAGGAATGGAAAAGAATATTCCATGCAAATGGAAAAGAAAAAAAAAGCTGGAGTAGCAATACTCATTTTCGACAAAATAGACTTTAAAAGCATCATGCTAAAATAACAAAATAAGCCAGTTGGAGAAAGATAAATATCATATGATCATTTGTGGAATATAATGAATAACATAAACTGATGAACAAAAATAGAGACAGAGGAGGAAATAGATAATAGAAGCAATATAATAGAAGCAATCCTGTTATTTGCAATTTTTAATATAACAGAAGCAATCCTGTTATTTGCCAAATTTTTAATATAATAGAAGCAATCCTGTTGTTTGCAGATTTTTAATATTTCCTACAACTTTTATATCATACTATGTTAGTACAGTTTTGGTAATATTAGTATACTTAAAATCCTTTTTTTTTTTTTAATACATATTTCTATTGATTTTTTTTACAGAGAGGAAGGGAGAAGGATAGAGTTAGAAACATCAATGAGAGAGAAACACCGATCAGCTGCCTCCTGCACACTCCCTGCTGGGGATGTGTCCGCAACCAAGGTACATGCCCTTGACGGGTATTGAACCTGGGACTCTTCAGTCTGCAGGCCGACGCTCTATCCATTGAACCAAACTGGTTAGGGCAAATCCTTTTATTCTTGAAATATTGATGTTTATTGCATGTAACATTTTATATTTAAGATAGTTTTCCTTGAAATATTAAGGTTTATTGCATGAAACATTGTCATATTTAAAATCGTTTTTCTGGAGAGAATCCAAGATGGCGGCATAGGTAAACACCTATACTGCTGCCTCGCACAACAATTTCAAAACTACAACTAAAAGACAGAACGGACACCATCCAGAACCACAGGAAAGCTGGCTGAGTGGAAGTTCTACAACTAGAGGGAAAGAGAGGGGCTCACGGAGACCCAGAGGAGCTGCAAAAAGCTGAGGTACGGAGACGAGCGCGCTGAGAGAGCGGGTGCCGGAGTACCTGGCTGGCTTTCTCTGGCGGGAGGGAAACGGAGACTCCCAACGGCATTGAACCCCTTCTCTTACGACACTAAACCCCAGATCCAGCCGAAACTCATACGGGGGGAGTTTGGACTGTGAAAAGGGAGAAGTGCACGGAAATTTAGGGGAGTTGCAAAGGATCGGAGGTCTGGTCGCGCACGGCACAACGCGGAGGACAGATTGCTGATTGTGCTGCTGGCTTTCACGAGTGGGCGGGAGACAGACCCTCCCAACTGTGCCACTTCTGAGTCCACTGGGCCCCTGTTTTGGGCGAAACCCTGGGGACCTAGACTCGTGTGGTCCTGGTTCGCAGGGGAGCCGGAAAGGTAGTGGTTGGAGGCGCTGCGGGTGCGCGCGCGCACAAGGACCGCTCCAGCCATTACCCAGTCACGTGAGACTCAGGGGCCGTGGAGGGCGGGGCCGACTGGAAGGCAAGGCGGTCCCTTAAGCCCTGAGACTCCACCCTCCCAAGCTCAGCAGAGGCTTCTTCGGCTGAATCCAGCACAGAAGTTTCCCCGGCACAGTGAAAATGCCGAGACAAGGGAAGGGATTACAAGCAAAAGAAATGGAGGAAAAAAAACGACTGGATATAGAGTTCAAAACCACGCTTATAAGGTTTTGCAAGAATATGCTAGAAAAGATGGATAAATTTAGTGAGACCCAAGAGAAGATAATAAATACACTGACTGAAATGAAAACTATTACGCAGAGTACTAACAGCAGACTAGAGAAAGACAAGGATCAAGTCAAAAATTTGAAATATAAAGAAGCAGAAAACATTCAACTGGAAAAGCAAGAAGAGAAAAGAATCCAAAAATGTGAAGATAATGTAAGGAGCCTCTGGGACAGCTTCAAGCGTACCAACATCAGAATTGTGGGGCTGCCAGAAGAAGAGAGAGAGCAAGATACTCAAAACCTGTTTAAAGAAATAATGACTGAAAACTTCCCACATCTGGTAAAAGAAATAGACTTACAAGTCGAGGAAGCACACAGAACCCCAAAGAAAAGGAACCCAAAGAGGACTACACCAAGACACATCATAATTAAAATGCCAAGAGCAAAAGAGAAAGAGAGAATATTAAAAGCAGCAAGAGAAAAACAGTTTAATACCTACAAGGGAGCACCCATACGACTGTCAGCTGATTTCTCAACAGAAACGATGCAGGCCAGACGGGAGTGGCAAGAAATATTCAACGTGATGAACAACAAGAACCTACAACCAAGAATAATCTATCCAGCAAAGCTATCATTCAGAATTGAAGGGCAGATAAAGACCTTCACAGAGAAGAAAAAGCTAAAGGAGTTCATCAACTCCAAACCAGTATTATATGAAATGCTGAAAGGTACCCTTTTAGAAGAGGAAGAAGAAAAAGGTAAAAGACAAAAAATTATGAACAACAAATACACATCTGTCAACAAGTGAATCTAAAAATTAAGTGAATTAAAAATCTGACCAACAGAATAAACTGGTGAATATAATAGAATCAGGAGCACAGAAAGGGAGTAGACTGATAATTCTCAGGAGGACAAAAATCATAAAGCATCAAACAGACTGTGAAATTATAGCAGAAAGATTAAAGTTAGGTGAGGTAAATAAGTGATCAATCAAAGGACTTGTATGCATGCTTATAAACATAACCAATGATCACAGACACTGGGGGGTCGGGTACGCGTGGGAGGGAGGGGGGCAATGGGGAGATATGTATAAAAAATTAATAAAAATTAATTTAAAAAAATAAAAATAAAAAAAAATAAAATAAAATCGTTTTTCTTGAAAAATAAAAACTGGAAAAAAATGTTTTTATATATTAAAACATGTCTGAGATAAATTTTCTCAAAATTAATCAGGCTTCCATCCTCTTGTCTTAATAAACAAGGGCAAATGCTACTATATCTTAAGTTCCTTGCATTCCAACATCCTCTTACGTTGCAAATATTAATTTGCCCTCAAAATAAAATTCTAAATTACCTTAATAAAAATTGAGGTCAGGAAAACTATGAGTTTGGCTTCTGTTATATTGCTCACACCACTCTTTTCAACTTGTTCTGGTGCTGGAACCTAAACAGAAAAATATGCATTCAACTTATAAAACAATCTCTAAAGTTAAGAGCACACAGGTAGCTATAGAGACTGCACTGCCAGATGTGGAGATAGCTGAAAATTTCTTCATCCTAAAAGCTGAAGGTAAAAGAATGAACAAAAATAAATGTGATTATTCATTTTCAGAAAGCCATCCAGAAGCAACCATCTTAAACATACCACAGTTCAGGCTGAAATTTCTATGAATGGGACCACACATTGGGCTTCACCTGCTTTACTTTGCAATCCCCTATTTTAAGGAATCAAAGGCCAGAAATGATAAGGAACTTGCTCAAGGTCTCACAATAAATCATGGCACTAGGAATCAAAACGGAGATCTGGCCCTGGCCAGTGCTGCTCAGTCAGCTGGTTGGGCATAATCCCATGCACTGAAAAGCTGCTGGTTCAATTCCTGGTCGGGAAATAAACCTGGGCTGCACACTCATTCCCGGGAAGGGATGTGTAGAAGGCAGTCCATCAATGTTTCTCTCTCACATCCCTCTCTCTCTCTCCCTCCCTCTCGCTGATAGTTAAGTTTAATTTAAAAATCTTAAAAAGCAAAACAAAAACTTAGATTTGGTTCTAATATCTGCACTCTACATTTTCTTGTTGCCTTTTCTACAAACAATGGAGCAGATAAAGTTCCCCAGGTTTTACAATACCTGGTAAAATTCTCCAAGGACTATTTTGCTCCTACGCATCCCTAATTAACCTTCATTATTTATTTATTATTTTTTTTACTTGAGAGAGGGAGGAAAAGAGAATCAGTGATATTAGAGACCAACTGGGATTGAGACCTTGATCACCCTGATGGGAATCAAACCTGTACCTTGCTCAGCAGGCATGGCTTAGTGGTTGAGCATTGACCTATGAACCAGGAAGTCATGGTTCGATTCCCAGTCAAGCATAAGCCCAGGTTCTGGACTTGATCCCGAGTGTGGAGCATGCAGGAAGCAGCTGATCAATGACTCTCTCTCATCATTAATGTTTCTATGTCTCTCTCCTTCTCCCTTCCTCTTTGAAATCAATAAAAAAAAAATATAAAAACAAAACCCTGCACCTTCTGGTGCATGGAATGATGCTTCAACCAACTGAGCCATACCAGCCAGGGCTAACCTTGATTACTTTCAATATAACTTATATGGAATCCTGATACTAAGAAAGAAAAAACCTGAGTAGCAAAAATAAAGAACCTGAGTCATTATTGATGAGGTAAACAATGGTAAATTATAAGTAATAAATTAGAGTTGTGGTTTATAAAAGCAATCCTTTGTGATATTAGCTTATCATTTCCCAGAATCTGCTTGCCCTTTGTTGTTAATTCTTGAACCTGAAATACTCTGGCCATTATTCAAGAGAATGAAAATTCCAGCAGGGTCTGCACAATGCACAGTGACACCTTTTTTTTTTCTTTTTACAGTGAAGCCTATCTTTAACAATCAGCTCACTCCACCCATCTTAATAACAAGTGATATATTTAGAGTAATATATATACTCTAAGTAGCCACTATATTTTTATTTGAACTTATGTAAAGATTTCCAAATCAATGCTGAGAAGCACTATATAAAACAAATTATAAGGGATACAGGGTCAAAACTTTGTTCTAACTAAGAACTAGAAATATTAAGTCATTTAAGACTGTGTGAAGATTTTTTTTAATGCCAAGTTTGTAAAGAGGTTTTTGTGTGCATATGTGGGGTCAGGAAGTACATAGGAAACCTCCTCACTTTCAGCTCAATTGTGCCAAGAAACTAAAACTATTCTAGAAAAATAAAGTCTATTTTCTTCAAAGTCTTTAAAAGGACAAAAATTTATCCTATCTTCTCTTTATTGGTAAACCTAGCCTTTGACAGTATTAATGCCAATTTCTTTTCTAGAAAATGTAATTATACACTTGAATTCATTCTCAGGCTTTCCTACTTCAAAAGTCAATTTTGGCCAAAACCAGTTTGGCTTAGTGGATAAGCGTCAACTTGCAGACTGGAAGATCCCAGGTTCAATTCCGGTCAAGGGCATGTACCTTGGTTGCGGGCACATCCCCAATGGGGAGTGTGCAGGAGGCAGATGATCAATGTTTCTGGATCTCTATCCCTCTCCTTTCCTCTCTGTAAAAAAAACAATAAAATATATATATATATATATATAGAGTCAATTTTGACATCTAGTGATCCTCAGGAGAACCTCCCCAATGATACAGGATCTACAAAAAAATATTGTGTGTGTTGCAAAAGTGTATAAGAATATACTAGTTTACTGATAAGCGCTAGTAAAGCTTTTTTTTTTTAATGAAGCATTTTGCTACTGAAAACAGGAATTTAAATAGTAGGATAAAAGGAGAAAAAACAAAAAGAAAAAAGAAAAAAGTTTTGTTTCTTACCTGGTCTGTATTAAGAAAACAAACAGGATTGTTTGGTTCAAATGCTCCAACCAGCCAAGGATTTTCAGAATAATCAGCATAAAATTCCAGCTCCAGCTTCACGTCTTTAAAGTTAGGCAGATTTATCACTGCAGTGGCCACTTTGTCGGATCCACATTCCAGCTTTCCTTCATATGTCAGTTTATTACTTAAGGACATAATTTTACTAAAGGATTACAAAAATAATTTTAGTCTTGGCAGATGAAAACGAACATCCACATCACTTGAAGCTGACACTGTTACAAATACCTGTTCATTCTGTACTGCACAGTTAACTGTACGACAGCGTTTTTATTCCGCTCCAGCCTCTTGAACAAGCTTTCACTCATGCCAAGAGCCCTGCCAACACAGATCCAGGCGTATCAGTGTACTGTGGCTGTCCCTTACAAAGAACCCAGTCTAAAATTAAAACTTCAGGGTCTGCTTACCTTGCTTCACGGTTGAGCACCAGGGGAGGAAGCTGCTGGTGATCCCCCACCAACACAAATCTCCGTGAAAAGAAAAGGGGCCCGAGGCAAACTGGCTGGCTAATTTGAGAGGCTTCATCCACAATACAAAAATCAAAAACTTTACGGGAAAATATTGGATGGTATATTCCCATACATGTTGTTGCAACTATAAGCTAAAAACAAAGAAAACGGATCAGTTATTTAATATGTCCAGGAAATGTAATTTCTTTTTTTTTCTCATTTTTAAAATTAAAATATATTAAAAAGATTTTGTCCCAAATAACAGGAACACCCCAATATTATTTAATTCTGAGACATAGCATTCAAAAATATTTAATTTTTTACTACAAATTGAAAAAAATCAAGTAAATTTTACATACATTATGAAAATTCTCAGATTTACAGATCAAAAACAGCTCCAACAAAAGCCAAAGGAACAGGAAAGGGAAGCCAAGTAAATAGAAAGCTTTTATACAATAACTACTTTACTCTAGCCAAACACCACAGAAAAAACCGTGGCCCTAGCTGGTTTGATTCAGTGGCTAGAATACTGAACTATAGACTGGAAGATCCTGGGTTCAATTCTGGTCAAGGGCACATGCTCAGGTTTCAGGGTCGATTCCCAATAGGGGGAGGGCTGGAGGCAGCCGATCAATGATATTCTCTCATCACTGATGTTTCTATCCCTCTCTCCCACTCCCTCCCTCTCTGAAATCAATTACTATATATAGGCTCCCTATTCTTTTTTTTTTTTTTAATATATTTGATTGATTTTTTACAGAGAGGAAGGAAGAGGGATAGAGAGTTAGAAACATCCATGAGAGACATTGATCAGCCGCCTCCTGCACGCCCCACATTGGGGATGTGCCTGCAACCAGGATACATGCCCTTGACTGGAATCGAACCTGGAACCCTTCAATCCGCAGGCAGATGCTCTATCCACTGAGCCAAACCGGTCTCAGTGGCTCCCTATTCTTGACATGACCAAATTGTAGAAACGGAGAACAGTTAAGTGGTTATCAGGAGTTAAGCAGGGATGGGGTGGGAAAGAAATGGTTGTAGTTATAAAAATGGAACATGAATAATCCTTGTGGTAATGGACTAATTGTTCTGTATCAATGTCAGCATCCTAGTTTTGAGTTTACTACAGTTTTGTAAAATGGTAAATAACAGGCAAAGGATATACATGATCTCTGTATTATTTCTCACAGCTGCATGTGAATCTGTAATTATCTCAAAATAAAAAGGTTAATTTTCAAAAACTTAAAATAACTCGCATAGATGTTAGATAAAGGAGTTGAAGGAACAACCTATTAAATCTAATTTATTTTAATTATTATTTTTTTAATAATGTTTCTTTTTATATATATATAGTTCATTGATTTTTAGAGATAAAGGGGAAAGAGAGAGAGAAACATTGATGTAGGAGCTCAACATCTATCAGTTGCCTCCTGCACATGCCCTGCCAGACCAAGCCTCAACACGGGCATATACCTTGACTGGGAATTGAACCCACAATCTCTTGCTGCCCGGAACAATCCCCAACCAACTGAGCCACACTGGCTAGAGCTGTTTCTTTTCTTTTTCTTAATGTTTTTATTGATTTAAGAAAGAGAGGAAGAGAGAGAGACAGAGAGATCAATGTGAGAAAGAAACATTATGTGGCTGCCTCCTGTAGCCTCCGACTACGGATTGAGTCTGCAATTCTGGCATGTGCCCTGATCAGGAATCAAACAGGTGACCTTGGCAACCTTTTTGTGGGACGATGCTCAACAAACTGAGCCACATGGGCCAGGGCTAGATGAATTTTTTTAAACCTATTTTTATTAATTTCAGAGAGGAAGGGAAAGGAAGACAGAGATAGAAACATCAATGATGAGAGGGAATTATTGATCAGCTGCATCCTGCACACCCCCTATTGGGGACTGAGCCTGCAATCCAGGCATGTGCCCTTGATCGGAATCGATCCTGGGACCTTTCAGTCCACAAGTTGACGCTCTATCCACTGAGCCAAACTGGCTAGGACTAGATAATTTTCTTCTTTTTTTTTTTTTTTTAATATATTTATTGTTTTACTTTTTTTATTTTTTTATATATTTTATTGATTTTTTACAGAGAGGAAGGGAGAGAGATAGAGAGCTAGGAACATGGATGAGAGAGAGACATCGATCAGCCACCTCCTGCACGCCCACCACTGGAGATGTGCCCACAACCAAGATACATGCCCTTGATCAGGATCGAACCTGGGACTTTTTAGTCCGCAGGCCGACGCTCCATTCACCGAGCCAAACTGGCCTTGGCCTAGATGATTTTCTTAAAAGACAAAAATACCACTTAAGACTTACCAGTAAAAATATAGACATAAAATAATAAAATGTAAATTAGGTTCTATATAGAAAAAAAAGAAAAGAAAAAGACTGTTCGTGTACCATTGCCTCTAAATTCAAACTCACTAAAAAATCCTGATTAGCCGAGACCGGTTTGGCTCAGTGGATAGAGCGTCGGCTTGTGGACTGAAGGGTCCCGGGTTCGATTCCGGTTGGGGGCATGTACCTTGCTTGCGGGCACATCTCCACTGTGGGGCGTGCAGGAGGCGGCTGATCGATGTCTTTCTCTCATCGATGTTTCTGACTTTCTATCTCTCTCCTTTCCTCTAAAAAAAAAAAAAAAATCCTGATTAATAGTTTTCTAAATGGGACAGTGTGATATAATAAGAAATATATATTTGGTCTTCCTCCTGGTTCTTGGCACAGAGCTTCTAAACCCCTTGGAATTTCCTGATAGGGGTGAGAAGAATATCTTTTGTCATTCATAATAAGCCCCTTGCAACTAAACCAGCATTTATTGCAAGAAGGTTTGACACTGGGATTGGAGCTGGTTGCCAGAGGAACTAACCTGGTGATTATAGAGTTAGGACTTTCTTCCATCCCTCCATCTCCATGAAGGGGAGAGGGGCTGAGGATTGAACTAATCACCAATGGCCAATGATTAATCACACCTACATGAAGGAATCTCCATAAAACCCCAAACAATAGGGTTTGGTGAACATGAGCTGGGAGGTTGGTTCACCTGAAGAGGACATAGAAGCTGCATGTGCCTTTCCACATACCTTCCCCTATGCATCTCTTCCATTTGGCTGTTCCTGAATTGCATCCTATAAAATGTATTCAGTAGTAGTAAGAAAATCACCTCCCTGAGTTCTATGAGCCATTCTAGCAAATTATCGAACCCAAGGAGGGGGTCATGGGAGCCCCGATTTATAGCTAGTTGTTCAGAAGCACAAGAGGCCATGACTTGCAATTTAGAACTGAAGTGGGGGGCAGTCTTGTGGGACTAAGCCCTGAAGCTGAGGGGTCTACACTAACTCCAGGTAGGTAAATGTCAGAAGTGTTGTGAGAGAAGCAGAGTTTTCCTTTACTAGGATATTTTAAACTAAATGAGATCCCTGAATAATAAATCAAAAACCTCATTTCAGTTCAGATGCAAGCCAGCAAACTATAAATTAATAAACTGGTCCTGTAGTTTACATGAACTAATCATGTAAAATTTGGTCAGTGTGAATGAATTTCTCAGAGTGCTGTTTCTCCCCATTCTGGCTTCGTGTACTTACATGACTATTGTAGAGTTCTTCTAGAAGCGCTAAGGATTTAATGGACTTTGATCTGCAAATTTCTTCCTCCGTAAATTTCTGGATATCTGGATGTACCTTCTGAGTCTGACCCAAGCGCAAAAATCCTATTTTAAATTTTGCTAACTTCAAAAGAATGTTGTCAACAGCAGAATGTGTATAACTAGTCAACAAAACACTAAAACCACAGGCATATAGAATTCTTACCTAAGAATGAAAAAGAGAAAGGAAAACAGCATTACTTTTCATTCCAGACCATTTTTAACTTGCTTATATTTTTCTAATAGAATTAGAAAACTTAATAGGAAGATTACATAAGAGTTGAACCGAATAACATTTTTAAAATTATAACGCCAAAATGTGTTATGAAAATATTATGGAAAGTAATAAAACTGAATACTTATGAACTTCCAATAGTGCCTGGCACACAGTATCAATCAATAAATATTTGCGCTGGGAGAATCCAAGATGGCGGCATAGGTAAACACCTACACTGCTGCCTCGCACAATTTCAAAAATACAACTAAAAGACAGAACAGACAGCATCCAGAACCATAGGAAAGCTGGCTGAGTGGAAATTCTACAACTAGAAGAAAAGAGAGGGGCTCACAGAGACCCAGAGGAGCTGCAAAAAGCTGAGGTACGGAGACGTGCGCGTGGAGAAAGCAGGTGCCGGAGAACCTGGCTGGCTTTCTCTGGCAGGAGGGAGACGGAGACTCTCAATGGCATTGAACCCCTTATCCTATGACATTAAACCCCAGATCCAGCCGAAACTCATACCGGGGGAGTTTGGACTGTGAAAAGGGAGAAGTGCATGGAAATTTAGGGGAGTCGCAAAAGATCAGAACTCTGGTGGTGCGCACGGCACTGTGCACAGAGGACTGACTGCTGATTGTGCCACTGGCTTTCACGAGTGGGCGGGAGACAGACCCTCCCAATTGTGCCACTTCAACCCCACTAAACCCTGGTTTCGGGCGAAACCCTGGGGACCCAGACTCATATGGTCCCAGAGTGCAGGAAAGCCGGAGGGGCAGCAGTCTAGAGGCACTGCGAGAGCGCACAAGAGCACACAGGGACCACTCCAGCGATTACCCAGTCACGTGAGACTCAGGGGCCGTGGTGGGCGGGGCCGACTGAAGCCCTGAGACTTCACCCATCCCAAGCTCAACAGAGAGGCTTTTGCAGTTTTGCAAGTCTGGGATCATAAGGCTGAATCCAACACAGAAGTTCTCCCAGCATAGTGAAAATGCCGAGACAAGAGAAGGTGTCACAAACAAAAGAAATGGAGGGAAAAAAAACAACTGGATATAGAATTCAAAACCACGCTCATAAGGTTTTTCAAAAAGATTCTAGAAAATTTGGATAAAGTTAGCGAGACCAAAGAGGAGATGAAAAAGAACCAACTGGAGATGCAAAAGATCCAACTAGAGATGGAAAAGGACCAACTAGAAGTTAAACATACACTGACTGAAATAAAAATTATTATACAGAGACCTAACAGCAGACTAGAAGAAGGCAAGAATCAAGTCAAAAATTTGAAATATAAAGAATCGGAAAACACTCAACTGGAAAAGCAAGAAGAGAAAAGAATCCAAAAATGTGACGATAATGTAAGGAGCCCCTGGGACAGCTTCAAGCGTACCAACATCAGAAGAAGAGAGAGAGCAAGATACTAAAAACCTATTTAAAGAAATAATGACTGAAAACTTCCCAAATCTGGTGAAAGAAATAGACTTATAAGTCCAGGAAGTATACAGAACCCCATATAAAAAGAATCCAAAGAGGACTACACCAAGACACATCATAATTAAAATACCAAGAGCAAAAGACAAAGAGAGAATATTAAAAGCAGCAAGAGAAAAACAGTTCATTACCTACAAGGGAGCACCCATATGACTGTCAGCTGATTTCTCAACAGAAACGATGCAGGCCAGACGGGAGTGGCAAGAAATATTCAAGGTGATGAACAGCAAGTACCTACAACCAAGAATACTCTATGCAGCAAAGCTATCATTCAGAATTGAAGGGCAGATAAGGAGCTTCACAGATAAGAAAAAGCTAAAGGAGTTCATCAACTCCAAGCCAATATTATATGAAATGCTGAAAGGTACTCTTTTAGAAGAGGAAGAAGAAAAAGGTAAAAGCCAAAAAATTATAAACAAATACATATCTATCAACCAGTGAATCTAAAAATTAAGTGAATTAAAAATTTGATCAACAGAATAAACTGGTGAATATAATAGAATCAGGAGCACAGAAAGGGAGTGGACTGATAATTCTCAGGGGGAAAGGGGTGAGGGGTGTACAGGGAGAGACTGGACAAAAATCATACACCTATGGATGAGGTCAACGGGATGGAGGTAAAGGAAGAGGAAAGGGTTGGAGCCAGGTGGCGGGGAGCTATGGAGGGGAAAAAAGAGAAACAAATGTAATAATCTGAATAATAAAGATTTAATTTAAAAATAATAATAATAATTAATAAATATTTGCTACCATCATTATTAGTCAGTAAATTACTACTTGGAAATTTGCCACAATGAAAAAAAAACACAAGAAAAATCTATTTCAACCACCTCTATATAATTTATCATTTTTTAAAAGGAAGGAAAACATACAATGAAACATGTCACCAACATAAAGAGACCTTAGACAACCCAAAATGCAAGAAATCTGCAACATGATTACAACTATTGGTCTAAAAAAAATTTAGCCTTTCTATTTCTCATATCATTCTAAAATAGTAATTTGAAATAACAGCATTTTAAGTTAATATTCAGCTCTTTTTAAAAATATATATTTTATTGATTCCACTGGGGGTTGAGCCTGCAACCTAGGCATGTGCCCTGACTGGAAATTGAACTGTGACCTCCTGGTTCACAGGTTGAAGCTCAACCACCGAGCCACACCAGTCGGGCAATATTTAACTCTTTTGATCTCAAACATCACAGGAGAAGCTGATTTACGTATTTAGTTTCTAAGCAAAAGAACAATGACCTTACAAGAGTACATATTGTAGTGGTCTTTCCTGTTCCAGGCATGCCCACGATGAGTGTGTAGTCTTTGGAAAGAAGTACCTTTTTCATTGCTTGCCTCTGAGGTTTATTCAAACCTACATTTAAATGTAAAAATAACAGAAAAAAAGTGTATTGAATTTCAATGAGCAAATTCACTATTTTATAAAAAAAGCAGGCTCTATTCAAGTTTCTCCAATACAACTTTGCGAAGCAAGAAAATATGGTGATGTTAAAAAATATATGTAAACTACTTTCAAAAAGACTTTGTGTAACTGCATATAAATCATTAAAACACTAGACTATAGGTTAAATTATAAATAGAACAAAAAAAAATTGGGAGCAGACATGCTGATTATAACATACCTTTTAGAATAGAGGCAACTGTGTCCTTTGCATCATGTGGAAGAATGGAACTGAGGTAGGATATAAACTGAGGTTCACGAAAGTCAATGATTAAATCTCGGAGTTTTTGACTGAAAAGGAAAAAAAAATGCTTTTAGTAATATTGCTTAGGAAAGTGGGGTAAAATCCAGATTCACTCACTGTAACAAACCTGGCATCAGTATTCTTCATCAATTTAGAAAGATTTTCTAATGGGGTATCTATATCACAATTTTTTCCTTCCTGGTCCAATCTGAACAAAGTTGATTCTGGGAGTACTGACAAGTTCCTAAAACAGCAAAACAGATGTACATGAATGTTTTTCACATAGTAAGTTTTAGCAGATATTTCTATCTGTATATATTTTTTTACTATCTGCTAAAAGAGCAAATGGGCCAAAATAGCTATTAAAATGGATACTGTTTCCATTGAGTTACCCAGAAGTCATTGCATCTCCATCCATTAAGAAATGGTGACACATGCCTGCACTTCCAAGCAGGGAAAGCAGGCAGTATAGGAAGGAGAAGATATGAATATTGATGAACATGGATATTAGACTCTGCCCCAAAATTTTACAGCAACTATCCTACTATTTATTTAATATTTTTCTTTAAATCAACCTGTTTGTTTGAACTGAGATAAATATACTTTATATCACAACTATTAATGAATGAAAATTTTTTTAAGGGGAAGAACAAAATGGTGAATGCCTGAATGCTAAGAAGGAGAAATAAGCTACATACTTAACACAGGCTATCTATCCTGCCCACCGGAAATGTGGTTGTGAGAATTAGATAAGACTACATCCACATTTGTACTATGGGTCGTGATGCACTAAAGAAAAGTTCAGCCATTTGCAAATCCCTCAAATGTCAAACACAAAATTAGTAGATGACCCAGTAATTCTACTATGACTTATCTACAAGGGCAATAAAAATATGTTCACATAGCCAAAACCAGTTTGGCTCAGTGGATAGAGCATCGGCCTGTGGACTGGGGGGTCCAGGGTTCGATTCCGATCAGAGGCATGTAACTTGGTTGTGAGCACATCCCCAGTAGGGGGTATGCAGGAGGTAGCTGATTGATGTTTCTCTCTCATTGATGTTTCTAACTCTCTATCCCTCTTTCCTTCCTCTCTGTAAAAAATCAATAAAATACATTTTTAAAAAATATATGCTTGCATAAAAATTTGCAGGTGAATATTTATAGTAACACCAGCCATAACACCCAAAAGTGAAAACAATTCAAATGTCTATCAGCTAGTGAATAAATGAACAAATGTGGTCCACCAATGTAATAGAATATTATTCAGGCATAAAAAAAAAATACTAAAGGAAAATAAAAAAAGAAATGAGGGTAAGTGATAAATGCTAAAACATGGATGAACCTCATAAACATGCTAAAAGAAGTCAAACCAATAAAACAAAAACAACAAAAAACCCACCACCATGTGTTATGTGGTTCTATTTACAGAACTATACAGAAGAGGTCCATCCATAGAGACAGAAAGCAGAGTAGCTGTTGCCAGGGGCTGGAGGGAGGGAGAGTAGAAAGTGACTGCTTAATGGACACGTTTCCTTTCAGGGTGATCAGGTGCTGGTTGCACACTGCAATGACTGTGCTACATGCCACTGAACTGTGCATTTAAAAATAATTAATGGCTTAATTGGTTTGGCTCAGTGGACAGAGCATTGGTCTGCAGACTCACTGGTCCTAGGTTCGATTCCAGTCAAGGGCATGTACCTTGGTTGCAGGCACATCCCCAGTAGGGGGCATTCAGGAGGCAGCTGATTGTGGGAAACTTGTTGTGCTTGACAGCCACTTTGTAGTAAGCTCCAGCCACGTTAGCACTAACCCCGGGCTAGGTTTCTATTACCCCAAACCCTATCTCTTTCCCGTAAGCCAGGTGTTTTGCCTTAAGGGCTAGGCCTCATTCCTCCTTCTCCCTATAAATATCCTGAACTCCTCCTGAATAAACGAGACTTGATCAGAACTTTGTCTTGTCTCCATTCCTTGTGTCTCTTGTCCCTTTCATCCCCACTCCCCTTCTAGGGTTCCTGTTGACTTAACCCACGGGTCGGGACAGCTGATTGATGTTTCTCTCTCATCGATGTTTCTAGCTCTCTATCCCTCTCCCTTCCTCTCTGTAAAAAAACAATAAAATATATTTTTTTTAAAATTAATGGTCAATTTTATATTATATGAATTTTACCTCAAATTTTTAAATAAAGACATGCAGTACTGATATATACTAGTACATACTGGTACATGAAAATAAATCTCAAAGTAGTAAGCTAAAACAAACACAAACACGAGGGTAAATAAAAAATTTTAAAAAATCACAAATTGGTTACATAAAATATCCAGAACAGCTATAGAGACAGAAAGGAAACTGGTGGTTGTGGTTGGCTAGGGCTGGAGAAGTGACTGCTACAGGGCACAGGGTTTCTTCACAGGGAGATGAAAATGTTCTACAATTGATTCTGGTGATGGGTGTAAGTCTGAATATACTAAAAAACCATTGAGTTACACATGCAAAATGGATGAACCTGTGTGGTATGTGAATTACATCTCAGTAAAGCTATTCTCCCTCCCCTCAAAAAAAGGGAGCATTGCCAAAACCGGATAGAGCGTCAGCCTGTGGACTGAGAGGTCCCGGGTTCGATTCCGGTCAAGGGCATGTACCTTGGTTGCGGGCACATCTCCAGTGGGGGGCGTGCAGGAGGCAGCTGATCGATGTCTCTCATCGAAGTTTCTAACCTAACTTTCTATCCCTCTCCCTTCCTCTCTGTAAAGAAATAAAATATATTAAAAAAAAAAAGGGGGAGCATTTCATTACCTGTCTAATAAACAGGTTACTGTTGTCACGTTAATCTCTTTCACATATCCCCTAGACAAAGCAAACAGTGTTCTCTCTTCTCCACTTAAAATAATTCTGTCACCTGCCATTAGGTTTGTGATAGGCATGGCGCCATTTTTACGTTGGAAATTATGTAAATATTGTCCGTCACAAACTGTCTTTACATGTTCTGTTCTAATCAGGTTTCCAATGCAGTTGCCACTTTGCTCCCTATGGAGTAAAAAGAGAAAGCTTCCATTTATATCACATATATAAATACTGTATTGGCAGTTTTCCCCAATTTTCTTGTCTGGCCCCCAAAAACTCTAATGCTAATATTGAGCCTATCATTTTTACATATTTGACAAACCACACTAAAATTTTAGAAATGCTCCTGGCGGGCGTGGCTCAGTGGTTGAGCGTTGACCTATGAATCAGGAAGTCACAGTTCAATTCCCAGTCAGGGCACATGGCTGGGTTGCGGGCAGGATCCCCAGTGTGTGCAGGAGGTGGCTGATGGATGATTCTCTGTTATCGCTGATATCTCTCTCTCTCTCTCTCTCTCTCTCTCTCTTCCTCTCTGAAATCAATAAAAATATATTTTTTAAATAAAATTTTAGAAATGCGAGGGAACATTCTATTAGCTAGGAAACAATCTCCCACCAATAGGCCACTAGCCAAGCACAAGGGAGCACCTCCCGTGTTGCACGCACAGACTGTGATCTCTGAGCAACCTGTGTGTCAGCACTTTGATCCTGAAAGGATACCCTCACCCCCTGCGCATAACATCACAAAAGACAAACAGTGATAACCCATTCCGAAATCCTATTTCTTCAGTTTACATGAGGATTTATAATTGCTGTTATTAAAATAATAGCAAGCAAACTGATAATGCCACTGCTTCTAGGAAATAAATGTTGAACATTTACAATTTCGTAGGCACTACTATTAAACACTAAGCAACTTCAGAAGCTTTTTGGCATGTGCCCTTGACAGAGTCACTGTATTTATGTCATCTATGTATAACCACTCAAACATTCTCCACTGTGATGTTTTCTGTGTTAAAGTCTAGTATTAAAAAAATAGTGATCCAATTATTTCTCAAGTCACATTATTATCAATATTCATTCTGGAAAGAAACAAATAGATGAAAAGCAACTAAATATTACATAAAGAAAAATATAATGCAAAGATATACAAAACTGCAACTTTACAAATAACTTGTAAAAAAAATGGATCTCACAAAATAGAAGATTGACCAACTGTAGAAAAATTTAAGTCTGTATCAAATAATTTATTTAAATACATTTATATTTTTGCCAGGCCAGGGTGGTTCAATGGTTGAGGGCCCACCCATGAACCAAGAGGTCAGGACACATGCCTGGGTTTGGCCCAATCCCCAGCAGAAGGCGTCAGGATGCAGCCAATCAATGATTCTCTCTCATCATTGATGCTTCTATCTCTCTCCCCCTCCCCTTTCCTCTCTGAAATCAATAAAAATATATTTAAAATTAAGACTTCCTGAGGCATATTTTTCCTACTGAAAATAGCTAACAATCCTGCTCTACTCAAAAACAATTCACTGACAGCCATCCAGAGTTAGCATGAATATATGAAATTGCATGTCTTTAACACACAATATAACCAGTATTTGTCATGAATTCCAAATGCCATCCGCTAACTCAGTGGTCTGCAAATTGCAACTTGCTGCTCTGTTGACTAATGAGTTTGCCAACTACTGCACTAACTAATCCAAATTATTAAAGTTTTACTGTATTAAATGTAGTACTTACATTTCTGATGAAGGCATCAACCATACATTTTGGTTATTATTTTTATTATCCTTTGATTTTGACTCCAGAGTTAACATTAGACACCACAGGCTGAAATACTCTAAGTGTGTAACCTTGAGGTGCTGGGTTTCCTCTTTTATTTTGGGAAGTATGCCAATGGGGAATGAACTGTCATCCATCTGTTGTTCGATTGCTCTAAAGATAAAGGTCCAGGTCAGACATGTGTATCAAATATTTTGCTGGCTATGAAATGAGATGCTTCTACATATAATGATGATCATAACTTATAACCACAGCCCCTAATTTTCTTTAAAAGTAATTTCAATGTTCTATAAGCCAATGGCTTTTTACAAAACAAAATGCTTAAGAAATTCAATACTGCATTATTTCACCTTCAATGACTGTGCCCCTAACACAGTATACTCTGGTCTTCATTCCTATTGGTAGTGAGTTTTTGCTTTTGTACAACTGCATTTTTCAAAGTCACAATATTTATACAGCCAGCTCTGTGCCATAGGAAAGTCAACATAAAAACTAGAAGAATTATCTAGAATTTCATTTTGCTTAATGCTAATTTCTAAGTTTTTATATAGAAACAAATATCTCATAGGGTAGCCTACAACACATTGAAAATAAATCACAAGATTTCAAAACAATGTGCGTAAAGAGCCCAACTTCTCATGGTTCAGTCTTCTGCCATTAAGAAACCCTTTGATATGACAGTTGTAAAAGTTCTTTCTGTGAATTTTCAGGCTGAATTAGAATTTTGGTTCTGATTTGATATTGTCTAGTCTGTATTTGCATCTAACTACTTTTTTATGTCCTTTTGCTGACCTTTATGAAGGTATAAATACAAATGACTGTTTATAAGAGCTAAAAACTTCCCACACGTAATAAAATAGGCATAATATCCAAGGCCACTGGATCATACCAAACTTTGTGTCTGGAAGAAACAATTTCCCTGTTTTTTAAACTACAAAAAGCCTGAAATTAAAACAGCAACTAAGAAGCAAAAGACTTCTTAAAACACCATTTAAGTGGTATTCAAAATGCCTATACTACATACTACATTTTCTTAACCAAAGCTCAAAAAGCACCTATTGTTCCCCAAAGAAACAAGCTTGTTATAAAACACTAGAGGCCCGGTGGTCCCTAGGCCTGGCCAGGGCCAATCAGGGCCTTCTGGCTGCTGGCCAAGGCATTCCTTCCCTGGCTGCCAGATGCTGATGGTGGTCTTCCTTGATTCCATGCCACCCCCTGGTGGTCAGAGCATGTCATAGCGAGCGATCAAACTCCCAAGGGGACACTTTGCATATTAGCCTTTTATAAATATAGAGATGAACTGTGGCCCTAGCCAGTTTTGCTCAGTGGTTAGTGTCGGCATGCAGACTGAAGGGTCCCAGGTTGGATCCCAGTCAAGGGCATGTATCTTGGCACTGGTAGGCGGCATGTGGGAGACAACCAATCGATGTATCTCACAATGGTGTTTCTGTCTCTTCTTCTCCCTTCCACTCTATTTAAAAAAAAATATATATATATATATATATATATATATTTTTTTTTTTCCCCCCC